>JANZLQ010000002.1:2158459-2182035 GCA_026212715.1 Elanus axillaris | reverse complement strand
CGGGAGCCGGGGCTGCTCCCGGCGCTGCCCGCGCAACCCCCGCGGTCCGCCGCGCAACCCCCGCGGTCCGCCGCGCAACCCCCGCGCAGCCGGGCCCCTGCTCCCGGTGGGCGCAGGCAACGAATTTACCCCTGCAAATTGCCCAGCAGATATATAGCTATAGATATATTTTAATAGTAAGACTTTTCATAATGTGCACAATACGATTAATATTTCATATTAGCAGCGTGTGTATGGTGAACTTTGTAATGGGAAATTCAATCGCCGCTGTAAATATTAATGGAATATGAAATGAAGCCACAGCTTCCATGGAGCACTGACAGTAAAACGGAGTGAACATGTGGTGGCCCTGGGGCAAGATAGGCCTTTCCTCTTGTCTCTCTCGCTTTATTACATTAGCCCGAGCCTCTCCTTACAGTTCTGGGCTCAGAAGCTGAAGTTCACAGGTCAGCCATGACAAATGTCCCTACGTCTAGCCAAACAAGACCCCCTGGCCTTGCCATTACATCTGCCCAACAAGCCCCCGGAGAGTGCTTAAGGGTGTCTGTTGCAGGTAAAGAGCTCTTTAGAGCAACTTTCCAAACAGATTAGAGGAGCGGAGGCTCCCGCAGCTCCTTCAGACCTGGCTGCGGGGACCCTGCCGCCCCCCCGCCCCCCCCCGGGGGGCAGAGAGCCCCTCCCGAGCTCCGCGCCCACGCGTGGGTGACCCCCTGTCCCGGTCCGTGTTTCCCAACCGCTTTCCTTCCGCCCCGAGTTGCCTCGACGGCACCCGCAGGGCTCGGGGCATCTCCCCCCCCCCATCTCCTGCAGTCTGCTACCCATATGGAAAAAAGCTGTTACATCCACGATCAATTAAAAGGGTTCCTCACCAGGAAAGGACAGAAAATCATTCCCTGCAGCACAACGCTGGCATGAGGCTCAGAGCAGGGCAGGGGAAAGCTGAGCATCTGGCACATGATGGTCTTCCCCTCCAAAAGTCATCTTATGGACTGCAGAATCACAGGACTGCCTAAGGCTAGGCTAAACCATGCTCTTGGATCTGAAGTATACACCAGGTATTGAACATGAGGGGGTCAGATATGTGGCCCAAAGCAATTTCAGCCAGCCCATATGCTGCTCCCCATGAAGGAAGGAGCATACTTACAGCATGCAACAGAGCACCGCTGCAAAGACAACTGAGCTAGCATCAACTGAAACTGGTAATTCCCCACTGTGCAAGTTCTGCAGAGACATAACAGCTCGAGTCTTGAAGCAATCTCACTGTGATCAACACAGGAGGTCATAAGCTCAAAGTAAGCATCTTGTTGTATGGGTAAATGTGTTTTATCAGCTTAGATGCAGAGCTTTCCGAACACAGCTAGGGTACTTCTGAATTCAGGCTGGATTCAGATGATACTGCATCCACAAGAACAGAATAAGAACAGCAGCAGCAAGTAAAACCTAACAAAACATTGCTACAGTTTAGCTTGGCAGCTATTGTGCTCCATTTTAACAGCTTCTTGACAGTAACCTCTGCCTGGTACCCAGAAAGATAATCAAACCTGTGTGCAAAGAGGTGTCTGACATCCTAGATTGGGAGCAGTTCCCTCCCTGCTGCTGTCTGCAAAGACCTTTTGTGTCTCTAGAGGTGCTCCTTACCCTTGCCATTGATTTTAATCTTCATAGGGATCTGCCGCGCCATGCTGAACAAGTTGCGCTGAAGAGCCTGCTGGACAAGCCGCTGCTCCTCCTCTGTCATCCGTGAGACCTTCTTCTCTGGAGGCTCTCCCGACTCCAGTCTCTCTCTCAGCTGCTCTAGAGTGGCTGTTCTTGCTGCCACAGTTGCCTGCTGGCTAGCCAAGGTCACTGGCACAGCAATACGATTTGGCATAGACACAGTCAAGGGCACGCCATCACCTAGAAAAGGAAAGAATCACTTAGTCCCCCCCAGAGCCCTTTCCTCCCTAAAGTGATCACGCAAAGGTTTAAACCACAGTCAGAATATTCTGCAAACCCAGAGCCACTCAAGTCCCACTGCTCTCAAGTCCAAAGTAGTCTGGGTGGGCAAAATGGAAAATACCTGTCTTTCAGTGCCAGCACCTCTTAACCCAGCCACCCTCTCTGCTGCAAGTAAAAGTAGTGACCTTTTCTGACAGCTGCTGCTGGAGACACCCGAGGATTGCTGGTCCCACTGCCTGGTGCGACGCCGATGATGGGGAAGCGGATCTTTGGGGGAGACAGGAGGGAAGGAGGCCCCGTGGTGGTGGGCGAGTAGCTGAACAAAGAGGAGCTGTAGCTGGGCCGCCTGCCTTCCCGCCTGTTGCCATCAATTGCAGCCTGAAGCTCAGCAGGAGAACTGAGGGATTTCTTCTCGCATTCATAGGCATATAGGTACTTCATGTACCTGGGAGAGAGGTGAGCACAAGGAAACTCAAGTATGTTTCTCAAAAGAACATGGAATTATAGGCCATAGCAACAATCACTGCATTCAGGAAGACTTTCAGACTGAGTTCCTCTGCAGATCTGCAGTTTTTGTCTGCATATCATGACCACAGCTGCGCTTGCTTCCATAAGCATTGAGCAGTTTGGGCGTGAAGCACAGCTCTCAAAGAAACTTTGAATTTACTCAGTGTTTATAGGGAAGCACATAGTTACATACTACCACACCCACAAGGGCAGAAAAGAATCATCCAGGATTCCTTTACAACTAACTGAGACACCATTTAAATGTTAAGAATTAAGATCTTGGACTGTAACCCTTAGTGCAAGGAAGGAAGTCTGAGGAATTACCCTTGCCCAAGTCATTGGTATTGGGCAGCACCAAACCTTACTGCTTTTGCTGAATTCTGGCACACACGTTTGCAGGAGACAGCCTATTTGCACCAAAGGCTGTAGAAATGGCAAGGAGCTTCCCTCTCTGGGACTCAGGGGCTCTAATAACTTCCAAGAAAACCAGGTCTGCAGAAGAGCTGGGTGTGGATTCCCAGAGCACAGGCTTCCATGCTCAAGTCACTAAAGCACAGCTTTGCCCTGTTGCTTAAATTTTACAGTAGGTTTACTTTCACCATTCTTTTTCCTCTGCTTATTCTACTTTTTCTTCCCTTTTTTTTCTTGCCTAATCAATGTGGGGTACCACAGGTCAGAAAAGCAATCCTCACAGTAAGTAGGTGCTAAATGCAACTTTCCACAACTTAGTAGTGATAACAGACTCATACCAGTAATCAAGTTCATACTTGATGCCTACAAATAAGGAGGCCTCCCTCCTTCCTCCCTGTGCCAAGTGCTCTTCAGAGACAGAGCAAGACCCTCCTTGCACCGAGGAGTTTAAGCTCCAAAGAGGCAAGAAAGGCACAGGATGGATAGAGGCACAGAGTGCAGTGAAAAAGTAGATGGCATATTAGTACTGGGACTGTAGGGATGGAAGGGGAATGAGTTCAGGAAGAATCACTGCTAAGAAAAATGAGAAGAGATGGAATCAAAAGGAAAAACTGCAAGCCTTGGGTGAGGCGCATAAATAGAGCAATTTATCAGCTCCTCCTTGGCCACAGAGTAGAATTTAGTCTTTCAATTTTTCCACCCAGTCCCTGCTTTGCACTCCCCAATCCGCACTCTGTGTTCACATCCATGCTGTTAGACCTTCTGGACTTACTGGGTTCGAAGTGTAAATGCGGCACTGGTGATGGAGGTGGGCAGATTAAGGCCTTTGGTGATCTCTCGCCAGATCTTCTTGTTGATGATTTCCACCAGTCCTCCTTTCTCAGTCACCAGCTTGTAGAGCATGTAGAGATCCAGGATCTGCTTTGCCATGATGGGGATCCGATTGATGGGAGTTCCTGCAGGGAAACAGCAGGGAAGGAAACTTGGAATCAAAGAGAAAATGAAGCCAAGACAACTGGCAGGTTGGGGCTATCGATCTTCTTTCTAATAGGAAATTCAGGCAACTCTATTTGTAGCCTGATTTGAGGCCTCTTGATGGGCGAGTAAATGAGCCAGAGAAGTGTAGCTACATGGCACGTCTTTTTCATGAAAAATCCTTTCCTGTAGGCAAAAGCGATTATTAGGCAAATAATAACCTGCAGCTAAGAGCAACTTCTAAAATAGAAAGACGGGAAGTAGGGACCATTCAGTCCTAGGGGCGAGGGAGCAGCACAGAGGAATCATTTTTTATGAGCTCCCAGAGCAGTCTCAGATAAAAATCTGTATTGCTTGTACTCACGAAGGGGCTGAGCAGCCAGGCAATTCAAGCTACTTGTACATTGGGATTCAGCTCCCTCGCTCCCCAGGATCTGCCATCCTGTATTGCTTGGGAACAGTAATAGAAAAGGGTACATGACACCTGAGAGCACCTCCCTCCCCCACATACATTTACCTCTGTCCTCCCTCGCAAGCACGTGCATAACGTTTTGCTACAGCTTCTACTCTCACAAAGCATTTTCATCCTCCCACTCCTTTTCCCTGAACACGCTCCCAAATGACACACCAATGAGGCCACATGCGTACCTTGATAGCAACCGCAACCCAGCTGCTAGAACAGGAACTTGTTGTGAGAAAGCTAGAGAAATCGTGTGGATGGCAGAGGTGAACAAATGAGCAGTGTAATGGAGCATCAGTGTGCCTGACTGCAGACACCACAAGGCCAGGCATCCTCACAGCTGCTGTGAGAAGCGCCAGGCATCCAAGTGCTTTTTGGAGCCCAAAACAAGGTCCTGGTCTATCCTTGCAAGGATAGACAGGGCAGACAAGGAAACAGCTCTATCCTTCCTGTTCGGTTTTGTCACCTTGTGGGTTAACAGAGGTAAGAAAATCTGATTTTTTAACCTGATAGTGCCCTTTTAGCAGCACCTTAAAGTGATAAAGCATTCAGGGTTTAAAAAGGTCAAACTAATGGGATTTAGGCAAGAAAAGGAAGAAGGGAAAAAATGCTGATGTAGCAAACCTTTTATTTTGCATAGGAAATACTGTCCTGGATCAAAGAGCCATCCATCTGAGGTCAGTATCCTGTCTACCACAATGGTCAGCACTGGCCTTTACAGGAAAGCCTGCGAAGCACTGCAATGGACAATTATGGAATACCCAACCCACAGGGGACACTGCTGCCACTGCTCATCAACCAGCGATTCAGTTAATGCCCCGAAGCAGAGCAGTTTATGGCCCTTATAAATGGGTTTTATTCTGTTTAGTGAAAAGGAGTTCAGCTCAGCTCTGCAGATGTCCTCATTATACATGTAAGTGTAATTTTTTCCCCTCTCTTTTCTTTTTGAAGCCTGTTATGCATTAGCTTATAGTACCAATTCCCACAGGTTAATGAGATGTTGGATAGAGAAAGTAAACTTTTTCAGCTTTAAAAGGGCTGCCTTCAAGTTCACCAAGTTACTAACTCTTAAACTGTAACAAAACACAAAAAGCAACCTGATCAGGCTTGGTCTGCATGCTCTGTCATTTTATATCTATCATATCCTCTTTTCCTTGCCTTCTCTAAACAACGCCTTCCCTGTCCACAACAGAAAAGTCCACAAAGCAGTAATTTCATAAACTGCATCAGATCCTCTTCCTGCATTTCAGAGATGATACTTCTCTTGGGGAGCAGAGATAGAGATGTTCCCAAACTGTTTAAGTGCATTGCAGCTCCAACCATCCCAGCCAGCCCCAAGCCAGGAGCCAGTCCCTCCCAAAAGGCCAGCCTGTATAAATGCAATCCTCAATTTGCTTCAGTTTTTCCTCAGCCACCATTTTGTCTTGGTGTGTTACTGCAAAGATTAAGAGCACACTAACAGCATCATTTCAGTCACACAGAGGGCTGGGAGTGATCATGTTACCAGCCTTAAGTTATCATTCATCAGCTGAGCCACAGTAACCAGAGTCACACCCAGCCAGCTCCAAATGAAAAGCAGGGAAATATTTCTCTGAGGTTTCTAGGAAGAGCCAGGAGTGGTTTTTTCCACCCCAAAATGCCCCTTCATTAACAGTTCAGCATTTCTGCCCCAGCAGCAAGGAAAGTCAGGGCATCCTAAGTGGCACCACGTTGCCAGCAAAGCCGTTAGTACAGTGGGGCAGGATCAAACCCCTCTTCCCCATTCCTCCAGCAACACCACGCAAAGCCACCCACTTTTCCCCAATCCAATTTGGGGAATACAATTAACTTGTCCAGAAGGGACTTTCATTCAGCTCTGCTTGGACAGTGACCAGATGGAGAGTGAAAGGGAAGGGCATGGATAAGGCTCCTCAGGCAAACAAGCTGCTAATACAGAAGTATAAGGAAATATCTACTTTTTAATATACTGCATTTATCCTAAACACAGTTTTACTCTTCTATAGATTCTCCCATCTCAGCATTTGAAAAGGTAAACAAGTATATTTATCCAAATACTCCATGGAAAGGGACAAACATTATATGCATCAGTGGGAAATGAAGGCTTAAATGCATTTCCAGAGAGCCTGCTCATAGCTGGAATAGAAACAGCAATCAGATCTGACCTCCCTGCCTCACACTACTAACCCTTTGACACCTTCCCTTCCTGAAGGTTGCTTTTAAACAAGATCCATAGACCAAAGTGCCCTGAAATTTAATTTGTAGCTTTACAAACTAAGCTAAAACCTATAGGTTCCCACCCCCAATAAAATTTCTTTACACAGGCTGAAAAACTTTAGAGCAGGGACAAAACTACTTCTATCCTTCTACCACTTGAGCATGGAGATGCAATCATTTTCCTGCCGTGCTTTCTCATAGTACCACTCCAAGTAATATCCCCCAGAGCTAGCAAAGGGTGATTTTGGTTTTGGATGTGGTATATTAACTGGACTTTTCAGAGCAAGACAGGGTTCTGCATGTTTCATAGGATCTGACTGCAAAAGAGCTGAGAAACACGGAAAGGCTGCTCTCACAGCCCTCTCCTCCCCCAGCCCCTCTCCAAGGAAAGGCAAGGCGATAAAGTCTTTATTGGAAACTCCCAGCACTCAAACAGGAAAGGCTGAAAAACGAGTATCATGGGACGATTGGATGCTGAAGCCGAGCGGATCCTTTCACAGGCGGCTGCAAGGCTTGTCAGGAGCCATGATGGATTACTGTCATCTGGCAGCATCAGGATTAATGATCCTGAGGTCAGAGGGGAGAATTCCAGAGGGAAAGGTCAGCAGCCGGGGGCACAGCATAAGACTTGTTGCCTTTTGATGGCAAACTCATTTTACTGTACTTTCAAGCCTCTCTATTCTGCTGGCTCTCCAAAATGCTGTAGGTACTGTGCTTGCAAAGAGCCAGAAGCCTTGCCCGACTCAAGAAGAGGGTGAGGAAGAGGACTGGCTCCTCTCCTAGTTTTCTCAGTAAACTACTTTTCTTCCTTTTAGTATAACCCCAGCTATGTAAGTACAAGCCATTTCTGCAAGGAATTAGCCAAAGGTGGGCACACAAGGAGTCTGTTTCCACTGCAAAAGGGATGATGTGTAGTTGATGAGCATGAGAGACCTCAGGAAGACAAACTCTAGGGCAGGAAAACTCTAGAAGGAGAAAGAAGAATCATCCATCCTATAGCCCATGGGCTCCTGGCTTTCTGAAGGGAAAGACCACTGTAACTAAAACTCAGGTTTCTGGAGTAGAATTCATCCCTGGAAGAAGCCTGACTGTAGCTATAAACATCTGTCCTTCAAGGGAAATAAACAGCCCACACCACCAAGCTGTTTCACCCCATTCAAAAGCCTCTTCTGTTTCAGGCAGACATAACAGAAGCCTAAAGGGCTTGTATGGGTAGGCTTGAACGTCCCCTGCGCCAGAGGAAGGAGCAACTGATTTTCATCCTTCAAGAACAATTTAAGAAGGGACTGAGGAACCTGTAAACTCCAGATAATCTTTGAATGACTGTTTTTACATCTATTTGCAATAAACCTGTATCTGGGGAAGGGGCATTAGCTGAGCCATCAGCACACACAGGCTCTGCTCCCCTGCAACAACAGCCACTCTCTCAGTGCTGGGGCTCAGCCTTTCCATTTCTTGAAAGTAAACTAAGCTTTGGACCAACATCTTCCTCACCCGTCCAAGCATGCTGCCCAAGGTGGGTTTTTTTTTCTGTTCTTCATCCTATCTTAGCCAGACTTCAGAATTAGACCCAAATCTGAAGATGAAGACTGATGTTAAACAAGGAAAGCTGCCCCTAAGACTGTTCTTAACCAAATTAGAGAAAACAGTCCCCTCTCATTTTGCAGGGATTTGCTTGGCCTTGTGAGTCCTCCATGATGGAGATCCCCTGCCAAGGGCCACTCTTTCCACTCCTCATGCTGAGCCATGCCCACTGCAGGGAGTTCCCCACCATCAAGCAGTCTAAGCCATGACTTGTCCTGCATGCAAGAGACAAAGAGCAGTTAATTATACCCAGCCTGGAGCACTACTTTTTCAATCACCTTCCATTTTTTTCCCCCATCCAATTTACTTTCAGAAGTGTCCACTTTTTGGTAAGGAACAAAGGAGGTGATAATCCCAAATATTTATTCTGCAGAGCAACATTCAAATTACAATAAAGCATGCTCTGGAGTGAAAAATAGGCAACAGGCATAGAGGGGGCATTTCTAAGCCACAACCTGTACAAGTAAGGAAAGAGCTGTTCTTTCCACCTTCCACTCCAAGTATGTTCAGAAGAAAACCAATATCAGACAGCCAAAAGGAACATATTTTCCCCAGGAGACTGGGCTAGTCCACAGTGATTTAAAATAATTTTGAACCAAGTCTTGAAGAGATCTTCATGTTTCTTTGAAGGGAGAGAGTAGTTACTTGGTGTGATCTCCCCACTGTCACAGGCTAAACAGAGGTAAAATTCATTTCAACAGCAAATCAGTAGTGCAAATCAACTTGCAGTAGTGCATACGAGCAAATCAAGTTGATCCCTGCACCGTCTCAGTTCCCGGTTTGCCTGAATTCCTCTTCAAGGACAAACCCTGGCTGGCTTCACGCAGAGCTGCCTGTTCAGCGACCCCAGCTCCTCTGCATGAGTTTTATTTGTCAGTTTGGTTTGAGTCTGTCCTGAGCACTCAATGTTAAAATAAAAAGCAGAGTTATACAGAAGGGAACCCACCTCTCCCCTCTTCCTCCCTGTCCATGCCACAGCTGATCTAATCTCTCCCTATGCATGGCATTTCCACAGCGGGCATTCTCACCTCCCAACAGGAATGTCACCACCTGATCCACAAGCCTGCAGACCATTAGACACTCCTATCAAAGCAGGAGCCAGGATAGAGGGTAATTAATCATGCTCTATTTGACAGGAGGCCCACTTCTTATCTGCACCCCTTGAAACGCCATCAGTTTCTGCTTCCCTCCTCAATAAGTTAGGCTGACGGCAGCCCCTTATCAGATTTCGGCTGCTGAATGGGAAGCAGCCTAACTGGCATCCAGTGCCCCACTTTTATTAGCCAAGGCTCCAGCCACATTAACCTTCCTGCACAGGGTGCTTTTCCATCCCTGAAACAGAGATCCCACAGAGATTTACTGTTTTGGACCCAGCTCAACTACAGTCCAACTGTTTGGCTGCTACTGACACAGCTGGGTCCAATATATTTGCTATTACAAATTTCTTCACCAGATGTTGAACCACCATGCAACTGTTGGTGCGTTTCCATACATATGACCTCTGAACCCAATGGACAAACTCTTCTTCTCTAAGCAAAGAGAGGTACAAATACAGAAGGCAATGGGGAGAAATTAGGGCAGCTGGCAAAAATAAAGGTAGGCCAGGCAGGCTGCACGAAGTAAAACACTGGACCATCTTCATGCCAAATGGTTCCACCTTCTTCCATCCACCTGGATATCAACAGGGTCATCTCTTCAGTGTTGAGCCACCTCCACTGCTTGAGTGCAGCAGTTCATTAATCATTTGAAAAACGCTGTTGAAATTTAGTGGGTGGGCAGGCCAAGAACACCCATAGCAAAGAGGAAGTACCAATATAAGAACAAGCTCGAGAAGACCAGGATTTGAGACACAAACATCCAGTCTTTGAGATGCTGGAGAAACATGTGACAATTTAACATCTCAATTTTCAGGCAAAGTGAGGAAAAAAACCCCTTTGACTCCATCACTCAGTTCTGTACACCCAGGAAGAAGTACCTGGGATTCAGAGATCCTCAGTCAGCAATCACTAGAGCAGACTGGTAGCAGATGAATAAGCTAAAGAAAGGTTCACGCAAAGCACCAACAGCCAATCATTTCAAATTAATTTCTTTTGTACCCTGTCCAGTGTCAACTCAGTTCATAAAACATTTAAGCTGCTCAAACATTCTTCATGCTGGCTAAATTTAAAACAAATCTCCTGTAAGCCAGAACCAAGTAAACTCCTAATGCTATTTCCCCATTAATTACAACTAAAGCTTCCAATATGATTTTTCTTTGGAGCTAAAGCAATATTCACTCTAAACTGCCATTTTTCAGCTGCTTAAAACCCAAGGGATATTAATTATTTGAACTGCACTGGGTCATCTCCCAGAAAAGATTTTTTTTGATCTTTCCAAAGGGAAACTTGCAGGTTTTTTCTAAACTGGGGGNNNGGGGGGGGAAGTAATCTCATGTCTCTATGTCTGCAATGAATGTTTTGATGTATGAAAAACAGAAGGGGGAGAAAGCTTGGATTTTTACAGGAAGGACCTGCTGATAACTACTTCTAAGTTATTACAATTTGCAAATATTGCAAAAGGACCCAGGTAAACTGTCCCAAAATATCAACTTATGTATCTGGTGGAGACTTTTAGTCACCTGGCACCTAAGGCTGATGAGCGAGACATTCTCTGCAAGAGTTTTCTTGATGCTACAGAGAACCCTACCTCAAGTACAGGACTATGCATCCCCAGAGGAGCTGGATTCAAGTTGTTCGGAGATCCCAAGCACTTTACTTCGCACCTGGTTTTATCCTAGCACCACTTAAAACTGTTTAAGTATATGGACCTGTGCATTCTCTGTTCCCTGTTCTGAAAGGCTCAAATCACTTTATGTAGAGGAATGTAAATCAGAATGCCAGTTCCCCCTACAACTTAAGGAAAAGTAAATCTTTCCAACAATATAAAAGTAAAAACCTAAAATATTTCACTGATCCCCACTGCTTACCATTTGCACAAGACACTAGCCACCGTTTTTCCTGAGTCTATGTCAAAAGAGTTGACCAAATAAGAGGTTCTTTAGAGGAGATACAGGAGGCAGAGATGTAGCTGTGTACAAATCCAAGGGTCTAATGGGGAAGAGGACTTTGGTTCATCTGGACCATCCAGAAGAGACCTCTGCAGTGCCCCAAGTGAGAATTTTCCACTGCAGAACATCATCCGCTATTTAGGGAAGCATTTGCTGTGGCTCAGCATCAAGCAGGTAGCATGAGCAAAGGATGCTGAGAATTTACATCTACTGATGTCTCATTTAGAGAACTACATTGCTTAATTCAGATTTGAAAATATCTCGAGAGGATCAAAAGAAGAAACCTGCAAAATTGAATCAGCAGAAGAATGAAACATATTCCCTGAACAAACATTTCATAAACACCACTTGGCCAATAAAGGAATCCATCAGTAAATGCTTTTGTCAATACCCTGGATTTGTTGTATTTCCACATTTAAAATGTGCAGACAGAGCATACAACAGCAGGAAAACATTAAAACCACACGGTCAGACTTACAAAGCGCCTTCTATGTATATACACATAAAAAACCAGAATGGTCAAGCCATCTGGGAAAACCAAGGTCACGCAGAAACCTTGAACAAAATTAGTAGAGCTGTACAATTGGAGACATTTTATGAGGTCTTCACAAAAGCAGTACTTAAAATGAACAAAACAGCTTCCCTTGAAAGGGAGCCTTTCCTAATACACCATAGCATGCAGTTAGATCTCTTCCCCATCAAACCCTTTCTCAAGAGGAATGTCTTGCATGAACACTGCTGATCCTTCCAGGGGATGAAACAGTCCCATTACTCCAACTCTCTCCTGACTAGCACTAGTGGAATACAATCAGGTCAATTATTGGTGGCTGCCTTAGTGGCTTTAAGAGTCATGCCACTAACAGGCCTTCACTATCTGGGGACAAACAGCAGTCTAGCTATGCTACCTAGTGCATGCTACAGGGCTAACAGCTACATTTTCCTACTACTCATCATACCTATGCCTTCTACCACACACAAAAAAGATGCAGACAAAATTTAGCTTCAGGGTATGTTCACAGGGTGAGGAAGACCTGCAAAGAAGTGGAAGATGTCATCATCTCTAACATTGAGTCTGATCTGAGTAAATGAACTTGCCCATCTGGCTACATATTTCTGTAATAAAACTCTTCTCAGTAATACAAAAGATGGGGGAACACAAGATTACCCTGAGTTATTGTAACGGGTGCAGCTCTAGCCTGGGCACTTAAACTGCTCCTGCCTGCAGTGTCCTCAGTGGGAGGCAGAAGAAATCCAGCCTCCATGCCTGCAGTGCAACCCACTCCATAGCGCACTAGCAGATAAGCCTCAACCTGTGCCCTTAAAAATGCTCTGAACCACAAACTTGCCCACAGAGCAGCTCCTCATGCAGCAGGAGGTTAAATATATAGCTTCTGAGAAATCAGACCTCAAGACATCAGGGCTCAACTTGTCACAAGACACCAGATCAGCAGTGCAGATGGAGGGAAGCCACTGCTGAAGCTGCTTACCCCTGCTCAGTCCGAGGAAAGATGACCTTTGGTTTGAGACTGCAGAACAGCTGAGAAAAGGGAAGGTGGAAGTGGTAATACAGCAAGCCAGCGTCATCCCTGCCAAGCTGCATCAGGTCAGTCCTGTTGTAGGCCTGGTTCGAAGCTAGTCCTGTCCACTAATTGCTCTCATCAGCTAGTCTCCCCTTCTCTCCCCATCTGCCCCTTCAATCACAGCCATGGTGGGACCCATTCACCTAAACACATACAAGGAATAAAACATCCAACAAAGGAAGAGTTACAGCTTTCCTCTCATCTCCCTCTTCCATCATTATTGCCACTGAAGGGCCATTTTATCACTTGCAGCTGTGGTCATTCAGCGACAACCTGCTGTGCTCAGAGGCAGATGAGACCTGCACATTTGATCTGCATTAAGCCTGTTTCATGGCTTCACATTTCTAGGTACATTCGTAACAGCAGCACCAACAACCAAATCTTTTCATCCCTCCAACTACTCAGTAGGTCCTGTGAAATCTGTCATTTATCTTTCACATCAGGCTTTTTTTGGTTCAGCATCAGTTAACAATCTGTGTCCTATATCCATCAGCCCCAAACAAGGGCCAGCACTTCTCCAGCTCCTCCTGGACAACAGCAAAATCCTCATCTTTACACCAGCAGTGTTTATTAGCAGAGCTGCTTTCCATTCCCTTCAGACATGAGGTGCAAATTAACCAGCTCTTCACACATACTAGCTAAGAAACACAACACTTCGCTCTCAGGTGCAATGAGCCCTCAGTTGAATCCATCTTTGGGGGTACTCTTTCAGAACAAGGCAGCTGTTCAGCCTTGTTTGGTTTAGGATGCTTATTTGGAACATAAAGGAAGGGGAAAAGAAATGAAAGCCTGAATGGCATCCTATGATAACTTTGCTGTAGAAGCTCCCAGATATTTGAAGATCCCAGAAGAGGACATAGTAGGCAAGTCAATCTGCTCACTAGAAAACCAAAGCCCTGCTGTAGATAGCAGTGGGGAGAACAGACATGGGAAAAGTGGACGGTACCGATTCTGAAAAACCATGCCAAGTCAAAAGATTCTCTCTGCATAAGACACAGCAGCTTAGATTAATGACAGAAGAGAAGCTGCCTCCTATAGCTCAACCTACACTGTTCAGTTCTATCAACCTGAAGAAACTTAGCTCCACAGAGTCCTTCTGCCTACTTTTGGGGGTGCCAAAGTGTAAAGCAAGCCCACAACTGCCTCGTACCCTGCAATCTAGCCAAGTTCCCCAGAGCAGGGCCAAACATTTCTAGGCCCTCTGGCAGAGAGCTGTAAGTTCACAGCATCTCTCTCCCATGGGTGCTAGGCTCTTATATTTCATTTTCAGCCTTCTAGAAAGCAAGAAAACAAGGGAGTCTCCATAAAATAAATACACTTGGAAATGTCCAGATGACTAAAAGCTGAACTCCTACAGCAACCAGCTGGTGACCAGCTCAGTCCCTGCACCAGGAACCTGTCAATTATAAATAATTAAAAGGTAACAGGAAGGAGACACTGAAGTATTAAGCAGTTTTCTCTCTAGGTATCTGGAGGTTTCTATTGCTGCCAGTCACACCCTTCAGATTATTGTCTTGTCTGCCAGTCATCCCAGCCCTTACATTAGCATGTGAGCTCAGGTTAACATTTGCAAGTAAACTAATTAAGCCTGGTTATGCCTCTGCAAGCAAAAGCCAAAAATACCAGCAAAACCCAGCTCTAATTTTTAACTGACTTGGAAGCATAACCTCAAACTGCTGGAGAGTGAAAATTCACACAGGTCAGCTGTCAACTCTAGCCATGCCAGGAAAAACGGACACGTATGTGAAGATCAATTGCAGTAGCTGCCTTGTGGATAGCCCTTCTGCTTGTGATGTAGTCATATACAGAGGGGGATGCATCTGAAGATGCAGAGTTAGAAGACAACTAGAAATAAGATTCTAGCTCCAACCCAGCAAACAGATAATTTTCAAATAGATGAGATTTTGAGATGTTGCGTCTTTATGCTTTATTAGACTCTCAGGGCACAGTATTGCTGGTGACACTAAGGCAGCCTCCCTTCCAAATAAGCACAACCTGGTCCAGCACTCAGAGAGGATTATGCCATGAGGGAGTAAAGGGTCCTTTTTATGTCTGCTCTTCACACCTACCTTCAGCAGACTTTCTGGAAACAATGAAAATGTCTATAACACAATTTAACACTGTCAGAAGCATCTTCGTTGGAAGAGTCAGTCTGGCCTGGCATGCTTGGAGGGGTAAAGGAAGAGAGCACCACAAAGGATTTATCACAAAAGTTCAAGATGTATGTTTTATACAATACCACGTATATGCACATTTTTATTATGAATAGTTTGCAATGAGGGAACTGAGCTTTGATAACTAGGGGACAGAAAGAGACTTTTGTGACATCCCATCTGAGCTACTTCACACATGCATCATCACTCCTATAGCAAGGAGAGATGCAAATAGCTGACACCACAGGGAGGAATGTGAGAAACTGGGTGCTTCTGCACTCAGTTACACAAAATTACTAAACAGAAAGATGACACACTGTCAATAAACAGGAAAATGTGGCTTGGTGTCTATTTTCCCAGTCCACAAATTACATGCCACTACTCTATGCAGACTGTGAAGGCATCCACACTCAGCTTTCATGTGCTATTGAAATCAAACATGAGAAGATGTGTGCTCTTGCCACCTGAAGGGGAGACCAGAGAAATCCCCAGTAGTACTCAGCCTTTCTTCAAAAATCCTCAGGGAACCAGGCTTCTTGGGATCTTCAGTGCATGGGCAACATCAGTATTATGTAGGAGGGTAAAGAAACAGGGTCTGTGAAATGAAGTTACAGGGCAGAGGAGTTCTTTCCTACTGCACTCCTTATCTCCCAAGGCAAATATCCCAAGTCTTACCGCCTGCTCTTCCATCTGATCTGCAAGTTTAAGGGCTGGATTTGTTCTTTCAAACTCAGGAGGGAAAAATTCAAATAGCAGCAGCACCCCTCTGCCCCATTTTACCCTATTGAGTTCAAACAAATGCTCACTCACCCCTCTTCTGCATAAAGACGAAAAGGTCATCCAGGAACTCTTTCCGTTCAGGGTCACTATCCAGTTCATAGAGCTGGGGATAAAAATAAAAATGAAGGCACAATCTACAATGAGACAGAAAAAGTAATAGTATTAGCTTCTTCCAATGGGTGATCTGCTGTTTGTACTGGAGGGGTGAAAGGCAGCTGCAGGCAAAGAGGCAAACCAAGGAAGAATTCCTGAGCAATTTGGTGGACAAGGCTGCAGTGATAGTTTGAGGACCCTCGTTATGGCTTGCCTTGCTCAGCCCCTCAGTAACTCATCCAGGCACAGTAGAGACTGGTACCCTGAAGGGAACAAGATTCAACTCAGTTAACAGCACTACTACAGAGCAGGTTTGAAAGCACCTGGAAGCAAAGGGGAGAGAAACTATTAAGACAAGCTGGAAAGAAAGACAAGAGAACCAAAAGGAAGGTGACAGTGGTTCAGGACAGATTAGCGGTCCGTACCTTTGAGGCACCAGGGAGGTAAACTTCTCTGCTTCTCCTAGCCTCATGATTCCCTCCTTCAGGGATTGTCACGTAAGTGACAAACTCCAAGTCCCTTGAAGGAGGAGATGAAAGGATAGAGCCTTCCTGTAACTACTAATGCCCAGCAGGAAAGGCTCCTCTAAAATAAGCCAAAAAGCCTTCAAAAATATCAGAAACCAGCCAAGAACCAATTTTATGCAGAAATAATTTTACCAAAAGGCTTAAAACCCCAAGCATTTAAAATAAAGTTCCATAGGCAGCTTATTCCAAAGGAGAGGCACTGTATCCTAGCATTATCCACTGATTTTTCAGAAGGGACAGGCATGAATGTCGTCTTACAACTGCCTCTTGAACAGAAAAATCTAATTTTCACCTATCAAGAAGCCTGTGAGGCCACAAAGTGACAAGCTGAAAGGGCTGAAGTCAGTCTCTCACTGAGATATAGAGGATATAGAACAAGACAGAAGACAATGCTCTATATGAAGAATTCAATTCCTTCTCATTTGCATTGAGGAAGAACCTTGCGTTACTCCAGGGAATTTTTTGCTGGTTGTAGCTACTCTTATGGAGCAGCTCAATAGAAAAGCAAATATTCACTGGGCAATACGTATTTCAGCCTCTCCGTAGGTGCTGCTAGCTACTTGGTATTCATCTAGCCTAAAAGAAGAGGGGCTTTTGGGGCTCATTTCCTGTGAAGCTCTGCACTTTCTCACACACTGAGCTCTGGGAAGAAAGCACACCAGTGTATTTACAGAGCAATTAGCTGCACCCTTTCAGAAAGAGCCAGCTTAGTTTAACATGAATTCCTCTGGCTGATGTGACACACAGCTGTCACATTCAAATCCACGACCACAGTGCTAATCAGGTTCAAGAGACAAAATACTCTTCTCCCAGTTGAAGAAAGCATTGACTAAGATTTTAAATGTCAAAAGTTTGGTTATTAAGTCTTAGTTCAAACTATATTCCAGTGACCAAAGGCAACAAAATAGCCCAAAATAGCCAGTTTGTAGGCAGAGGGCTGCAAGACAAAGCAGTTTTCTTACAAGTTCACTCTAGAGGAAAAGTGAGGGCTCCTTAGTCACCCTCTGTCACAGATCAGGGGAAGTATTCCCCAAAGTTTCCCCTTTCCCGAAATTCCCATGATCAGACTGACCTTGGCAAAGTCTCGTGAAATTTCTCTTCCTCGGCATCCATCACCTTCATCGCTCCAGGTCACATTGCCGTTCTAGGGAGAGAGAAATGAAAGGGTGAAAGGATGGCCAGCAAAAGGCTTTGTGGACAATTCCAGAAAGCTTGCAAATGTGCATTTTTGGGCACAAACACATGCAAAAGCAGCTGCTGGCTTCGACCCAAAAGACTAGAAAGACAGGGACATTTGTGCATTTGTTACAGCACACTTTCCTGGAATCTCTGACATTCAGCCTAAAACAGGAAGTGGGATTTCACCTTCCAGGAGACTACTGAAGGTCAGGAAGTTTTCCAGTGCTAAGATTTTTCTTGCAGAAATGTATCTCAAAAATGCTACCTGATGCCAGGGAAAAACATTCTAGTGAAAAGTCCTCAACACCTTCACCAGCTGCCTTCCTTTATCTGCTAAACAGAAGTATACTAACTCCCCCCCACCTTGTAGCAGGTGCTTTGGTGTAATGAGGTCCAACTTCTAAATAGAGAGGTGCTGTTTTTGTTCTCCATATCCATCTTTTTACCAAGTGTACATCCCAGAGCCCCTAGTGAAAGATGCAGGTGTTACCCAGGCATCCTTCCTGTCTGTTTGCCAGGTGACACTGAACACACTTGGAAATGCCCTTCTGTCCTCCTCCACTTGCCTACAAAACCAAAACCAGAGTATACTGAAGAAAGATGGAAATAATCCCACTAGAAAGCTTCTTGCCAAGCCAGGACCCTTACTTCTGGATCTGGATTTTCCCCACAGAAATGGAAAGCTCAGCTTTGCTGGATTAAGTTTCATTCTGCTTATGCATTAGAAGGATTACTCTAGTTAGGCCTATTCTACTTGGTAAACCATCATCCTGAAATGATCACTGGGGCTGGAAACCAGCAGACACAGCCTCTGGCTGTACAGCAGGACAAAGACCAGAAGAATGATTCTGAAAAACTGTTCAGGTATCTTTAAACCATAAACTTCATGAAGCTCCAGTACAGCAAGTGCTCCAGAGCCACTCAAGGAAAGACAACAGCCAAATCCACCTGGCAAGGTAGCTTGGACTACCCCATCCTGATAAATATACAGCATCCTAATGCAACAGAAAAGCACCAAGGATAGCAAGAGGTTTCAGCACACACACCCAAAAAAAAAAAATCATGTGAATTAGAGAGGTAGTCCAATCTCTGAAATCTTGGAGTCATCTGGTTGTGACACATACATTGAATTAGAAAGATGAATAGCTCTTGTCAAGGCCAGGCAAAGCTACATTTGCCCCTTTAAAAAACACTGCAGTGAGCTGCCCTAATGCCTGCTGATTTAGTTTGAGCCAGTAATTCCTGCTGGAAAGTCAATTATCCAGTGAGTCCCATCAACTGAAAGATATTTAATGGGGGATTATTGCCACTTCTGTTATGTCAGCTGTTTATTACAGCAGATCAATTCCCAGCCCTCTCTAGGAAGAGATCTGAAGACCAGTTTTGTTCACAGGAGGATTCATCTGGGTGTCCTTTGCTAGCAGAGATTAAAAACACAGTTTTTTTGCTAATTACAGTAACATCCAGCTGCTCCAAAAGCCGCACTGATTGTTAACTCAGATCAACAAACCTATGCGAACAATCAGAATAAGAAATATTCTCTTCAGAAGGCAGCAGCTATTTCCCATCCTCAACTTTACACACTCCAAGGCAAGATGATTTGTAGAGGGCTGAGCTACTTTCTTCCCAAGTTTGTATTTGGTTATAAATCCAGAGGGCAAAACCACGCATGGTGTTATACTGAGTGCTCCAAGAAGCAGAACACTTCCTTTCATAGGCAACTTCAGCCACGCTGAGAGCTTATTCCACTACATTTGAGGACAGGAAAGAGAAGGGGGCTTAAAGGAGACAATTCTCTACTGCCAGTGGGTTTGAACTTGGTAAAATTTCCAGGAACAAAACTTTCCATGGGATTAAAGACTCTTTAGAAGTTATTTTACTTGTTCTATTTGAAGAAAAAGGGTAATTAGAAAAGAATGACAAGATTAGGGTTTGATACAGAGAATAAGCAGAACATATGCACCCTGCTCCCCACACCTATATCCTGAGATGCTTGAGAGGACCAAAGTAATTATCCCCCACACCTCGCTAGTGAAAAGGAGCTTAAGGCTAGTTGAAGGCATCAGTGTTTTGCCATATGTCCAGAAAATTGGCAGAGATGGATATCGCCTGGCATGACACAGAGTGATCTAAGGTGAGAGACAGTGGACAGTATTAGGATTTCCTCCCGCAATAGCTGTAAAGGTTTAAAGCCAGTTACCACTCCCCATGTTAAGCTATCAGAAGAGATAAGGAGAGTGCTTCTCATCCACCTCGGTGCAAGCAGCAGCTGCCGTGATGTAAATCAGCAAGGGTGCACTGAAACAACACATGGGCTGCAGGGACATGAGGACAGAGCACAGGTTTGTTTTGGGTAGCAGAGTTAGCAAAGTCTCAGGCTAGCATGAAATGTCAGCTCAGCAGCTGGGGAATAAAGCCTTATTTATTCAGAGAACAGAGTACAAGCACCGACAGGCACTTTCCCAGGCCTCAGCTTTGATCTTGAGGGACTATTCTGCTCACCAAAACCTTTGCGTCTGTGCCAAGGCTACAACCAAAGATACCAAATATTGGCAGTGGTCAGAACAGCCACTCAAGCACAACTGGAACAGGTAAATCAGTAAAGAGGCCCACGAAGCTACTGAAGCAAGAGGTGCTCCATATGCAGAATAAACTACATTTTGCACAGCAAGAGAGCTCAGCAGGAGCTTTAGTATCAAGCTTCCTTTCCATTCCTCCTAGGAAAACAAAGCTACCCTATGCTGAGAAGCCCTCCTCCATATGAACAGCAGGAACCTGAGAAATCAATATATCCTCACAAGTCATTAAAAGACCTTTGTATAAGTCAGGCAATAGTAGCAGGAAGGAAAAAACACTGTTCAGAGAGGCAGGTCATTCTCTGGGGAGAGTACTGCCTCTCCCTCCACCCATTTGTATCAAGGGAATTTGCTGATGTTTGACAAACAGCCCTTGCATTACCATGGGCAAGAATTTCTCTGGTTTCCTGCAGAAAAAGGTGACAGAAGTGGCACTGGCTGTGCTTGAGCACCCAATGCAAAGCCTGACTGCGAAGGCAAAGGTGTTGGGAAGGGCTGGCCACCTTCGCAAGCTGCTGGCAGAGCCAGGGAGCCTCCCCTGTGCTGCAGACACCTCAGAGGCCATCAGAGCCTCCCCAGACCACCCCCTCCCCAAGAGACTGTGGGCATGGCTTCAGAAGCAATTACATCTGGAGCTATTTTAGGATTACTCCCTAACCACCTGGAATATCTTATTAGAGGGAAGCTCAGATGTCCAGAGCAATTTTGGTTTCCAATCCCACATTCAAGAGCCAGAGTTAACCCTGAGTTGCCAAGCAGAGAGAAAAGGAGATGACAAACACTTTCCGCTTCATCCAGACCATTCTTGTGAGGACAAAAACCTTACAAATAAGCAGCCTCAACCCCTCCCTGCAGGACACCTACCTCTAAAATATTACCATCTCACATGTCTGTCCCTCCCAGAGAGAGACTAGAGAACTAATCAAAACTCTGTGCTTAATAAAAAAAGTGAAGTATTAAGGCAAACAGAACAGCATCTCCTCCTCCACTTTTGCCTGCACAAATTGCGGTTAGTGTGCAAACAGGGACATTGATGAGAAATTGGAAATGCTCCTTTTCCAGGTCACTGCCTTGTCCCCCACCCCAGTTCCATACAGCTGTTTGAGAAGGGCTCAGCTAAAGCCCAATGAGGTTTTAGCAGACTACAAAGTTGTGCTCACATGGCAAACTCTGAACTGGAGAGAACCAACTAAAGCTTTAATATGTAAAAGAAAAAAGAAAACTTCTGGCATGAAACTCCAATCATTCTGCACCTCCTTACTGCAGACCTGCAGTTTTGACAGAGGTTTTAGGCCAGAAATCTGCTGAAATAACCACTTAGGGACAAGGCTAAATGTTGCAGTGAAAAAGAAAGCCCCTCCCCTACCCCATGGGTTAACTGAAAGCACCGAGTCAATGAAAAGGTACAGGGGCAGCAATTTCAGGATTATCAGAGAATCCACAGAAATTCCTTTTGTGGGTAGAGTTAAGCCTTAGGAAGTGAAACAGATGCTATTATAAAGAAAACTGTTGTACTACAAAACGCTGATAAGATCAGGACTACTGCCCTGAGCTGCAAGTTCTCAAGCATGGAGAACCAAGTTATAATTACTGCATGCACAAGCTGCCTGGTAAAGCTCTACTGAAATTGGAATAAACCCTTCCCAGTCTTACTAATAACAGAGCTCAATTCAATATCTACAAGCTTCAAAGGCAGGTTTTGAAAACATTTTAGTGATTTCAGGAATGGCAGGGAGCACAGGGAAGGAAAGAATAAGAATGGACTAAGTTAACAGATTAATTACCTTTTTTTATTAAGTTTCTTTTATGTGCTCCCATGACCTAGTGACTGCAGCACCAACACAATTCTTTGCAAAACAGGAATCTACTTCCTTATCCTTAAGGAAAAGTTGGACTCTTTGTGAATGACTCCTATTCACAAATACTCACAGGAATTAACTAAAATGTAAGTGACAAGAAGATTTGTTCAGTGCTGTATGGCTGTGGGAAGAGAAATTCTCACTGCCACATGAGAGTCTCAGATTTACCCTGAAGTGAGAAAAACAGAAGCGTAAGAATACAACACATTTGAGCTCTTTCCACCTACTGTCTCCAGTGTTAGCTAGAATTTCTATAAATTGGCACCAAAGGAGACAAGCTGCAACTATTCCTAAAGATAAATTTAGCACCTGAACATATCCTAAAATGAGATGTATCTTCCCCAGGATATAAATGAGCTCCTCCTCTGCTCCTTTGCCTCCAGATATAGCACAGTCACTGCAATATAACATAGCCTTGATGAAGCCTGTGGAATTGCCTCTCGAGATGAAGATCTGGGGAAATTCTCTGATGTCTAATACAAGTTGTTTGTAGGCTGCTGTCTACAGTTATTATTACAAGCAGTTTCTTGGTTCTCCTCTCCCATACATTATTTGGTATATTAAACAAAAAGTTGATTTTGTTGCTCCAACCACTGATGCTGCACTTAAGTTACACATACCAGTATGAACACCAAGTTAGGTGCTACAGAAGCTGACTGTCACAGGGATGAAGCCTTCACCAAAACAAACCTAAACCATAAATTTCAAAGAGAAGCAGCAATTGGCAATTTAAGAATTAAAATCTGTTCTTCAGGAAAACAGCTTTCAGTAAAAAAGAAACCAAATATCTAACATCATAGCTATCAATGAAGTATTGCCCTCCCACTACATCATAAAAAGAAAAATACCCAGTGACCCACCTAAGGAATGAAAAATCCAACCTTTGGATTGGGCCCTGGATATCTGAAATAACTAGGATGCAAAAAATGCACCATGTGAAATGCAACTTTTTTATTCCTGGGACCTTCACCCCCTCTGGATTAATGAGTATCTCCTGAGCAATACCTCAATACACATACCACTTGAGGCACATACTTAAGGTTATGTAATCTCAGCCACTCATTCCTAGACCCTAGAGCAAAAGCGAAGTAATTATTTTAAGCTGACTTACTTTAATAAACACCATGACCTTTTTAAAAGTTTAGGTCAGGATTTTCAGGAGTGACTAGTGATTTCTGAGAATCTAACATGAGACATCCCCAAAAACCAGACCACAAACCACTCTCTGAAAGTCAAACAGCTGCTTTATGGAGACTTACCTTGCTGCATTTAAGAAGGCATTAAGTATCAGCTGATGCCTGAAAACCTTAGCTTTATTTTTACATTCCACAAAGGAATGCACATACTAATGTGCGTGCTGTAGTAACTGCCTGACTAAATTGCTCATGCTAGTGCTGTGTGCCAGCCTTGAGTGGAGAAGGAGTAAGCAGCACCACCAAGACTGCTGTGGTCCTGCCTTTCCTACACAGCTCTCCCTGGTAACCAGAGACACCACAAAGCAATGCGAGAACCCACGGGACCAGGACCCACACCCAACCATCTGCTAAAAGCAACATTTTCACCCGAGGAATTAAAACCTCATTTTTCTTCAGAGACAGGCAGCCCACAACACCCTTTTTGAGGACGGCTGCGGGAGCCTACAGCTGTCGGAGCCGTGATGGATTTGCAAGGGGATTCGAGCAAGTCCGAGGAGC
>JANZLQ010000002.1:2134505-2148001 GCA_026212715.1 Elanus axillaris | reverse complement strand
GGGGATGTACCCGCCAGGAGAACCGGGCTGCACCTTGCTCTTGGCTTCTCTTCTTCCTCGGCTGAGTGTTGAGGCTAGCAGGTGTGTTTCTGCCTTCCCTGTAGCTTCAGACATGGCTTAAGACCGAGGTAGGAGCCTAAAGGACATGGCTGTGTGTTAGTTAGGCCTCCTGTTAATTTCCTGTGTGCTTCCCAGCAAGGGTGAGGCCTGTGAATTTATAAGGTGTTTGGCTAACGGAGAATCTCACTTTGGCTGGTTTTCCTCCCTTTCCAGAGCTTTGTGGGTCTTAGGTTGGCTTAGGTTCAGTGAGACAGCAGAAATGTCCCTGCCGGAGTGGCACATCGCGGTGAAGCTGGCGGATCAGCCGCTGGCTCCCAAATCTATCTTACGTTTGCCAGAGACAGAGCTGGGAGAATGCCCACTCGGTGGGTGTAGCATCTCGTACCTCAAGCAGCTCATCACCGGCAAGCTGCAGGAGTCCGTCCCAGACCCAGAGCTCATCGGTAGGTGCCTGCGTGGGTCGTGTCAAAGTCCTACCGCTTGGGGCCACCCTCTTCCTCCTTCTGTTAGTGGCGTTGGGCTGGTGGGAAGACTTGGCACAACCGCACAGCACGACTTGGGGGCTCAAAGCACCTTCCAGAGACTCTGCTGTGCCGTAGTGGTCTTGGGACCTTGTGTTTTGTATGATTTGTTCTGTATTTGCTTGGGATCATAGTGCTCCTGCAGCATCTGTGCCCTTGTTAAGAAACCTTTCGACTTGTTAATACCAGTGAGTCCTTGTGAGCTCTTTTATGAGAACTGAGAGAGGTCAGCTCCTCTAAAGGAGGTGGCACGGTCACATTCTGTGAGTCTGAACTCCACGATGTCTTCCCTGAATCTCAGCTCCGTAATTTCCCTGTGTCACAGAGTCCCTGTGCTGCCAACCAGATGAAGCAGCTACAGGTGTGGAGCAATAACCCCCAGGCAGTCGTCACTTAAAGACCCCATGCCCTTTCTGAGTGTGCCATAGCTGTTTATCTTTAGATGTTTCTCTCTCCTAGATCTGATCTACTGTGGCCGTAAGCTGAGGGATGACCAGACGCTTGATTTTTATGGTATCCAGTCTGGCTCCACTGTTCATGTCTTGCGCAAGTCCTGGCCTGAGCCTGATCAGAAGCCAGGTGAGGTGGAGACAGTGTGGGTTATTGCTTGGATCTCCTTGGGTTGTGTTTGGTGTGGGGCTCTTGCGACTGAGGAACAGCTTCTCTTGTGACTTGTTTCTGGGAGGCCGATGTGAGGTTTGCAGGAGAAATTGATTGGTATGTTTTGTGGGAACTCGCCACCTCTAACAGCAGTAGGTGAGTGTTATGTTTTCTTGCTGATGGAAGAGTTAAGGAATGAGCTATGTAATGCAGAGAGCAAGTATCCTTTCCTTAATCGACTGTGACCAATTTTAGGGTGTTGCCAGAGAACCGACAACAAAGTGACTGGTTACTCAGCTTGAGGGATGAGCAGGCTTGTGTGCGTTCCTAGTCTGCCTGACTAGAATAAGATGGGTTAGTTTAGAGTTGTTACTTTAATACAACTCCTTTTGTATGTGTAGGAGGATATATCTATATATTTTTATGTCTGGGAGCTGAGAGTGCAGTTATTTATTGTGCTGTGGTAACTGTACTGAGACATTCACAATCATTAGTCCATGCCCTTCTCTGGGTTAGCTGAATCCAGGGACATTAAAGAATCACCACCGCTCTTGCAGTGTGGAAGTCCCAGTGGCATGTAAAATGGCTAGTAAAGCTGACAGAGGGCGAACTGTGTTTTGGTCTGTTGTTTTTCCTCCCTCAGAGCCTGTGGATAAGGTGGCAGCGGTACGGGAGTTCCGGGTCCTTCACACTGCCCTGCATAGCAGTCCTGCCTACAGAGACGCAGTGAGTGGGGCTACATACTGTGCTGTCTGGGTGTCTTTTGTCTGTCTCCTCTTTGTGAAGAGAGTCCCACAGTGGAGCCTTGTTGTGCGATGCTGCTGTTCTCTGATTTCTCTGACAGGTCTTCAAAATGCTGGGGAACAAGGAGTCGCTGGATCAGATCATTGTAGCTACTCCCGGCCTCAGCAATGACCCTGTTGCTTTGGGTGAGTCCAGATCTGATCCAGAGGATCTGAGGAAAGCCAAATAAAGGTAGTCCGTGTTTAATTCCTCACACAGGGAAGGGAGAGTTCTCTTTCTCTAGAGAAAGTGCCTTGTCAGTCCCTTTGTGGAGCATAAAAGTTGGTGCCTGCTCAGGGGTCAGGGTTGTCCTCTGTTGGTAATGTTTGGGGGTGGGTGCTGGCTTCAAAAGGATTAGGCAACATGGAGCCCAAAGGAGAGCAGTGGGGATGGATGCTTTCACCCTGCTGCAAAGTGTTACAAAAATGTTCATTAAATCTAGCTTGCTTGTTCTGGTCCAGGATGCTACTAGCCTTTTTGGCACATTGCTGTGAGGCAGGTGGAATATGGGATGCAGTCACAGCCTGGCTGAGTGAGCTGTGTGCCAGATTTTATTCTGCCCTTAAGGTGGAGCTGTCTATGCTGGAGCACAACCTGTGGAATCTGCTGGGAAAGCCCTATCCCTTGGGTGTGTGGCTATGATGGAGAGTCTCTCCAGGAAGACATTTTTACGGCTTCAGAGAGAACAATACTGGAGTATTTTTGGTGTCTGCTAGTGACTTAGTTTCCGAAAAACAATTTATTCTTCCGGTTTTTCCCATGGCTCTTGTTTGACTGGCTCCTGTTTCTTGTATCCTGTCTCTAACTTGTCACATTTCCTGGTCCCTCCCAGGAGTCCTACAGGACAAGGATCTCTTTTCAGTGTTTGCAGACCCCAACATGCTGGACACGTAAGTTCACGTAAACTGGTGCAGTGACTAAAAAATGCCCTTATTGCACTGTTGTATAGACTGCTGCTCTCTGAGTGGGAGAGAGAGTTTTGCTCCTGCCTGCTGGTACAGGTATACCAAGCCAGAGATTCAGGATAGGACACTTCCTCCTCAGCAGCAGGAAAGAGGGAGCTGATACTTTGATACACATCTACCTCCACTGTTGGATTAAACCAAGGGATATTTAGTGGGAGACAGGGCCATCATTGCCCCTAGATAGTGGGTTCAAATCTAAATCTGGTTGTTCACAGCAGAGAGTTGCTCCCCTGAGAGCATATGGGAGATGTTTACCATGGGAGGGTCAACATGGGATCAAGAAGGAGCTCCAGCTTCTTCAGCTGTGTGGAACAATGTTGGGGAGGTGTGTTACTGGACAGCTGAAGGCAGTGGTGTTGGTGCAGCCAGTGCGGATGGCTATGCCGTAAGTTCTTTGTCAGTATTGAGCTGCTGATGTCTTAGTTTCCCTGTGTACAGTATTCATCCTTCCGCTCTTTCTCTCCAGGCTAATCCCAGCTCACCCTGCACTTGTGAATGCCATTGTCCTTGTTCTGCACTCAGTGGCTGGCAGCACCCCTCTCCCAGCCCCAGAGACATCATCCCGAGGCATGTCCTCCAGCTCTTACCGGGACATGCCAGGTATGTTCAGCCACACAGATAAGTGGGGAACCTGCAGAAATGATGTGCTGCGTGTTTTACAGACAAATTTGTGCTGTACTGACAGAGTCATCCTGAGGCTAGAAGGAAAAGAGGTTTGCATTCCTGAGCTAGAAACATGCACTGTGGTTTGAGAGAATCTGCACTGTGCGAGACTCATCTGGGGCACTTTGGCTTCAGGGCCTCTCTCAACCAAGCGTGTATAATGACTGTTGGTAGCAGAGTGCTGTGGCCTCTGTTTTGTGCAAATGATGGGCCTGACCTGTCTTCCACTGACCTGCTGTATGTGAACTTGTTGGTGCTAGGGCCTCTGTCCTAACCAATGTGTTAGGACAGCTGGGGCTGAGCCTGGCTGCATGGCCAAGGCCTCCACAGGATTCTCAGCTGGTGCCTAATTCTGGCCAGCACCCTGTTTACTGCATCTCTTGATTCTCTTTTCTGTTGGCAGGTGGCTTTCTGTTTGAAGGTCTCTCTGATGATGAAGATGACTTCCACCAGGTAAGTGGCCAGGTCAGGTGGAATGCAGTTTGGGACTTGCAATATGGGTTTAAGTTTTCTCTCTTCCTGTCTCACAAGCTGCACAAGCTGTTCTAGTCCTAGGGGTATTGTGGAGGCAAACATACCGATTGTGGCATGCTTGGATGCTGTTCATGTTAGTATTTTCTTGAGTGCTGAAGTAGGGTTGCATCAGAAGAACGCAGAAGCACAACCTGGAACTGCACTTGTCCTCAGAGAAAACAGCTTCATAACTAAATTGATGCAGAGATAGTTGTGCACAGATGAGCATGGCTGAGAAGCACGGGAGTGTTGGTTCCTGCCCTTCTTCTGTGGTGTAAGAAGGTTTTCCTCTCCAAAGGACAAAGTATTTTGTAAGAGAAATTGCGTATTTAGGCTGAAAAAATGCCTGTCAACAGCTGTTTTGTTACAGGCTAATAACACTTTGTCTTTAAGCTGATGGACAATACATTAACATCTTCTGCAGTTCCGTAATAGCTGAGTTTGTGGAAAAAGCACATCTAATTCTGTCATGGAAAGGACATGTCCAGGAAAGGAATCCCTGGGAATGAGCACAAGCCAGATTTTACTGGGACATGGACTCCAGCATCAGAGGAGGGGTTTTTTTTTGTTTGGGTTTTTTTGGTTTTTTTTTTATCTCCATGTAGAGCACAAGATCTACACCATCCAGCAGCACTTCTGGTTCCCGCCCAGCTTCCCTCGGCTATGCTGGGGCTGCTGGACCCCGGCCGATCACCCAGAGCGAGCTGGCAACTGCGCTGGCACTGGCAAGCACCCCAGAGAGCAGCTCCCACACACCCACCCCTGGCACCCAGGTATGATGGCAGTGCAGCAGCTAGGGAGATCCTCCTGGGCCATAAAACCAGTGCTTGACTGAGTGCAAGCCCCACTCAGGTCTGAGGGCCCCTTGCTGCTTTATTTTCTTATGGCGGAGTTCTCCTCCATAAAGGCTCAAGGAGGCATGATGGTGGGGTGCTGCAGGTGTTGCTCTATGCTGGCTCTGGTTCCTGTGACAAGTGTTATCCTGATCCACGTACAACTTGTTTCTTCCTAGGGTCACTCCTCTGGGACCTCCCCAATGTCATCCAGTGTCCAGTCAGGAACACCCATCACCAACGACCTCTTCAGCCAGGCCTTGCAGCACGCCCTGCAGGCTTCAGGGCAGCCCAGCTTGCAGGTCAGTGTCACAGCCTTTTCCTTCAGGAGCCTGTGAAAGCCCCACATCGCATTGAGTGTTGCAGGCTGGAAGCAGTTCTTCCAGTTGCCTCCTGTGGCAGCACATCAAGCTGAAAGGGACATCACCGGAAAAGCACTTCTTGCAGGGAGAATGGTAGACCTAAGCAAAAGTACTGGGAGGGTGGGCTGGTGGATTTGGGGCGTTTGCAGCAAGACTTTGAGCTTTCCAGATCTGTTTGCACACTTAGCATTGCACTTGTGAGCTAGAGAGAAGTGGGACAATGCAGTGTGGAAGAGTGGGCTGTGGAGAAGGCTGTTTTGTTTCTGCTTGGACTCTTGTACCTACCCTTAGCTGCTTTTGTTTCCTGTCTGTAGAGCCAGTGGCAACCACAGCTTCAGCAGCTGCGAGACATGGGCATACACGATGATGAGCTAAGTCTCCGAGCCCTGCAGGCCACTGGAGGGGACATTCAGGCTGCCCTGGAGCTCATCTTTGCTGGTGGAGCTCCCTAGCTTTTTGGGGCAGGAGAGGCTGGACTGGTGAGTTGCAATGAGGCAGCTGTGACATTCCTTGGTCTGGGACTTGGTCCTGAAACTCTTCTCTGCATTGGGGTTCCTCTTTCCAGCATGGAGCAGTTGGGGTGGCTGCTCCTTTCCTTGCAGGTGGGCAGTGTGCTCCTGTTTGAGAGCACTAACCATGCTGAGGGCAGCTCCTACAGATCCAGATACCTCTCTCCAATCTCGTCCTTTTGGCCACCAGAGACAAGACCTCAGAACTTTGTCCAGCACTGAGAAAGAGGTGACTCTGTGTTGGAGATATGTGGCACCTGTGGTTCCGCAGTCTTAGACCTGTCAACATGTTTTCCTGCCTGTTCTTTCATTCCTGCCCACCTGACATGCCTCAGTCTATCTTGTTTTGCTGTTGTGGTCCCTCTGTGTTTAACTGTATTAAATGGACTATATTCACTTGCCGGTTGTTTGGATTGTGATCTGTCCCGGGTTATATTCCAGACCTGTGAGGCAATGTGCTCATTGCATGAAGGAAACTGGAGAAAATGCTTTGCCTGTTGTAGGACTGTTGTTATTTCAGCAGAGGGCACTCCTCTTGCAGAGCAAAGCTGTATGTTAGGAGAGCAGTGTTTGGGGTGTAGCTGACCTGCATAGCCATCCTGCCATGAGTTTAGGCCAATACAAAAGAACAGGTGTTCTCCAAGAAGGTGCTGCAGAGAAGCATCATGTCTCTTTCTTAGCAGAAACCTATTTGTCCTCAGTTGTGCTGGGTAAGGCTGGTAGGGTCCTGCAAAATGACAAGAACAAGGGTACAGGTGCAGGTACATGGCCACCACAGGGTGACAGTAAAAAAAATGACAAGCACAGGGCTTGAGGGAATTACTGAAGAGTGTGAGGTGCTGCTGAATGACTTGGCAGGATAAATTCCTTGCCTCTGACACAGGTTACCCTGCCGGTCAGTGTTTTCTTAAGTGTATTCTAGAAATCCTGGGTGCCAGTTTGAGGTGCCTAAGACCTGAGCTGCAAAGACAATCAAAGGCGTTTGCCTCTAATTACAGTCAATGGGAGCTGAGAGAAGCCAGAATCAGAGCTGGGCTTGGCTTCAGTCTGATTGTACCCTTGAGATTAATAAGGCATGAAAATGGGAGCTGCTCTGCCTGAAATGCCACCATGCGTTACTTAGGAAGCTAAAAGCAGAAAATGCTTTCGTACCTTCAGGCTGCCTGTGCTCCCCTCTAATTCCTTTCCAAGCCCTACGATTGCCTGCTGATATGATCTCAGCTATCACCCAGCAAATGCTGGATTGTTCTCTCCAGGGTAGCCCATTGACTGATAGACTTTAATCCTGTCTAGAGGATTAAGTCTCTCAGGAGGGAGGGACAGTTTTTATTTTTCAAAACGTAGGAGATAAGATGTGATGGACATAACTGGCTTTCCTGACTTGATACACTCTTCTAGGTTACTGCCCTCATTACCCACTTTGGAAACCCAGTCCAGATGATGGCTGTGATTTTACGTGTATGAAAACTGATTAACTTGTTCCCATCCCTGGTGCCTTCGCCCCTTGCTTTGCTGGGGGAGTGGATAGCATATGCACAACATCCTCCCTCCCTCCCTTCCCACTGTGGAGACAAGCCCTGCTGCCAGCCCTCAATCCTCCCAGGCTAACTGAGGATTAGCTGTATCGCAGATGCTGCTGCCCAAAGCTGGAAAGCATTTGCAGGCCCTATCAGACCTGCTCAGGACTAGCAGGACTTGCTGTGGGACCAGGGCGACTGGTTTGCTTTTCTGTCCCATGTCAATTCTCAGCTTAGGCCAGCCTGGGGTTATTGGTGTCCCAAAGTAGCATTCCTTTTCTGTCCTGACCTTGCTCTTATGATTTGATCAGTTTGACCCACATTTTGTCCTAAGTAGTTTTATCTGTTACAATGGCTATTTCTGCTTCTCCCTGTGTCTCTATATAACTGAGAATTGCCTGGATGATTTGTATGGAAAGAACTTTTTTCCAATTTTTTTCACAAATTGTGTTACTTGGCTTGGAGTACCACATCAGACACATTCTCCATCTGAACTGGCTATAGCAGAGAAGAACTTGGCACCGATGTTGTTCACGACGCGGCTGATGCATGCGCTTCACTTCCCTCATCTCGCCTGCCTTTGGCTGCCTAGAATAGACGTGCTCAGCAACCAGGCAAATTTAGAGACGTAGGGATGGGAAGAGAGGCTCTGCCTGGCACCTGCAGGGCTGGTGATGGAGGAGGAGGAGGAAGGGAAACTTTGATGCAGAAGCTGTTGTAGGAGAGTGGAAATTCAGAGATCCTCAGAACTGGCTCTGCAGCAGCCAGGTGAGCACTGCCTTCCCACCTGCTCTAATGGCCAAGTGCCTTCTGCCTTGAGGTGAAAGCGATGTGGGTAGCCACCTCTGTGCAGAGAAAGCTCAGCCAGCACAGCCTCTGCCAAGGGGGAGATACTGGCTGGGGGGAGGCTGCAGGAGGCACATGCTGGTTTGGAGAGGCCCTTTGCCTGGAGTTAGCAGCCTAAATGTGGCTTATGGGGATGTAGTGTGAGGTTTCTTGTCTGAGCCAGTTGTCCTGACTTCTGCAGTCATTGGAGGAGCCTATATCCTGAGAGAGGTATTGGAACAAGACTGGAATGACTCTGGGAGGTGCTGGTATCCATAGCTTGCTGAGAAAGCAGCTAAGTCCAGGCACTAACTTGCCAGTGGCTGAACACAACAGATTCTGCTCTTTGGGAGCAAATTGTGATGCGCTGTCTCCTGCCTGCCTGTTCCTTGTGGTCCATCCTTGGTGCCACTGCCCTGACATTCTTCACCTCCTCTTACACCAGCTTTGATTGCTCCTCCCAAGTTTGGGTTAGAGATGCATCCGTTCTTGTTGGGTCTTGGCTTATCTGTATCCTGCCCGCAGCAGGTGTTTTCAGTAGTAATGGTGGCAGTTGTTTGTACTCCTGTGGTTTTGGTAGTCTTGTTATTTGTTCTGGTGCTTGACTGTCAATGCTGGCACATTGTGGACACCTGCAGGGGTTGGCAGTTTGGCTGGGATCTAGGCTTTTCACCATATGGGCTCTGCTTTTCTACTTTGGCCACCTTGATGGCTTTTTTGCCATTTCTGCCTTGTCTCTTTCAGCCTAAGACAGTCCTGAGCTGACTGTCTCCGTGAGGAGCAGAGTGGTGTTGAGGGGGGTAATTTTCCAGCAAAAGGGTGAAATGGAGGTGGAGCAGAATCTCCCAGGCTTCACGTCCCTGATGGCTTTTGCAGTGCCTCAGCCTGTGTGACTGCCCACCTCTGTCTTCCTCTGCTTTCACAATGATGCTGGAGCCTTCCTATGTGTGAAGTGAATACAACCAGCAAGATCTATCCCAGGAGCAGATGGTGTTTGAGGTATTAATTGTTTATGTGCAGACATGGTCTCTCTGGTCTGGGCGTGCTTGGGTGGTTAGTTGGATCAGAACATAAACTGCCAAAGTTTCAAGCTCATCAGCCTTGATTTCTGACTTCGAATGACTAGTGTTGGAGAAATTTCCCCTCATCCTCCCACATGTCTCCAGTATTTCAGAATAAGTGTTTCTTCCTTGCTTTCCCAGCCAAACAGAGGCTCCGAGTGTCCCCTGCTTGCAGAACCCTGGCACAGGAACCAATTCCCCATCTGGGCAAGGCAGCAGAGTACCTTAAACCAGTGTTGCTGTTTTGCCCAGCTCCATTCACAAACAAATGTGCAGGAGCCAGAAGACTAACCATTGCAGTGCCCTGGTCATCAGGCATCTGTACTGAGCTGGGGGAGCATCATTCTCTTCTCCCTAGCACAGTGTGGGGCTACGTACCTTGGCCCCCCAGTTCATCTCTGGCACATTAATTCAGAGTATTGGTGAAGGTGACTTTCTTCAGTACTCCAGGATGCAGCAGCGCAGTGTCTCTCAGGATTTGCTAGGGCAGGATTAAGCTTTGGCAGCTTGGCAGGATACATCGACATCGTGAACAGCAGCAGGGAACTTGTCTGGCAGAGCCCTTGCCCACTGGCTTGCTTTCTTTGCAAAGGACTCGGTGCTTTCCTGGCTGCTTTCAGCTTTGTCCTTGTGGGGAATGCCAAAGTGTCAGGAAACACGTAATAATTTCTAGTTTTTCTTCTTAAGTTAGCTTTGTGCTGGTTCAGTGAGCTGAATGGTCTCACCAAGGGGGCCAGGCTAGTGCCAGGACAAAGGGAAGAGTAGGCAGTGGGACCTGGTGAGCTTTTCTTGGCAATAATGAAATCTTGGTCTTCCTCTTTCTCAGGCATACTTTTGAGGAAGGAGGAAAGAGTTTTACTGATGCTGGGACAACTGATCAGGATTAAGGTGAGAGCCCACAGATCAGGGCAGATGGTACTGTGCAGCTTCCTAGCAGCCTGTGGGACTTAGTCTCTTTGCTAGCATGAACCAACACTTTTCTTTAGAAGTAGCAAAAGGGGAGCTCTGTGACTTCAGTCATCAAAGCATCCTTTTAAGGAACTGTGTGTGCAAAGAGTCCATGTGATGCTAACTGGAGAACAGCACAATAAACCAGTGCAGTTTTAAGACAACTGACTCTTAACTTGGTGAAAGCAGAAATGTACTGAAAATGTCACACCATGAACTTCTTTCTATTTCCTAGTATTTTCATCTATATTTATTGTATTCTAATATTTATAAATCACAATGTTTATGAATAATCCTTTGATTTATAGTAGTGCATGTAGTTCTGCCTTACAAGGATGCTTGGGCTTATGAGTATGGTAAGCAAAAGGAGAACTCAGAGGGAAGAAGATAAACATCCTCTGATATATCTTTTGAAGTCAAGACAATGGCTGAGCCACTGGCTTTGAACATGAAGCTTCCTGACTCTAGTCCTCTTGAACTGACCCTGGAAACCTTAAAAAAAACCCCAACCAAAAATCCCCAATGCTCTGAAGGTGAGACCAGGGATTTTGGGGAGCATTTCTGACCACACAGTCTTTCTAGCTGACTTCTGGCTATTCCAGGCTGCCAGCACACAAAATGGTTGTCCGAAAATCACTTTGAGACTTTTTTTTTCTCTATCACTGAAATAAATACCTTGCTGATTTAAGAGTATGGTCCACTTGTTCAGCAGGTTGTGTTAGTTTAGGTGTTGAGTTTGAGGGAGAAGCTGGAGATCTGTGGAGTTCAACTCCAAGGGTGATAAAAGCATGAAACAGCTTATGTAAGATCAGAGCCAGCATCCCCTGTCTTCCTGCAATGGCCAATGGCAGATGCTGCAGAAAAACTTAGAAAAGGGTGAGTAGAGGAAGATCCATCTCCAGTAGATTTTCCAGCATCCGGTCATCTGAGGTTTAGGGACTTTTAGAGTTAGATATGGGGTGTTAGTAGTTAACAGTAGTTAAGTAATCACTTAATCTTGCTAAAGCAGAAAGGGTTGCTAATGACAGGAGAGCTCTGTAATCCCCCCAGCATGCTGCCCTGACATCCTGCAGAGCAGACTCCAAACTGTTTACCTTTCTGTTAATTGGTTTGTTTGCATACAGCCTGTTCCAGGGAAGGGAAGGACTGCTGACTATCCTGTCTCTGCAGGATTCCTTTCTGAGGTCTAGCTCCCTGGCATTAAATGTTTGATCCCAAAGGATCCTCATTTATACATCATTTAATCATCCAATGGATCCTGCCAACTGGTGTCTGGTCAAGTGAGTTCATATCCCTTTATTCTTCCTCCACATCATTTTTTTTATTCTTCCTGCACATCATTTTTTTTATTCTTCTTTTCCTCCTCTCCCAAAGGTCTGTGACCTGGTTGCTTATGGCTTCCTGCAATCACTTTCCAAAGAGCTGTGTGGGAGTGATCTGGACACATAACAACCAGGAAGCAGGTGACAGGCATGAAGCCTGCACAAGGAAGGACAGATAGCAGACAGGAAGAAAGAGGACCTCTTCCCTGCCCCGGCCAGTGTCCCTTTGAAGAGTTTTAGCAGGTCACAGGGAAAAATAAGTCGAACGGGTCCAGCACATGGTGAGGTCCTGAGCTGTTCCCACTCTCCTGCCGGAAGAGATGGAGGACTTCCCATGTCTGATGGAAAGAGAAACTAGTGCATCTGTGGTGCTGAGCCTTCATGTCACCAGGCAGGCTCAGAGTTTAGAGCCAAGGACAGTGCTGAACTGCAAATGCTTACCTTCTGCATCATTTGGCCCAGGGTTGGCTAGCAGGGGCCAAAATAGACAGGAGGAGCAAGAGATAGACCACTTCTTAGATGTCTCTCCCTTACTGGCAAGACAGATATCACTGCTGGAAGCACTGGAACATTACAAGGTCAGCTCAATATCTTTAAAATTGTTTACTTTCCTGAGCAGCCTCCACTTAATCTTATGTGCCTGGCCAGTTTGTAAGAGACTCTGCTGGCATTTTTCCCAGCAGCAATTTTAAGTGGCTTCTTGGGGACCAGGTGACTTCCTTTGATTCCCCAGAGGAAAATATGGACTTAAATTCTAACCCATATTATGGTAGGGGGTGGGAGAGCAGATTGCAGAGAGTGAACCTTAACTTGTGTATTAGCAGGAGGACTTTGTGGGTTTAATGGAACTGATAAAGCTTGTTTATGGGATTGTGGGTGCTGGACCCTTCTTAGGGCCGTTCAGAGCAGCTGGCAGATGTGGGAATTGGTATTGCTGAGGAGGCTGCTTTGGCCACTGCTGAAATGTAGCCTTTCCTGCAGGAGAGCATGGTAACTGCTCTGCAGCACGTGGTGATGCTGCCCTGAAATCCAGGCCCTGCCAGGAAGTAGAGGAGCGCAGTGGTCAAGAAAAGAAACACCAAGAGTTTCAGGTGAGCAAAAACACAGTCTGGCCTGCTGGGCCCTTGTAGGGAAGACATTGCTGACACGCTGTGTGGCTTTAGTATGTCAATATGCAGCTGTCGTGGTGGGAGTGTCGCAGATCAAACTCAACAAAGCAACTTATTTCTGTTCTTTTTTGACTTGCTTTTAATTGGGTAAGACTCTGCATTCGATTTTATTTATTCTGCCTAAAGCCTTTGACTCTCCTGTCTGAGGGGTGTGCACACACTTGGCAGTCTATGTCACTGATGTGCATCTGTTTTACCTCCTTTCCTGCTCTGTCAGTGAGTTCTCAATCAGTATTGACAGTGCTGCTTGTTAATGTGATGATCATTCAGGTGAAATGCATTTGCCAACGAAATGGGTGTTTAATGAAAAAGGTGAGGTGTGGTTTGGGGTCATCTAGTTGAGCGGAGTTTGTGGCTAGTCCTCAGGTGGGACCTCCACAAGCTACCGTGATCAGTGAATAGTGTTGTGAAGCTCTGGTCTGGGAGGTCCTGCCTGGGGTAAGCCCCAGGGGTTTCCTCAGTGGCAGAGGGGACCACACTGAAGAAGGGGAGTCCCAGCTAGGGGTTTTGTGCTGCTTTCCAGGGAGTTGAGCGCAAGATGGCTCTGCCACAGGTTTTCTTTGGCAAGTCAAAGGGTTGATCTGCTAGAAAAAGATGTCCTGGGGCACATGGTTCCTTTACCCCTTCCTTGACTTGCTTTTAAAGCCCTGGGGGTGACGTTTAGCACATGGGGGCTTCTGACCCCTTTAATGACACTTCTTGGGGCAGTAGCTTCTGTGCTGTCCTTCAGCACGATGGCAGAACTGAGAGGGGGAGGTATACCAACTGCTCGGGGGGGGGGGGGGGGGGGGGGGGGGGGGGGGGGGGGGGGGGGGGGGGGGGGGGGGGGGGGGGGGGGGGGGGGG
>JANZLQ010000002.1:2102385-2134405 GCA_026212715.1 Elanus axillaris | reverse complement strand
CCCCCCCCGCCCCCCCCCCCCCGACTCAGTCCAGGTTAAACAGCTGATGGAGATGAGCTTGCAAGAAAACTGCATGCCTGGAGAGGCTCAAGGGTTGACAGCCATTGCAGGGCTGTACCCGTAGGAGGGGATGGTTGATGTGGTAGCTGTCTGCAAGGAATGTGAGTTGGGCAGGAGGATTTCTGTGTCAAAAGCAGAATGCAGCAGCTTGCTGATAAATGGTCTGCTTTGCTTCTTTCCCACCTCACTTTGTCATCTGAGGACTGAAAGACCTGTGGTCAGTGCTAAAGGAAAGTGAGTGGAATTTCACTTTTTTCCGTCTCAAACTCCATGCTTATAAGTCGACTTCCCAAAGGCGAAATACAAGGGGTTAGAAATAGAAGCTCTGATCTTTCAAAGCTGTACAACGGTCACTTACACTTGTGTCCCAGCCTCATGGGACATCAGTTCATCCTACAGCAGAGTCCCTGCACAAGCAGGGTTTAACAGAGGATTTCCTGTGCTCTGTGTCAAAACATGCAGTCTCCCAATCTTGTCTAGGGAGGGACTGTGGAAACACAGGCAGACATGTGGACCTGGTGAACATCCTCAGCCCTTTGTGCGATATTCAGAAAGGTCCCTCCTCATACTGTTATGAAGCAGCTATGGCTGATAACAGCCAGAGATCGAGGTTTCAGGAAGAGATGGCTCAACAGAGGAAAGATCTTGCCTGGCTTTTGCAGGTATAAGAATGTGTTGTTGATGTTTTTTTTCCATGGAAGTTTTGTCTGTGTTCAAACCCATCATGCCTACTGGCTGTTTCCCAGGGTCACATTCCTGGCCTGGGGTTAGCAGGAGGTAATTGGTATGTTCTTGTGAATAATGTTCTAACATATCTGTTCTTCTCTAATGAAAAGATACCAACTAAAATGGGAGGTTTCATAATAGTTTGGCTGCCTGGGCCACAAACATTCAAGCAGTCTGTCTCCTCTGCAATGATGAATAAAACTTCCTCTTAAGGAAAATCTGTGCTTTATGACTTTTACAAGATACTTGGGGAAGCTGCCTTCCGATCTGTGTTGGAACCGAGTAGCATGATCCGGAAAAAACTGCACATAATTTGCACTGTGGAAGTTTCGCTACTTGAGTGAAGCAGGAGGGGGCTGAGCAGGGAGTTCGTGCCTGGAATCTGATTGCTTGTGTATGCATTCCTTGTTGGGTAGTGGAGGACATGGCATGTGGCTGAGCAGGTCCTGAGCAAACAAACTCTCTCACAGAAGTGCTTGCCTGTTTTGGGTCAGGCATGTGTGTACGTAACGCACAGTGGGTTTCTAGCTGCATTCAGGACACTGTTCTGTGTTCAGCTCCTCCTGCAAACTGGTACAGGGTTGGAGCAACCTTGAAATCAGCTCTGTGCTCCTCCCAAGCACACAAGCTGGGCCATTCCTTGATGAAATATGTTGATGATGAAAAGCATTGCACTGGGCTACTTTGTATGTCTGTGGGACAGCCCTGCCCATGGGGAACTCATAGTGGGATTATTTTCCTGAAGCGTTGCACAGTGTGTGCCATTCCACTCCCTTGACCCTCCAGAAAGTGCCCATGTGTTGAAGTCACTTTCCCAATGTTGTCCTGTGTAATGATCTAATGTTTCTGCATGTGTGGGAGTCAGGCTGATCAGTCACTTTGCTGCCCTGAAGGAGCTTGTGGGGAGGAAAAAGGACGCTAAGGGGAGCTGTGGCTTCTGGAGGGAGCAAAAGCATTAGGGTGAAACCTCAGTTTTAAAGAAAACCATTATTTTGAAGAGTTGTAACCAGCATTTTGGGTGGTATGCTCCTGTATACTTGTGTTACAAGTGTGTTCCACCACTATCACTTCTTTCTCCTCTGCTGTGGGCTCCTTTGCTGGTGAGCTGTATGCAGAGATCTTGCACAGCTTTGTTTTTAATTGATACACACCAAGCTCTCTGCTGCATCTCTTGCTTAGCAAAAGCAAAAGATGCTATAGTATCATTCTGAATCCAGGACCACAATACAGGCGTGTTCATGGGGTGGTTCAGCTCCTGGTCTAGGAGATGGAGTGGTATCGTGTTGAAGTAGAAAGAGCCCAGAGATGAACACTTCTGAAATTCCTGGGGGAGTTTGAAGCTGCATGTTATACACAGGAGCATTGTATTTAGCTGTAGGTGGAAAAAAAAACCCAAAAGCTAACCATGCAGAGTCCCCAGCTGTGTTAGTTAGGGGTAAGGAAAAGGGAAAAGCAAAGGATTTACTGTTCTAATAAGGCAGAAACTCTCCTCGTTCGTCTCTGATCAGAACCCTTCTGTGTTTCCAGTTGGCAACTTTGTCAAGAGTGGGAGTTGGAAGCCAGTTTCCCAGCCCACCAGCTGTGTTGTGTCATAAAAGGCAAAGCAGATAATAATGTATGCAACTTTCATGGTGTAGCCCAAATTTGGGGTGAATGCAAAATGCTAAGTCCTGTTATTTATTAAGGAACCATCACATATTGCTTGTAAATCAACAGCCTAAGCCATACAATGTTTCTTTTTCACTCCTGATTCTGTGAAAGAGTCTTAATGAATAAGATTTTTCTCGGGAAGCCTTCTCTGCAAGAAAACAAGTGATAACAGGGCTTAGCACCTCTGGGAGCAGTGGGGCAGGTAGAGAAATACAGATGCCTCTGGGGTGGAATGGGCAGTTGTTTCGAGGTGAGCAGGAATGCAAAACGGTTCAAGGTTGGGAATCACCATGTCCAAAAGTGAAAAAAACAGAATGATCTGTATGTTATCATACTGTAATTACCCAAGCAGATATTTGGTTAAAGAGAAAGATGAAACCCCATACTTAGAGTTGGTGGGAAATTCCTGTGGGTCCTTAAAATTCACTTTCAGCTGGCTCATTAATTTTTTTGTTTCCTCCAAAATGCCCCCCTTGCCTTGCCACTGTTCATCTCCTTCAGGAGCAAAGCGGTCCTGGGTCTAGCTTCAATACCAACTTTAAAGAGCGCAGCTGCATCTCTCATCCTTGTGAGTTCCCCGTGGGGCTCTCCTATTCTGGTCACGTCCGACCTCTCTTTCCTTGCACGTAATGCCCTGCTCTTCTCATTAACAAACCTCACAGCGCTTCACAAAGACCATCAGCCCTTCCTGGCCTCCTGACGGGGAATCGGGAGAATGGGGAGGTTTAGCAAAGCAAAGTGACTTTCCAAAGGTTGTGCCACAGCCCTGTGGCAGGCCAGCCCCCTGAGCGGGGTGTGCTCAGCATACTGTCCTTTCGGAGAACATTAGCATCACAAAAGTAAGGGCAGGATCTTAGGGAAGGGAGTATTTCTTTCCCCCAGCTTCTAGTGGATTTTTCTCCAAGTGGATGCACTCTAGGATGTCATTTACTCCCACACTGGCATGCTCACAAGCACCACGATGTGAGTTCGACTGATCTGCTGTGTGTGGGGGGTGTGACACAGGTTAAGGGACACAGCTGAGTTGTCATCATGTCTCTGGTATTTGACTCGTAGTCTTCCTGATTTGTGATGACAAATGACTTTTTGAGCAGTGTTTTATTTTGCTAGGAGTGGCCCTTTGCTATTGTCTTACTATAGCACTAGCAGGAAGAGAGCTGGCACACAAGAAGTGCTGCAGCCTTGCTGCATACTCCTGATGGTAGAGAAGAATCTTCTGTTAGTGAGCTGTTCCTCATATCTGACCATGGCTTTCTGACCTTGACACATCCTTTCATTTAAGCAACTGGGAGCAGCAATCCTTTGTTATCGGTCTCTGTACCCATCATCTGCTGTTGCTTCTTGTGAGTTCTTACACACACATATTTTCATTCTTATTTCATTTGTATCAACCTTAATATTCCTCTGACAAGTCTCTGATAAGTTGATTGCAAGCCTTGGGCCAGCTGCAGCTTTTCTCAAGAGCCTCAAAGGTGAACAAAGCCATCAGACTCCCACCTTCCCCTTACAGAAGGAGGGAGAAAAAAGAAAGAAGGACCAAAAACCCCAGCAAAGCCTGCAGGTATGAACTGCTGAAGATCAGGTGCTGAATGAAAAGAGTCACTTTGGATTTTTTTTTTATGAGGATTGCTTCCGAGGAAGTTAAACGTAGTCCCGCCCTCTGCTTCAGTCATTGGATGCTGCCCACTCTTTTGTATAAGGCAAGCGATGCAGCTGTCAGCCTCACAAGCTCATGATCTCTGCTCGCTGAATAAGTAGAAATGTGCAGGAGGTCGCCCGTTGCCCTCTTCGTGGCCCTCTGCGCCAGCCAGCTGGGCATGTGGGCAGCAGGGCACTCCAAGGTGAACCCCAGGATCATCACAGCTCCACAAGGTAAGTCCCGGGCTGCAGTTGGCTGCAACCTTGAGATGCAGCAGCAGCAGTATCTGCAGCTGACAGCTACTCCCTGCACCCTGTATTTTCTACCTATGTCTTGTCTTTTGAGAAGAGTTGGTCTTTTTTTGTTTGTTTTGTTTCTTCGGGGAGACTTCTGGCTCTCATTAAAATGAGCTAAAATGCCTGTGAACTCGGGAAGGGGCTCTGGCTTCTTGATTGCTTTTAAATGAATTCTTAGATCCGTGTTCTTGGCAAGTCCTTTCCTTTTTATATTCTAAAAAACATTTTCCTGCAACCTGGGTCTATTAAAGGCTGTCAAAAAGCCCTGAAACAGGCATAGTTTCCCCTAACCATTTCCCCTAACTTGTAGGGGAGAAGTGTGTGGAGAAATGTGTTTGCATAATAGTTAATTTTCTTACTTATCCGATGTACTTACCCTGTTAGCTGCAAATGAGTTCTGTGAGTAAATATTTGCAGAAGATCTCTGTTCTCTGAGAAAATATATATGTCTGAAATGGCACGCAAGGACTTATAATCGGATCCAGTCTTAGCAGAAACTGAACAAAGAAATGTTTTCAAGGAGCAAGCTTAGAGTACAGCCCAAGCTTCATGTGTTGAAAAGAGCAGACTAACGTTTACTGGTTTTATCATGTGTCTTCCAAGCTTTTTGATTAATACCCTCTAGGGAGGCTTTAACAAAAGACCTCGTCTTGTCCCTGGCGGTTCTGGTGTTTGGCTAAGCCAGCGGGTTCAACTGAGCTGCGGATCTCATGCTGCTCTGCAGTACAACAGCTCCTCTGTGCTTCCTATTCGCCGACAACTTCAGAGGACACGAATTTTCCGTGGTTTATTCTGCGCCATCTGTTATTCTTCTGCCGTAATTTATTATGCCCTCCTTCTTCAGGCCCATCGTTGCATGCGGATGAAGGGCTAGGAGCAGAGGAAAGGGTGGTGGGTACATGGCTCGAAGGTGGCCTCTGCCCACTGTGTCCACTGCACAAAGGGGACAGACACCGGCAGGGAGGGCAGCGAAAGATTACTCCTAGTATTGCGTCGTTTGTTTTATCGCCTGAAAATGAAGTGGCTTAGAAAAGGGGATGCAATCAGGGGAGAAAGCACAGAGCCTGAGACTGAACAGAGGATGGGGGGGTCACACGTTTCTCCATATATGTTTCCCCTGCCCTGCTTGGGGTGGGGGGAGGTTAAATTCCTGGGGTCTGGTGCGATTGGAAATGCCTGTCCTGGAGTAAAACTGTGCTGAGGGGGAAGAGAGAGCTCGAGTGGTTGATTTCCACCTGTCTCTGTGCTTGGCATGCACATGCAGTATGGTCATTTGGCCTTTCCCTGCATCTGTGTCAGGTTGGCTTTACCAGCATTGAACACAGTGAGGATCTGTCACTGAGAAACACTGAAGCCAATTAGTGTTAGGACACTTCCCTGCAAGGGGATCAGCTTGTGCTTATCTGTTTCTCTCTTTTTTTTGTAAGAGAGAGAGCGAGCGAGAGCGCTTAGCTGGGACACAGGCCAAGAGGGATTTCAATTAGGGAGGTATCAGAGGTAGCTGTGTGGCTCACTCATTAAGAGTCAGTCCTGTGTCCTATTTAACAGAGTGCATTTTGCTCAGCATAACATCTATCCTTTATGAAGTGAGTCTGTGGGTGAGGAGGAGGGTGGAGAGGAGGCTCTGGGGGAGGGTGAAGAAATGGGACAGGGGCAAAGAGGATGCAGTGGGCGACAGAGAGTCCTCTAACTTCCCCAGTGCTCCAGACACAGTGAAAGGCAAGCACAGCATCTTCAGTAAAACCTGCAGGTCAGCATACTGCTGCTGTCTGGATCTACTTACAGAGACTTTTCCCTCGCCACGGGGGTGACACTGTTGCAGGGCTCGGTTTGCAGCTCAAGCTCAAGCCCTGGTCCTGGAGGCTGGGAGCTGGATGGAGAAGAGCAGCAGTCGGGGACGTTTGCATGGGTGTTCATGCCGGGGCTGTGCCTAGAGTGCTGCATTTGCAGTGGTGCAGCGCTGGCCTCAGCCCTGAGCTCTGCAGGAGCTGGCAGCTCTTCATATAATTAAATTTCTTACACATCGCTAGCACCAGGTACGGCAGCCTCAGCAAAGACACCTCAAGATGTTACAGCCCTGTGAGTGAAGGTAGAGATTCCTGGTGCTTGCCAGAGCCCAGCTCTCTCCAGGAGGGAAGAGCACGTGTGTGGGATCCCTCCCTGGGCTGCAGTACTGGGGGAGAGGAGGAAATCGGTGCTGGGCAAATTTGCATCTGCCCTTCCAAGTCTCAACCTTGCGCCCCATGCCAGCACCCTGCCAGACCCAGGAAGAGAGCCCTGGCCTCAGTGCAGGCAGCCTGAACTACTCTGCTGTTTTGCCCTGAGGTCCCTCGGTGTCTGGTTTCATAGCAAGAAATAGGTGAGGGAGGGGACATTGCGAACTGGGAAAAAAATGTAGCTGGGCTTAGGTAGCACAATCCTGCGCTCAGATACGAAGATGAAGAAACAGAGTCAGCCTGTCTTGGTGCTTGGAGCTCCTGGATTTATGTAATTTCACAGTCCTGGGGACTTGGACTTGTGGCGGTGGGTGGCTGGAGCACTGTGTTCTGCAGATCTGCCTTTCTGTGAATGCGGTGCGTATAAAGCCAGCTCTGAGGCCTCGGCTGCTTTTCTGTCTTTATTTTGCCTCCTTGATGCCACAGCACAGTGCAGGAGGAGGTGAGGAAGGGACGTGCTTTCCCCAAAGATCACCCCAGTTTCAACACATGCGTTGGGAGTGTTTGCCACCAAAGGCAGGGTGAGGGATTGCTGGAGCTGTCCCAGCAGCCAGCACAGGTGGCTGGCTTTTAGGTCCAGCTGGGTAAGCAGTTATTTGGAAGTGTGTCTGACTCCACAGGGTTTCTTCCTCTTAGGGGAAAGACACTCAGAGCAAAGGGCTGAGGTCAGCTCCAGGCCACTGGTCATATCTGAAGTGCCTAAGATCCTTTTTACTGACAAGGACTTTGCCCTCCTTCCCCTTTGCAGCTGACCCAGCACACAGATGGGTCATATCTTCTGGCTATTACCCTCCCCAGTGTCCTAATGAAGATTGTAAATGGCACATTCGATATCTGTTGAGATTTGCAGAGTGGGAGTAAGTTTGGCCTTAGCAGCCTGGGCTGGCGCAGAAGCAAGTGCTTCAACCTTGCACACTGTGTTCTTGCTTATCTTCCCTTTTATTTCCATCCTCTCCCTGCCTCCATGTATTTTTCTAACCAAATGCTGACCAGCTGGGCTTTGCTTTGAAAAAGGTGCATTCACATCCCACACTGAGCTTTTGCTTGTCAGCACAGATACCGTGTTTACTCTTCTGATCCATCTGCAGAGATGGAGACCGTTGTGTCCTGGGGCTGGGCAAAGCCATCCGGGTGACAAAGTGGGCAGATACAGCCCCTCCATACGGAGCAGGAGGGTGGCATCCCAGGCTGACTGTCTCATGACCGGAAAGTCACCGAGCATCGAGCATCGGGAGAGCGGAGTAGTGCAGTGAGGACAGCAAAGAGCCTGAGGGCTGGGTCAGGCTGCTATAGCCTGGGGCCTTTGGTGCAGCACAAGAATAATTTTTAGCTAATGCCATGCTTAAGGTTGTCTTGTCCCTCCCTATGCGTGTAGATCTGAGACAAATGCACAGCCCCTCTCTGGTTGCTTGCTGCATTTACACCTTGGGGTAGGATGGGGTCTGACTGTTTAATTATTCCCCTCTTTCTCATTAACAGGTGAGGCTGGAAGCTGGAGAGGGACGGGTTCTGAGCTGGTGTGTAGCTCACAGGAGATAAGCAGGTCCCGCAGGGGAAAAGAAAGATTATACACTTGACCCTTGTCTGCCTTGATTAAGTAAACTGGTTCTAGCCTGCCCTGGGTCACAGGAGGGGCATTGAAATGGCAGTTCCTGGAAACTGCCCACACTGCCCGTAGTAGCTCCTGGGCTTTGCCAAGCTCAGCCACCTCTCCTTGCCCTGGGAAAATTGTGCCAGCAAGCATCTGAGTGCTGTAGGAGCTATTCTAGGAGCTCTTCATGCCCACTGGTATAATGGTGCTGCGTTCAGCTAGCAAAGGAAGAGACGTGATCAGAGATGAAGCTGAACTCGTACTGATGGGGAGTGCTGGCAAAATGAGAGACTATGGTGCTAGCACCAGCTTTTACCCCTCAGTGACAGCAGCACTGTTTTCTCAGGAGCCATGGTCCCATGGGTGTGAAACATCTTGTAGGACAGTTTCACATGAAGCTCTCAGAGCATCAACATTTCCAGGAGAAAGCTTCTCACTTTCCCAGCAATGCAATTTTCTGCAGAAGGCTCATTTTCACAGGGTGGGTGATGCTGGTATCATAAAATGTTGGTTGAAAATATTTTTTGATCTGCGCAGATTGAAAAAGAAAAACCAAACAAACCAAGCGAGTGAATCACAACCACCTCCTCTTGCAAGAGCGTGACACAAAACCAACAGGCATGGGCAAACCAATAAAAGTTGTGGCTGCTGAACTGAAATGCTCAGGGCTGGGAAAGATTGCCAGATGCAAATTGCTGACCCACTGCCCAGGTCTGTGCCAGCCCTCAGGCTGATTCAGGGTCAGAATTGCAGAAAATTGTCCCAGGAAGGTATCCTGTAGTTGATGTAGTCAGGCTCGGTGCCTTAAAGCAGGACAAACTAAATCTGAGTACTTGAGTAAAAACTAAATCTAAGTACTGACTACAAGATGCTTTTTAAAGAAGCTTGTTTCCAGAAAAAGGGCTGGAAGGTGAGTTAGAAGGAAGAAATTGCTTGTTTTGCAGCCAGCTCTCTCCTGTTGAGCTACAACCTATGGTGTGTGGCTATTTCTGGTTGTTTCAATAATAGGACTTGTTCTTCCTGTTGGGCACTCTTTTCTTTTCAATCCTAGCTCCACCCGGTGTAGTAGGCTGTGTCTAACTGTGTCTGGTGTGACAGAGAAATGCTATAAGAATGCCCCAGGAGCTGGATGCGGAAGCATCTCCTACCATCTCTACTAATTTCAGAGCACCTTAAGTCTGGAGCAACAGTCTTTCTGTAATAAACCTAATGTCGCCCTTAATGATAGCTCTAGTGCTGGAACTGTTCAGTCACCAGTTTGAACCCTGTTGACTGGTGTCAGCATCCTCCTGCAATGATGGCTCCACATCTAATTACCCACTTGGGTTAAATTATTCTTCTTCATCAGGCATGCGTGTACTGGGAGGGAGAAGGCAGTACAAGTTTAAGGACCTGTAGGAGTTTCCTTGGGGAATGCATGGACAGTCTCAGCCAGATACCTGCCCTTGGTCTGCTCACAACAACTGTGGCCATGGGTTTGCTCCTATCTTGGATAATGCAAGTTTTGGAAAGTCTGATTTGAACATCTGGTTTCAAATGACTGACTGTAATGCAGCGGTTTGGCTTTCCAAGTCTGAGTAATGCAGCACTGCCGCCAAAGATGGAGGAGAGAAGAATGGATATTGTGTGTTCCTGCTGGTGGGGGTCAAGCAGGCAGAATGGGGATGCTAGGAAGGTCTGCATGGCTTTCCCTGGCACAAACCAAGAAGGCTGTAGGGCTGAGACCTAGCTGATATTCATTACAGGGATGGGAAGCCTACAGCAGCAGGTAGGAGGGCTGCAAAGAGCATGACAGGGCCCTTCCCAATCTAGTGAGGAAGTCCCTTTGCTGCATGCGTAATGTCATCTGGTTTCTATAGGGAACTGAAACTTTATCCTTGCTGCAGAACTACAGATCTTTCTTCCTACCACCTTTAAACCTCTGCAGAGGCTGCAGGTTCCATGGAGGGACTGCACAGGTCCCGTTACCCTGTGTCTACCTCCTGGCTAGCCTCCCCTGGGCTGGGAGGAAAGAGCATGTGCTCGAGAAGGGTTTCTCAGCTGCCCTGCCCTAACCAGCAGCAGGGAGGTAGGAGATGGCTGCCAATTAAGCTAAAAGGTAAAGCGGCTGTTTTGCTGGTGGATGCTCATAGAGGTGCTCGGGGCAATTTTTATCCTGGAAGGCTTTTTATGATAAATCAGTCTCTGGAAACTGATCTTCCTAGTGGGAGGGGCAGCTGTGCTCTCCAGATAGCAGCTCTCCTGCTAAAACCATCCTTTGTTGTTCTGCCGTTGTTCCAGTGACCGTATAATAAAATACCATAATCACAGGCCGAAGTTCCCCAGCTTCCAGCAGGAACACGGCGCAGCTCAGGACTGTCATTACAGAAAACGGCTTTTGGAAAGCAACAAAACCTGGCTCTAAATTTAGCACCTGCAATCCGTAGGGTGCAGCAAGCAGCTTGGCTTCGGGGCTGGTAGGGAAAAATGTACCTGCTAGATGACAAGCTGCACCCATGAAATCAAAGGCTCTGGACTCATCTTGCAGTGGCACAGGCTTCAGTGCTGCATAATTTTGGGGGGGTGAGCATGCAGAGGGGGCCAGGGGATATTGGTAATGTGTTAGCATGCATAGAAAAGATTGCCATGCCTGTCATGTAGTCATTTTGTGTTTAAAAAGGAGAAACCTATCTTTCCTGGAGGGTGAAGCACTCTGGTTTGAGCCTTCAGAGGGTAAGTGGGGCCCTACAGTACTGCCCATGTTCATGAAGCTCTGCCTGATGGCAGAGACTTTGAATTCAAGACTTGTTCCTTCCTGGCTGCAGGTTAGGGGTCTCTTGTTGCTTGCTGAGTGGGCATTTGGGACTGCTGCCGGCTCTGGCTCTGGCTTGGAGGCCCCTCGCAAAGGAGATATAGGCTGCATAGGTCTCAGAAGAGCTTTTGAGCAGACATGCCCATGCCCAGCAGCTGGGTTACCAAACCAAGAGGTTTTTTTCTCTTTCTTCCTGCCCTAGCTCACCCCTGCGCTGAATGCTGCTTCCTGCTGCCAACACGCTCCAGAGCTTACCAGAAATAGAGTGGAAATCGTTAATGCGCCAGAATATTTGCCTTCTGTAGTGTAACTCTAAAAAAGCATATTTGTCTAGTTAGAGTGTACTCTGCAAGCTTGAGCCTTTCTGCTGCACTAGTGCAGCCCTCCTGGGCATTTGGATTGCACACATGCTGAAAGCTTTTGTAGGATATATCCCCGATAACGCGGGCTGGATTGTTTCCTCCACTCTGGAGCATTTTGCTCTTGATGGCAGGGATCTCTTGAGGGCAGCAGAAAGCAGCCGCATGAGCCCCCCGTGATTGCAGGGTCTTAAGGAGCAGCTGGGGAAGAAGCCAAAGAAAAGGCAAGCAGCTTTGTATAGTGGCAGCCAGGAACATAGCTTGGACAAGGGTGAAAAAGTCTCACTGCGGAGGGGATGGAGATGTTAACGATATCTCCATGGCTTTCCTCCTTCCTTTGGAGGGGTGCTTAGAGGGAGTCAGAAGCAGTTGGGGAGGGGTGTAAGAAAAGATAGCATGAGGTTTCTTGGCTTGTCTCCAAACTGTCTTCAGGGAGAGACAGGATGAGAAATACCAAACTGATTAAACCCGTTGCTCTGACTTGCTGTGAGTTTAAAATAAGAAAGAGGAGTGAAATGTGGAAGGCAGGCAGGTCTGGGTTTGAGTAACGTGGGCTTCCCAGCTGCATGTCTCCCCTTTGTGCTTTCACACCTCTTCTGGGTTTCCCCCAAGTGCATGGATGCCTGTGCAAGGGTTTAGGGCTACACATCCCACCCGATGCTCTCCAACCTCCTGTGGGTTGACTGTGCTGCCCAGTGCTGGGCTAACTGGTTCTCCACACGAAGGACAATGGTCACAGATGGAAAATGAAAAGGAGAGCAGCACACAGCCCAAGCCCTCGCTCTCAGCTGTGCTACTTTCAGGAACCAAACCGCAGTATTTCCTACAGGATGGAGGGCACGGGAAAATTACAGTCAGGGCTTTTACCTGCCCTGGACTGATGAAAGCACTTTGCCTTCCCTGGGAAACCATTTTACTCTATCCTTTCTGGGCATACACATGCTCTTGGGATGCATTTGTGGGAGTGTCTGGCTAAAGCAGAGGCAGTTGCTCTGACCTCAGTGTTGCTGCCCTACCTGGCCAGCGCCCTTCCTGCCCTAGTGGGAGAGGCTGTGTCGGTCATGAAATCAAAGAGGTGACTGATGCCTGGGCCAGGGCTTGTTTTGGTCCACTTTCCAGAGCCTGCCCTTTGTAGAGCTGCTGGTGACTGCTCTTGGACTCTGGCAATTAACGCTAGAAATGAGCATACCTGTGTTTCGTCAGTGGTTTTCCTGCTTGTGCTGTGTGCTTGGGGCAGGAAGAGGAGAGATTTAAGCAGTGTGGCTGCTGTGTAAGGCTCTCTTGGGGGGCATGGGCACAAGGCAAGGGTCCCCCCGTGGCAGGGAGCTGTGTGGCCCCTAGGAGAGCACAGAGAGCTTTAAGGGGCAGGAAATACGTGCCTGTGTCTGGTCCCACTTCAGAAAGAGACATTTTTAGCACTCTTTGTGGTTGCCTGGTTTCCGCTGCTGCTCCTCAGTGCCTTTTGGCCTGTGGCAGACTAATACTACAGAGGAGTTTTGAGGGGTGCCGGTAAGTGTCCTGAAAAGAAGGCAGAGGAGAGGGCAGACTGGGAGGGGAAGGCAGGCAGCACAAACCCCTTCTGAGATGTGCCAGCCACAGGACTGATGGGCACCAGCTCATTGCCATGCTCCCAGTCTGCCACGTTGTGCCAAGCTGAATAGGTGGGCGATAGGGAGGGAGTGAAAGGGGGACAAGGCTTGATATTTGACCCTGGGAGGGCTCTGGAGGGAGCTCTTGGGGGCCCAGGATAGAAATCTATAGGGAATGGGGCTGTATTGGTTCTGTTCTTTTTATTTTGCTTTCTTTGAGAAATGACTGATGTTAGAGCATAGGTTGAACTGAAACGGTGCAGGGCTGCCCCACACGCTGAATGATGTTCCCTGAGGGGTGATCCTTCATCCTTTGCTTCTGCTTCCCCAGCGCTGAGAGGTGGCTGTAAGGATCCCGGCTCCCAGCGGTGCAGCTAAATCTCTCAGCAGTGTGCTGGTGGCATAAGCTGAGGAGAGGAGGGAATGATGGGCCAGGCTTTTTTGTCAGCAATGGGAAGGAAGTGGTTTCCCACATTGTATTGCCTTTTCACCCCTTTCTCAGAAACCCCTCCTGCAAAAGTGTATCATTTTCCATGAGACCTGTTGGCTGGTGGTGTGTTGGAGACCTTGTATCTTACAGCCCTTCAGTTACTCTGTGGCAGGTCAGAGCAAACCATCCCTAGATGACCCTCCTGGGTTGTCTCATCTGGAGACAAATTGTTCCTATAAACCACCCCCCACCCCACCCCCTGGTTTCTGCAGGATCTGCCAGGTCCCAGAAGCATGTCAGACTGCTCAAGATGTCCATCCCCTGGGAGGGGATGGCTGGCGGGCGAGTAGGGCTCTGGGAGCACCTCCCTGGGCCGACTGTGGTTTCCTTGTGTCACATTGCTCCATTTGGGCAAAGTCATGGGGGAAAGAAAACCTAGCTGCTTGGTGAGCACAGCGGCTCCCCATAGGCATACTTCTTCCTTCCAGAATGTCTCAACTTGGGAATATATAGATCTTAAAAAAAAAAAAAATAAAAAATCCCACAGCTTGGCTTCTTGCCAGCATCTGTGGCAGAGCTGGGGAGACAGACGGCACACGGCTCTTGGATGGGGGCAGTGTGGTTCAGTCCAGTCCTTCTCGCAGGGATGGAGGGGATCCATGGCAGCCCTGTGGGGTGTCTCCATCCCTTTGGGGTGGGTGCTTTGACTCCCCATGCTCTCCTTGGTGGGGACTGTCTGCTAGTGGGGCTCCTGGGACTGGTATCTGACCAAGCAGGTAGGAAATGCAGGGATCATCCTCCTGGTCTTGCCTGGGGGAATAGTGACACTGAAACTGCACTGCAGTGATGTCAGAACTGGGACTGGGAGTCCTGACCACAAAGGGGGTGACTAGGGCAGTGGTCCTGAATCACATTCCCAGCCCTTAAAGGAAAGCAGTCGATCTGCCCATGCTGGGCTGCTTGTCATGCATCCTGCTTGTGCTGGGGAAGTGGGAGTGGAAGCGGGATCAATGTCATAGACTCAAGACAGCTCTCATGTTCCCAAAAGCAGGGTGGTGTGCAGGAGACTGGAGCACACAGTCAGCCCTGACTCACGGCCAGGCCTGCATTGCTGGGCGATGAGGGCTTCCAGCACAGGTGTAGGGGACAAGACTCGGGGACCCCCCCTGCATTGCTGGTCTGTGAGTCAGCACCGGGAAGGCAGCTTTTCCTTCTACCATAGGAGCCAATCCCAGTCGGGTTGTGGCAGAGATGTGCCACTATCAAGGTCGTAATCCATTCAGTCTATTCAAAAAGGAAGGAAGAAATGAAACCTGGGAAGTGACACATCGTTTGGAAAATGAGGGAACCAGGAAAGGATCCAACCAGTGCTGTGATTCAGGCAGGAGTGTCCTCACTGTCAGACCTGCAGGCAGCAGAGCAGGTGGCAGTGTCATCAGCGTCATGCTGGGGAGGATAGGATGCGTGACGGTGACTACTGACAGTGTTATAACGTGTTATAGTGAGAAGAGTTCCTGGGGCTGCTGGGTGGATTGCCTGGGCGTAGGGGAGCACGGCCATGCCAGAGACTTGGCTGTGTTCGCCGTGGTGGCAGGTTTCGGCACTGCACCAGTTTAAATCCCATTTTGCCATTTAGCAAATGACCCAGCCCTGTGTCCCCATCGTATGGCAGCAGCAGGAGTTCAGGAGAACACAGGCAGCTTAGCTAAAGGAACTTCCCCTGCTCAGGGCAGCACAGACCCTGTGGTGTGGAGTGGGTAGTGCCAGGGAGCAGGTAAACCCCATACTCTGCCTGGTTTCCCCTGCTCATATTCCAGAGGTGATCCCACTTAACAAGCGTTTTATAAGCAGCAAATAAAGGATCTGCCTCTTGTCTGCATCAGTGCTGCTCCCAAGAAGCAGCAGGTTCTTACCTCGTCCTTCCCTTTTTATTTTTCCCGAGCTTTATTTCAATTCCTTGTTTTAAAGTGCTGGTGCCAGAGCAGATTCACCTCCATTTTAGGAAGACATAGTCCTCCCCCAGCATCAGTGAATTGTAGACATGCAAAGACTTGCCTGCTACTGGTGCTGGGAGCCGTGTAAGCCGGTGACTAAACCGAATGTCTGGGATGCTGGAGCCAGCTGCCAGACTGGGGAATGGTGGAGTGTGGAGGGGAGAAGGACAGCCATATCTGAGTCAGCCCTCCAGCCAGGATGAGAGCTGGGTTGTTGAGTTTGCCTGCAATGAGGCTACATGCCCACACTGCTTCTCTAGTTTTACATCTGTTTTGGAGGTGAGGAGCATGCTCTGCCCAACCACCCACCCCACCCACCCCCTGCCCCAGACAAAGCTCTGGGATACTCTGGGAGCCCAGCCTTCCTGTGGTGCTGGGGAGGGCCAGGCTCTGCCCAGGCTCTTGGTGCCTTTTTGAAGGGGCTCCTGGACCCAAAGGGAGTCAGAGAGCCCTTCGGTGTGTCATTAAATCTGGATTTGCCCAAGCCATGTCTAGGGAGGCAGGCCCATTTCACCTTATCAGATGGGAAGCAGGATTGCTCTGTTACCTGTGTTGCTCTGTGTGTTTAGGACGGGTCCCCTTGCCCTCATCTCATCTAGAGCATGTCCCTCTTTGTTTCTCTCCTCCTTCGTTACCTTACGCTGCAGACAACCTTCCAAAATGCACTGGGCTCCCTCCTTCTCCCCTATTTAATATTATTCTTCTTCTTCAATCTGGTCTAGTACTGTCCATCTTGCCTGCAAAGCACAAAGCTGCTCTTTCTCCCATTCATTCCTCCGGACTTGGCTTAGCATTTCAATTGACAATTGTGCCATTGATTTGTGCACTGACGGTGAGGTTTGCAGTAAATGCCAGGCAAAGGGACTCAGCGGGGTTAGCGAGTCTCTGGAAATGAGCCCTGTGTCTTCTGACGCTCTGGACTCAATTTCGGAGGGAGGGTGGTGGCAGGGTCATGCCTTCCTGCTTCCAGGGGTGCGAGCCTTTCTTTGCAGTGTCAAAAGCAGCCTTGGGCTTGCTAAGAGAGGCATGTCCCCTTCTTTGGGGCCATAGTGTGGGCCATTAGATACCCTCTGCCTTGTTATCTCCAGTTCTTGAGGCCATTTATACCCCAGTCTGGGGGTGCAGGGTTGCTCCCCCTGATCCTGCTGGACAAGAAGCAGAGGTGAAGGGGATCAAACCATTTGCCTAAGCTGAGCTGTTTAAGGGAGAGCGGGGGCTGAAGGCCAGCTTTGCAGGTCAGCTGGAGGACTAATGCAGAGGCAGAGGAACTCCAGCACCCACTCATGGAAACACCTTTAAAAGGCTCCGTTCCAGATCAAGTTAAATCAGTGCTGGAGCTGCAAACACGCTTCTGGGCCCTGGCTAGCAGAGTTGTTTACTCTCAGCTTAGTGATTCAGTGCAGTCCCTGGGGAGCAGTAGGATAAATAATATGTTGGCGCCAACCAAATTATTGTTTTGGGCTTGTTTCTGGCTGTTTGGAGAGAAGTGTGTCCTTGCAGGTTGGCACAGTTCTCACAGCTGAGCTTAAGAAAGAAGCAGTCTTGTGAAAAAAACTCAAAATGAAACCAAAGGTAATGGGATCACGCGGGGCTGAAGCATGCAAAAGGGTGAGGTGGAGGAGGAGGAGTGGGGAATGTTTGCAGGTGTATATTTTCCCAGATTAGCAGCAAGTTTAGGGGCTAGGCTGGAGGTTTGAAGACAAGAGCAAAGTTTGCTAAGTCTGATCAGACCTGCTTGTGGCATGTCAGTGATGGGTTGTGCTGGCAGTGGTAGCTGGACGGGGGAGAAGGGCTTTAGGGGCTCCCGTGTGGGGGGGCTGTTGCCTGCCTGCTCTGCAGGTTGGGCTAAGAGGGGGATTTTGAGCACTGCTGGAAAGGGGGCTGGTGAAAAGGTGATTAGTCCTCCCCAGCAAGCATCGCCTGAGTCTGTGGCTGGTGTGGTGCCCAGGCTAGCTGGCATGCCTGGCTGGCTTCCCGCTTGTAGGGCCACTTAGTCAAATGAGTTGCACAGTCGCTCGGAAGAGACTTGATGCCAGCTTCTCCAACAGGCAAAGTACATGCTCAGAGAGGGGATGGGGAGCAGGCAGGGACTGTCATCTACCTGGGCTTTCCTGGCTGAGGCGTCCTGTCTGCTGAATCTCTTTCTGCTGCTGTGCAGCCCAATGGCCTCTGTCCCGCAGTACAGGGGAAGGGCAGCCCAGAGGTGCTGCATTAGCAAGAAGCAGTGGCCTGGAGGGCACAGATGGTTTCTGTACCATGGCACACCTTCACCCTCTCTCTTTGTGGCTGAGGTGCCCTTGTGAAACAGTGGCCCGTGGTCTAGCAGGGTTTCCTGTCACAAGGCTGTCAACATCCCCTGTTAGCCAAGCCAGTGACGGGAAAGCCTTGCTGGGAGGGTGCCATTTAACCCCACAGGGTTTAGAGACCCCGAGGAGGTACGACCAGCATTGTGGAGAGAAAAGCTGTAAATCAAGCAGGCATTCAGTAGCCCCAGTGACCTCTAACAAGTCTTTTTTTACTTTTGGCTCTGTGGAGCCTGGGCAGGACCCCTGCGTGGCATGCTTCGGGCAGAGGGGGACTGCTGGACTGTGCAAAGATTGTCCTTTGCCTGTCCTGCCAAGTGCCCCTATAAATAGAGAGGGACACGTGCCACTGATTAATTGCCTGTCTGTGCAGGCAGCCAGCTCCCGAGGCAGACGCAGCCTTTGTCTGTCTGCTGGGAGCAGCAGTGCTTGCCAGGAGAGAGGCCCCCTCTTCTCTGGAAAAGGGTAAAGAGAGGGAGATGGAAACAGAGTGCCCTGTCACACTAAGCAGAGGTCAGTTCTGATGGGAGACTTTTTCTCCTTGGAGGAGCAATCCCTCTCATGTCATCACTGCAGACTATGGTGGGGAACAGGGTAGCCTACGGCAGTGTATGTGCCATGTGCACTGCACCCTACTGCGGAGCTGGGCCCCAGCATGGCTGCTCAAAGCTGCGCAGATGTGGCTGCATCATCCCGGAGAAGGATGCAGGACCAGGGGCCCCATTGAAGGACAGCAAAAGCCCCAAGGGAGGAGGTTCACAACTGCGCTGCAGTGCAAGGCCAGCCTCCCGCACCTCATTTGGCAAGACAAAGAGGGGGGGAGGATGTTTTTAGGAAAGAGGAGCTGGAAAAGCCAGAAGGTGAAAGAGGGGAGGACAGGCAGTTCTTCCTCCCAGATGGGCCTGGAAAGCTTCCCATCTGTGGCAACCAGTTGTGACATGGATCCTAGGTGTTGCAGTTCATTTCTTGTTCACGTCTGGGGTGTGCAGCCCATGAGTTGCGGCTTTGTGTGCACCCTTCCTGTCACATGTGGGGTCTGGCCTGGGGGCTCCAAACCTTGTCCATCCCTCCTTTGGAGGGAGGATGCTGACAGTGCAGCTGGAGACTGGTGAGGAGAGGTGTGATGCTGGGCTGTGGCTGGTAGGAGATGATCTACCCCATGGGCACGGGGAGGTTGACCCCTAGCTGCAAGGCAGCACAGCAGCTTCTGTCCCATTCAGCTAGATAAGAACTCACAGCTCCAATTAAGCATGTGCAAGGTCCCAAAGCAGGGCACAAAAAGCTGCAGGCATATCAAATGCAAGAAGGTGCAGGAGCTAAATCTATGAGGCAGTTGCCTGGAGTGGTTGTCAGAGGAGGGCCAGAGAGGGGAGGGAGCTCTTCATCTCAAAGCTGGGAGGCAGGAGGCACTCGGCCATTAGAGCAGGTGGGAAGGCAGCACTCACTTGGCCGCTGCAGAGCCAGTTCTAAGTTACTTTGAGCTTCTCTCCTAAAAGAGGTCCTGCAGCAGTTTCCCTTCCTCCTCCTCCACCACCAACCCTGCAGGGGCCAGGTGGGGCCATGCCATTGTGCAGCTCCCCTGTCCCCTGGGGCCAAGGGGACAATAGCTCAGCTCTGAGCCTGGGAACTGCGTTTCCCTGGCTGCCTGGCACTGGGCCAGCCATCCCAGGAGGGCCCTTAGCCCCGGGTCCTTGTTTTTCTCATCACTTGCACGTAGAACATTGAAAGGGAGTTGATCAGCCTGAGCTGGCTGTGGGTACTCTCTGCAGTCTGCTGCAGTTCCCCTGACGAGTGTCTCCTCTGTGCTGTTCCTAGGTGCAAAAGAGTATATATTTCCCAGGAGTGAGAAGTACCCAGTCTTCTATCATAATGAAAACAGCTCAGCCATCTACGTTGGTGGAGAAGGAAAGCTTTATTACTACGACTTTGCAACCTATGAGAACTACACGGTAAGGATGCTCTGCTAACAGTTTTGGCTTTGGAGGCCTATAAGAAAGTGTCCAGCATTTGTCTCTCAGCCCAAATGCTAGATACCTTGCTCAGTGTCTTTGCCAGCAGCAAAGTCAGGCCTAGAATGGTCTGGACTCTGCCCAGCCTGCCTCGTCCATCTGGGAAGCCACAACGATAGTATGATGAATGGCTGCAGCAAGGGGGAAGTCTATAGTAGCTGTGGGTGGGTTCTTCCCAGGCTGTGATCCTCCTAAGGCCTTTGGTGCCCCAGAGGGAGGATTTTTCCAGTGGGGGACCCTTTCTTTAGTGTGAGAAGAGTTGCTCAGAGTCACGTTACTGGGGAGAAGCTATGTTCCCATCCCTTTCTGTTGTTGGAGCCCAGGCTGCTTTTCCTTAAAAGCAGGAGGTTCTAGATCAGGCACTGAGTAAATACAGCAGGAAAACCCTCTAGTTGGCTTTCTCATGACCTCTTCTTGTCCTTCTCAAACAAGTCAGTTGCTGAAGTTTGGGGTATTTCCCTTCTTGGTCCCAGGAACAGCGGGGTTCACGCATCCCAGCCCTCAGACACCACCACCCACTATTGAACACCCATTCCCTGCAACAACAGATCCTTTCCCAAAATCCTTTGGAGAGCAGCCCAGGCTGGCTGCCAGTCCTGTCTGCTGATTTGGCCCTGCATCCCCACTTCTCCCTATCATGTTGAGGTCCTGAGAGATCCAGCCCAGCCTCCCCAAGGGTTTTCAAATGCTGAGGCAGGGAAGAGGGCTGTGTTGCAGTGGTCAATGACCTTCTTGCCGACGTGCTTGCTTTGCTGCTTGTGAAGAGAGTGACTAGCATGTAGTGCATGGGGCTGAGCCCAAGTCAGTTGGCTATTAAAGGGAAGGAATTAAAGCATATCTCTTTCTCTTTTATCCTAGGAAGACTTCCCAGTGAAAAACGAAGGACAGTGCATGATGCCTGGGAATTTGGTAGGTCCTACCTGTGGTGGAATAGCATGTGGAACAGCTGGATGGGTGAGGGTTGGAGGACTTGGGTTGAAGGACTGCTGGGGAAGGAACTGTGTACGCTCCTCACATGATGTCTTTGGGTGAAGACCTCCAGTACCTGTGGAGCAGGAGATCAGATGAGATGATACTAGTTTCTTTCTCTGGTTTTAAGACACATGAAAAAACTAGGAAGCCATATAGCAGCGTGCTTGGTAGTGCTGTAGGCTTGGAGCTGTGAGGCTGTGCTCTGCCATTTGTAGCTGCTCATGCTCCTTTTCTTTCTCTTGCAGGAGGACAATAAGAATTACCTCACATTAGTGGAGAAGTATGGAGATGGGATGTTAGTGTGTGGGACTGGCGCCTGCGCTCCCACCTGCTGGAACTTGGTATGCTGTGGCCACCTGTGATGGGACCAGAGCAAAGCACTTGCTGTTTTGTTTTGTGCTATCTCCATCTGTAAAACAGTGCCCTGATCCCCACTCCTTCTCAGAGTGCTATGAAATGTCCAAATGTCAACTCCCTCAAGGAGCTTATGGTGACAGCATGGGACAGCCCGCATGAGCAGAGGTCTGCACTTGCCTCCTCTGTGCTCACTTGTCATAGTTCCCCTCTGCTCACCTCCTGTCTGCAGCAGGAGCTCTGCCTGGCCCATTTGATGATGGGCTGTGTCCTTCCCTCATGTGGGCTGTGTCAGCCAAGGAGATCTGGTTTCCTCTTGCCTCGGGGTAGATGTGGGCACCTGGCTCCCCTGCTTTCCCTGAACTGATCACACTTAGGGACCATTTCTGTCCTTACCCAGACGCAGAGAAAGGAGAGCACTTCATGGGATGGGAGAGGTATTGCTCCTTTCACCCCTGACTCGAATACCCTCGTTGTCGTTGACGGTAAGTCTGACTGCTCACATATTTTCAGTCGTGTGTTGTGCAGGAAGGCTGGGCTCTCTAACAAAAAGGGGCACCTCCAGGTGAGGCTGCTCCAAGGGCTTTGTCCCTCTGTTCTAGTTAGCAACTGGCCTTAGCGTTTCTTGCTTTTTGCCTCATCAAAATCCACATCCTTCTAGGACAGAGCATGGCATAAGGTTTATTCCTGTCCAGGGTATGAGGGTTGAGTCTCTGTGCGGGAGGGTAGAGTGCAATGGAGACAGCGGAGAAGGAGGGTTCTGCGGTAACTCCGCTGCTCTGGACCTGGCAGAGGGACAGAGGAGGATCCTTCCCAGAGGTAGAGCAAGAACCTGTCCCTGACACTCTATAAGGAAAAGGACTGGAGGAGTCCTGCCAGGCCTGTTCCATCCTAGGCAGTGAGGACTGGGTTTCTTGACCTGTGTCTACCATCTCAGTGAGTCCATGTGCCCAGAGAGTTCTTGGTTCTTTGTTTTCTTCTCACAAATGCTTCGGGCCACTCTGGAAACAGCCTGCTGCAAATGAGCCTTCCTATCCCATAGGTCATGACATCTACTCCACCATCAAGAAGAGCCAGCAGAATGGCAAGATACCTCGTTTTCGTCGAGTGAGAGGGGGTGGAGAGCTCTACACAAGTGACACAGTGATGCAGAGTAAGTATGGGCAAGATCCTGAAGGTGTGGAACCTACTGCTTTGCCCCACCAGACAGATACGTTGGACTCTATCAGTCTGCACTGTGGGCCATATGTACATAGCACAGCTTGGAGGAGTACATTCTCTCTGCTCAGCTGGAGTGTAGCTCCAGAGCTTCTTGTTTGGGTTTGGTCACTCCTAGAGCTGTGGACAGGGCTGATTGGTCCTGCTCTGCAACACTGGTGAGGAGGGACCCAGCAGCTCCCTCCAGCTCTCTTGCTGCCAGCTGAGGGAACTTCAGCTCTGCTTCTGGGAGAAAACAACTGACAAGTGAGTTCCTCTTGCTCAGAGCGAGGAGATGGGGAAATGGAGAGAAACGGGTGGCAAGTTCCCTGTCAGATGCTGGAAGGAAATAGCATTGTGTGAAGGTGCCCATCAGCTGCCGTGCAGTGGTGGAAACAGGAAGAACAACTTCCACTCCAGGCAGTGACTCTTTCCAAACCCCCAGCCAGGGTGAGATCTTGAGGCATGAACATGTTGGGCTGTGCATGGGACAGGGTAGGCAACAGAGAGAATGGACCCTCCTCAATTTCCATGATCTTATTCCATTGCCTTCCCCCAAGCCCTCCCAGTGACATTGGGGAATGGGAGATTATTGAACCCCTAGCCAAAGACAAAATCAAATCAAAATGACTCCAGGGCAAAACAGGACTTGTTCATGCACAGCAGTGGAGGGGGGCAACCAAGGCACCGGCAAACAAACCTGATAGTCCCAGACCTGCGAGACCAGTCCCACACTTACACAGAACTCCCTGCCATGGGGACACCAACTAACGATGCTCAGAGGGACCCTGCCGCTGCTGGGGATGCCCTTTGTGTCAGTGGTGTATTAATAGGAAGAGTATCATTGGGTTTTCCACAGCAAACACAAACAACAGTGCAGCTCATTCCCACCGAGGAAGCCTTCCTGTATGATTATAGCTCCCTGCAAAAGAAGGGAGAATGGGTTTCCTTTGCTGCTAAGCAGCCGAGGCTTCACCGGGCTCTGGGGACTTGGCCATCAAGGGATCAGGTGCATGGAGTTGTGCAGGAGGGGAGAGGAAGGGGAACCCACTGGAAAGGTGGCAGGTGAAGAGTGGTTGTTAGTGTGACTCACCAGTCAGGTGTAGACAATGGACTCAGACTTGTCCTTTGCCTGGAGCACAGATGGTGTTTGTATTTCCTCCTCTTGTCTGAGGGTGAGCAATTAGCTGCAGGGCATGCTGGTTTGGTCCCAACTGGTGGCTTTTCAGATGCCAAGGTTTTCTGATGGCTGACTTCCCTTTTCAGACCCTCAGTTTGTCAAAGCCACCACATTAAGGCATGAAGAGCCTCACCAAGACAAGATTTACTACTTCTTTCGTGAAGACAACCCGGATAAGAGTCCTGAAGCCCCTAGAAACATCTCCCGAGTGGCCCAGCTGTGTAAGGTACCACAGGAACAGAGTGTGGTGGGGAGGCCAGAGAGTTACAGGGGTGGCAAATGGACATGGCAGCTCACCTGGTGTTATTGGCCCCTCTGGCTCAATTATATCCTCTGCCACAGAGTTCTTGTTGGGTATGGCCATGTCCTTTGGCCTTCCCATCCTCTGGCTCCCATCTTGCCTGTAGGAGAGAGAAAACCCTGTTCTGTCTCTCTGGTATGTTAGAGAGGTACATGATTGTTGATGCATTTTGTTGACTGGCAACAAAAATCCCTCTGGAGCATCCCCCAGTTATCCATCCAAGATGGTGGATGGGAGGCACTTTGTGTTCTTCTCTGCCAAACTTTGACTCCCCGCTTTCCCTCTCCCTCAGGAGGATAAAGGGGGAACCAGTTCGCTCTCTGCTTCCAAGTGGACCACTTTCCTGAAGGCCAGCTTGATTTGTGTTGACCCAGTCACCAAGGGCAACTTCAATTGGCTGCAAGATGTCTTCTTTGTCCCTGCGAGTAACTGGCGACACTCCAAAGTCTACGGGCTCTTCACAAACACCTGGTGAGCGTCTTTGCAAAATGGGTAATGTCCTGTCCCGTGGGCCAAAGCCTTTCTGTCAGCCCTTTAGTGTCTCTGGCAGGCACTTGGGTGGAAAACACACTCTAGCTGTAGGGTTGATGGCCAGTGTCTCCCTGACCCTCTCTGTCTTGTTGCCCACAGGGGAAGCTCTGCTGTTTGCGTCTATTCCTTTGGGGACATTGACAACGTGTTTCGGACATCCAGACTCAAAGGCTATAATGGTCCCAACCCAGAGATCAAGCCTGGACAGGTGAGTGAGTGATAAAAGATGCCCACATGAAGTGGAGAAGCCTCCCGAGGCCAGGAGACATGGTCCCTTCTCTGCCACTGCAGTTGTCAGAGTAGCAGAGGTGAGGGGATGGTCCCACCACTGAGCAGCCAGGTGAGAGCTGGGGCAGTGAGGAGAGTTGTAGGCATTGCAGGAAGGATCTGAGGTTTGTTGCTGGAAACAAAAGGAGGCTGGTTGAGGTCCAACACCTTCATAGAAAGCAAGGGGAGATGGGCTCTGTGTGCCTTGGCAAACAGGTTTGTGAGCTCTTGTGTGTGAAGCTGGAGGACAATGTCTTGCCTTGTGTTTGCCAACTGCGGGGGTTCACTGAGCCAACCTGCAGCCCAGCCCTGTGGTTACAGGTGCACCACTGACCTGGCAGCAAACAGCAGGGTTGGGGGAGGCTCCCCTAAGCTTCAGGAGAGGAGGGATGTCTGACAGGGCATGAGTCTCCTAAACCATTACTTCTGCAGGGGAGATCACTGGTGGGGCCTGGCGCGACCACAATCACAGCAGCCCCAGGGCTTGTGTTTACCCCCAGGGCAGGCTTGTGCACCATGCCTGGGCATCCCCCTCTGGGCTGAGGTTATCCATGCTGTGCCCTGCCTTGCTCTCCTGCCCTCAAGCCTCATCCTCAGGGACGTGTCTGACTCTGGTGGTGGCTTTTGTCCCCTCTTACTGCAGTGCATTTCCTCTGGACAACACACCCCAAGCGAGACCTTCAAGATAGCCGACAGCCACCCAGAGGTGGAGGACCGGGTGGAGCCCTTCTCCCCCACCAAGAGTCCCTTATTCCACAACAAGCACCGCTACCAGAAGATTGGGGTGCATGAGGTCTCTGCGGGTGATGGACGCCGCTACAATGTGCTTTATCTGGCAACAGGTACTGGGAACCATTATGTCTGGAATTCCCTGGAGTTTCCTTTCCCCTTCAGGGTAGGGAACCCAAGGGAAGCAGACAAGACCTCCAGTGCAGAGCAAAGCAAGGGGCTACGTTCCCAGCTTGGCATATGTTTGTCAAGCAGAAAAGAGCTGCCAAGTGCTGGTACAGCTTAATACATCCAGTTTGGCTGCATAGGCAAAGACAGGCTGAAAGCAGAATCCCAGCACATGGGATTTACTCAGCTGGGCTGGTTCAGCCTGTGGTAGGTCTCAGGCCAAGTGTTTTTAGGGCAAGGAAGGGGTAGCGCAGCTCTCTGCAGGTGCAGCTTTACACTGTCAAGCAGAAATCCTTTGCAAAGGGACCCACTCCGTCATCTCCTGTCCCTGCTTGCTCTAGTGCAGCAGTGCGGACTTCCTGTGAGGCTAGTATCTCTGGCTGGAGAGACAGCCAGCTGATCATAGCTGCTGGTGGTCCTGGGGCAGCTGGAGATGCTGCAGAGCTGGGCTAAGGTAATTCAGCTGCAGGTAAATGGGATGGAGAGCAGAAGATTGGCAAGCTCAGTCAGGCAGCTGCCTGGGTTCCCATGCAGTGCAGCTACCCGCTGCCCAGAAGGTGCAAAGGTTCCTAACGCAGTGCTTCCTTCTCTTGCCTGCCTGCCAACCCGGGGCTTGCTCCCTACAGCTGTGCTCATCCCTGTTTCTGCACTGTGCTGGGATTTGTTCACTGACACCTGTGGAGGGACTTTCTGGGGTTTTTGTTTCCTAATCTGTGATTAAAAAAATGCAGACAGCTCTCAGTAGGTGGCCTGGGTTGGATTAGGGCCCACGCATGCTCAGGTTGTTCTTATCTTGCTGAAAGCTTTAGCTTAAATGCAGCTAATGCCTTGCAGACTCCCGCCAGGAAGCTTGCTCCAAGATGTAGGGCTTGGCAGGGCAGCTGCTCAACCTCACTGGGGTGGGTGGAGGCAAAGGCCAGCACCTGGGGGGTCCTAATCCCTGCCTGACCTGCGGTCAAGTCTTTCATCTCCACCTGGTTGATGGTGGAGAAGGCAGGGACTATTTGGGAAGGGGAAACCATGCAAGAACTAAAAGAGGGTAAACGATGAGGACTCCTGAGCCCTGTTCCCTCAGGATCTGCCTTTCTGCCCCTCCACCAAACTGACTCATTTTCTTAAATCACCAGTTTGGAGTCTTTTAGCTGGAGAGGAGAGTCAGTTTAATTAGAAAAACAGAAAGGCAAAACCCAAGTTTCAGCCTCAGGCGAGCAGTGAGATGAAGCTCATGCAAGAACAGACCAGTGATCAAAGCAGAGTGGAGCTCAAGAGCAGTTGTTTTTTCTTGCTGAGGCTGTTACAGTGCAGCTGATCAAAGCTGGCACAGCTAGGTCCGGAAGGGTGATGGGAAGTGGGTTCCTCGTGGCTCTTGGCTGGGAGGATGACAGGGCTGTGCTGTAGGAAACACTACTCTCTGGGGGACGATTTCCTAGCAGAGCAAGCAGGCTCCTTCTGAGAAAGGTCCTGTCTTCTGTGGGTGGCTGGTTTCAGGAATCCAGTCCAGCCTAGCTCTGCAGAGTGGGTATTGTCTGCCACAGCGAGGGCTGGAGGCAGAGCTGGTTCTCTGCCTGGCTTCCCCACCCCTGCTGGCAGCCCCTCTGCCTTGCCTTTCTGCTCTCGGCATGCTTCATCAGGGCTCTCCCCTCTTTCTTTCCAGACAAGGGATCCATCCACAAGATCGTGGAGCTGCCGGACGGGGTGCAGAACATCATGGAGCTCCAGGTCTTCCCAAAGAAGGACCCGATCCAGTCTATGATCTTGGACCACAAGAGGGTGGGTCTCTGCCTGCTCCGTATAAAGGAAAACAGTGGGTCAGGCTGTAGCTTTAAAAGCAGGCAGCAGGGAAGGCAAGGACAGATGGTTTAGTGACAGCCACTGGATCTGGAAGTAGTTTCTGGGTGGGTTTGCGGGGGGTCCTTCAGCGTGCTTTGCTAAATCCTAACAGCAGAGGTGATGCCCCCAGTCCTGGGTAACTCTCTGTGTGGTCAGTGGGCAACGGAGCTTTTTGGACACCTCCTCTGGAGGCAAGGGAAGAATGAGGCTGCTCGCTGGGCCAAATCCCAGCACAGTGTTCTCCTCCCCCTGCAGTTTCCCTCTTGTTGTCCAGCCTTGCTGGTAGATGAGCTGTCAGACAGCGCTAGTGCTCCATCCCGGAGTTGACAACACGGCTGTCACTGGGGGAGCAAACTTATTTATACACAGGGCTGGTGGGGGAAGGATGACTGCTTTCCCTCCTATGACAGGGAGATATGACTGCATTGCCTGGAGACCTACCAGCCCTGCTGGTGAAATCCACCCCAATATCACAATGAAGCTGCAGGAGAAGTGCTAGACAGTCATGAGGTGGCACTGGGACACAGTGCCGAGATGATCAGCTCCTCTGCTTCCCTCCTGCAGGCAATGCTGTACATCGGCTCAACAGATAAAGTCATGGAGATACCCATGGACATGTGCAGGGTATATCGCAACAACTGTGACAGCTGCTTGCTGGCGAGGGACCCGTACTGCGAGTGGTTCAATGGGAGTTGTCAGTCAGTTTATCTAAACCGGTACGTGGTGCAAACAGCTTGCTGTTTCTCCATCACCACCTGCTGCTTTCTTTCACAGGAGAAATACCCAGACCCTCAGTATTCCCCTTTGGGGCCAGGACCACGCATGGTTTTGAGGCCATCTTCCCATCACAGAGAGAGATGAGCCTATCCAGTCCAGGCAGTAACAGCATGGGTGTCTGTGCTGTCCCCAAAAACTGTGCCTCTGCAGGGATCCGTCCCTCCAGCAGCACTCCTGCTCTGGAGAGGGAGTGGTTAATGGATTCTGAGCACCCAGCCCCTCTTTTGCTGTTAAAAGTGTGTGCAGCTCTGCTGGTTGTGATGCTGTTTAAAGCAGTTGATAGTGGTGAGTTGCTGGGTCTCATTTTTGTCATCCACCAACCTCCTAAGTGGGGGTGTGGGGTGTGTTTTTCCCTACCCAGCTAATAACAGTTGTTTGAACTTTCTTCCTTATCTGATCCACCACATCTTGTATGAGGGATTTCTTTCCTGGCCCTGAAATGCTGCTTGCCTGATGTTAATGCTTTGTTAATGCTTATTCCCATCTGCTAGGGAGGTGCGACAGAACCTGAACCTGGAGCCATGGCAAGGAAAGTGCCAAAAAGGAGATATTAAGGAAGGTATGTAAAGGTTTTAAGCTGTAGGCCGTGTATCCAGGGGGTGTTTGAGGCAGGGTTACTGCTTCTCAGGTCTTTCTATGGGTTGTGCAAGATGTTCCAGCTCATTGCTGGGGAACTGGGAGTGACCATGCTGAGACCAAGACACCAAGCATGTCTCAGCTTGGAGTTAATTGCTAGATAATGTGGTTTTTAGCTGGATGAGAGGGTTTAAACTCGGTGTTTGCTTATGTCCTGGGAGAAGAGTCCCGTGGACTTCACCAGGTGTGGGTCAGGCCCTGCCACGGTTGTTAAATGGCTGTGTAACATGTCCACATCAACCCAACTGTTCTTCCTTCCAGACTTGTGGGGGAATCTGTGGTTGCTGGACATGCCTGTCTCATCCCCTGCTTCTCAATCTCTTCCAGTAGATGACTTTCAGACCATCACAGTCGTTCCTTTTTCCCGCTACTACCTCAACTGTCCCATTGAATCCCACTATGCCACCTACAACTGGTACCACAACAACAGCCTCATCAAGACCTGCAACACCACCCACCCCCAGCAGGACTGCTTCCACTTCATCCAGAACGTGAGCCACATTCACTACGGCCACTACGTCTGCATCTCGGAGGAGGACGGCTTCAGGCAGGCTCTGGTGAAGGAGCACTTGGTCAACCAGCTCAGGTTCATGTCCCAGAAGGGCCAGGCCACCATTACGTTTGGCTCTTGGCTGCAGCTGCTGCTCATGGCGGTGTTGGTGGAGCTCTTCCACTGAACACGACAGGACTGTGTTCCCATCATCCTGGCTGCTGCCGCTCTTCCTGCACTTGCTGTCTGCTCCTGAGGCGAGATCCCCATTCTCTTAGTAACTCCTTGGACATTAATATTTGACTGTCCCAAAAGGGGTCCCGGGCAGCAACCCCTCCATCTTTGGCCTTGGTGGAAGAGTCATGGCGAGGAATATGCGACTGCAGAGCCAGATGGAGCAGGGTTTGGGGACAGGGAGGGAAGGGGTGGGGGACATTCGCTGTACCCAGCAGCATGAAGGGAGCGGTGTCAGCCTCTCCGTGAGCCCGTGCTGTTAGCTCTGTACTCGTTATCGACCTGAGCCTACCCTGGGTGCGGACGTTCAGGGGACTTCTGCCGATGTGCATGCACTGATCCTCAGGGCATGACGACTCCTCTCTTTGGGAACGTGCATGTGATGAAGAGGAGGAGCCAGCCCTTGGCCTTTCAAACTGGTTGGTCTGTGCTTTGCTCTGAGCGGGGGACTTGATGCCTCTGAGTTTTTAGGGGTTAATGTCTGGGTTGGCAAGCAGCTGGAATGCTCCCAGTGTCACATCTGAGTCCCCTTCTTGTCTGGAGAATTGGGCTCTGGAAGGGTTTTAGGGTTTGGTTTCTTTTTTTGTTTTGCAGCTGGCTTTGACATGAGAGGGAGATTGGGAACTAGCACTGGAAACCTGCAAGGCAAAGACAGGCACAAAGTTAGCATTTTGCATGGAAAAGCCTTGGAAGATGACTAGATTTGGGGTGTGGGGAAGGACAGACTGAAGGGGACAGGAAAGGAAGACGGAAGCAGAGCCCAAACCAAACCCGGCAGGCTCTGGGAAGAGTTTTTAAACGCACAAATCCTCTGCAGGCAGCTAAGGGCATTTATCTGTGGGCAGCAGGCAGCCCCCTGCTCCCAGCACCTCTCCTCCAGGAGAGGGACCGGGCTTCCTCAGGGAAAGAGGCAGCAGGCTGCTGATCTCAGGGCAATGCTGACAGGCTCAGGGGGGCTGTGGCTCTCCTCACTGCCTGGAGCAGATCTGCCCCTCTCCCTCACAGTGAGGGGACAGGGGAGGACCAGGGTTTGCTTCCCTTGGGCTTTGAGGTCTCCGAGTGACTAAACTGTGAAAAACGGGATGCTGTCCCTGCACCTGTGGGCAAGGGGCGATCCCACATCTTGTCCAAACCTTTCCCAGCCCTCTCGACTGCTGAAACGCCCCAGCCTCGGGCTGTGTAACCGAGGGGGCATCGTATCTCATGCTTCCAGTAACCTGTCACAGCAGCACAGCTCCTGCTTTGTGCCTGCTCAGAGACACTCAGGAGTGCCCGAGGGGTCTTTTTGGCAAGGGGGCTTCTCATGACCGCAGACTGGACAACGGGCCAGAGCTTCCTACTGCACTACATTTCCAAGATAGCCCCCCACCCCGAATCTAGGATAGAGCTTCTTAAATCCCTTCTCAAAGCACTTTAACTTTGTGAACTAACAAATACCTATTTATTATCAACTGATGATTACTGTACTTGTATAATTTTATAATACTGTAGAAAGTGAGTTCAAAGTAGAGAAGAGGAAGAACAAACACCACAACAGCTACCAAAAAAACCTTTCAGAGCTGTGACCAAAGTGAGAATGTGATCATTGAAATAAAGAATGGAAAAGAGTTGGTGACTGCCCTGTTTCTCACCAGGAGCTGAGGGATGATGCTGTGACAGTGGCCGGGGTCTCCCCCATCCATCTTCCCTCACAACCAAGGGGTCCTCACACCCTCTTCCATATCTCACCTGCCTCTCCTCTCCAGCAGCAGCCCCAGCCCAGTGCCAGGCCACCCCTTGTGCCCAGGGCTTGCTGTTCCCGCTTTAGGCTGGCACGATCAAGAGCAAGAAGATGGGCCAATTCCCGCTGGAAAAACCCAAGGGGGATGTTAGCAGCGCCCGGCTCATCACCGCCCACCACCTGTGGAAAATGAGGGATATAAATAGCAGCGGGGGGTCCTCATGGGCATGGCTGTCCCAGCACCTTCTACCTGTGACTCTGCCAGGAGCTGCGGCAGGCATCGCGATGCTCCCGCGCATCCTTGGCTTTGACATCGGGAAAGGCTTTTAGGAACAAATGCACGGGCTGCCTGGCTGACAGCCTGTGAAACGGAGTGGTGCTGGACTCGCAGCTCTCTTTTTTGCTGGTTTTGGGGAAAGATGAGCTGATGGTCGACAGCCGGCAGGGGAGGAAAGGCCGGGCTCAGGATGGAGGGAAGCAGGGAATAGGAGGAATTCAAGCTTTTAAAATGTGCCAACAAAAGCAGGAAAGAACAATACCTCCCCCTCTCTTTCAAACCCTCCATCAGAGCACCTTGGCACAAAGGCAGAACTGGTTGCAGAGCCCAAGAGACCTGTTGCAGCACTCAGCCTCCTTTTGCAGGGCTTTCAAAGGGCTGCGGCTTCATCTAAACCCATGCCCGGCTGCCTTTCTGTGCGCTATTCTTAGTGCTTGCTGCTGGGCCGGTTCCTGCAGGTAGCATCAGAAAATATTTAGGTATTGGCAGTTGGGTAGGAGCACCCCAAGCTCTAGCCCATGTTTGCAGTGTTGCAGCAGTGAGCTCCTTTTGCAAAGTATCAGAGGTGATGGGGGACCAGCTGGGGGCACAGAGATGGCGGTGATGGGCACCTCTGTCCCCTGGGACCTGTGCTAGAGGTCTGGGCCCAGGATTTGCAGGAGGGTTTTGCAGGTCCCTGATCTGCAAGGTTGGGGGGCGGGAGG
>JANZLQ010000002.1:2071499-2081681 GCA_026212715.1 Elanus axillaris | reverse complement strand
ACCCTCAACCTTTGCATCCCCCTCTCCCCTCGCAGCACCCTTGTCCCCTTGCAGCATCTTCACCCCTCGCAGCACCTTCTCCCCCCATAGCACCCTTTCCCCTTGCAGCAGCCTCATCCTTTGCATCCCCTCCTCCCCTCGGAGCACCCTGTCCCTTTACAACACCTTCACCCCTTGCAGCACCTTCATCCCTTGCAGCACTTTCTCCCCTTGCAGCACCTTTTCCCTTTGTAGCATCCTTATCCTTCACATCTTCCTCTCCCCTCGCAGCACCCTTGTCCCCTCACAGCACCCTTGTCCCCTCGCAGCACCTTCACCCCTCGCAGCACCTTCACCCCTCGCAGCACCTTCTCTCATAGCACCCTTTCCCCTTGCAGCAGCCTCATCCTTTGCATCCCCTCCTCCCCTCGCAGCACCCTTGTCCCTTGCAGCACCTTCTCCCCTTGCAGCACCCTTGTCCCCTCGCAGCACCCTTTCCCTTTGTAGCATCCTCATCCTTCACATCCCCCTCTCCCCTCACAGCAGCCTTGTCCCTTGCAGCATCCTCACCCCTTGCAGCACCCTCTCCCCATGCACCATCCTTTTCCCTCGCAGCACCCTCATCCTTTGCATCCCCCTCTTCCCTTGCCAGTGGGCTGCCTTTGCAGGGAGCTGCCGGGCTCAGCAGTGCCATACCGTGCTGGGGGGTCCCTCCCAGCTCGCCGATGCAGAAGACCCCACTCAGTGGCACAGGAGGCCCAGTCTTCCGCAGATGTCACCCAGCAGTTGGAAATGGCTCCAGCAAAGTGGCCCCAATGCTGCTGGCAAGCGAGAAATCCTGTCCCCACCACTGCTGCCTGTTCTACCATGCCACAGTGTGTTTTTGGGGGACAGTCCTTTACATCTGGGCTCTCATCTTATGCGATAGAGGTGACGGCACATGTGCGGTGCTGTGAACAAGATGCCACCGAAGGAAAAAAAACAACCCACATTTACTTCTCCCAGCCCTCCAAGAGGCCCTTTGGCCTGTAAATGCCCCGACATGGACAGGTCAGGGAAATATGGGTGGTGGGAATGAGGAAAGAGAGGCTTGAAGAGGAAGCAAATGTTTGAAAAGGTTGGAGAAAACGCCCCCTTAATCGTTAAGTGCTGCTTGTAAATTATTCATCAACTGGTAAGAGAAGCGCAAATCTATTCAGCGAGAGGGCAGAAGAGTAGGAAAACATGGTTAGGCTGAACCCAGCATAAACCTCAGCCTGAGGTCAGAAAGCTCATCCAGCAGAAATCAGCCTCAAACCTTGGTAAGCCCAAGGCGGGGGGTGTCACAAACCTGCACAGAGGCTTTTCTGGTTCCATGGGACCAGGGCAGGGAAGGATTACCCCATCTCCGATAATATTCCTCATTGCTTTGTTTGCCTCACCTCCCTCACTTTTTAATGAAGGCATTAACGAGCAGATCCAGAGCGGGACCTCCAAGGCCGCGGGGTAGGGATGGGATCCGGGTTTGATCAGCCAGAGCGGAGTGGGAAGAAGTGACAGGGCTGTGATCAGCCAAGTGCTCCCCCCCAGACCCCACTGCCAGCGGGGCTGTCGTGTCCCTACTCCCTCCCGCACACACGCTCCATTAGTAGGGTGTCAGCCCTGATTCCTGGGGCTGTCAGGAGATGGGCTTTCCAGGGCTTTCCAAGCAATGCAATGCAAGCGAAGTGAGAATAATTTGCACTTTAGGGGGAAGAAAAAAGCAAAAGAAAGAAAACGGCTGCCAAAGGTTGGGGGGTGGAGGTGGTAAATAATAATCCTACCAGCAACGTTTTCTAGCATTTTTAGCCACAAAAAGAAAAGATGCTCGGGCAGGGCAGGGTCTCCCAGGGCTTGCGCAAACCCTTTCTGGGCTTCTGTCGCCCCGCTCAGGCTTTAAAATTGATGCTAGAAGTGTCCTTAAGACCACTTCCCACCCTCCCTTGCTTTATCGATGCAGGGATGCTTGTGTGAGGATATAGCGAGCTGGATTTGAGGCTGCTTGGGGCATCGGCGCAAGCAAACAGCAAAGCTGTGGGTGAAAACACATTGCACGGACCATGTACTGATGCCAGGGCCAGATCCTGTGCAGGTCTGAGGGGTGTTGGGACCTCTCTGCGGCCCTGGGGCAATTCAGTCTATCAAATTTGGACTTTGCAGCCTCATCGCATTTAAGCTGTGCTGTGGTACCTGCCTCCGCACACCCCATTACGGGTTTCTATTAGGCTGGGCATAAAGCAGCCACTGCAGCCGCGGAAAGGGAAGTAATAAAGCTCAGTGGATTGGAGGAATTAAAACAGCTGGAGGAAAAAAAATAGCTTTTCTGTATTTTTATGGTTGTTATTTTATTGCTAATTTTCTTCCTGCTTTGCAGCCTGAATCGCGGGGAGAGGGATTGGGTTGAAGGTGGGGTTTGGGCAGCCACTGACAGGGACATAATTGGGCTTTTGGGCAGTGCAAGGCCCCCTCCACCCCTTCCCTCCCAGCTATTTAATAAGCAGAATTGGGGTTTAACGACCTGTTATTTTTAAAGCCAGATGGCTTAAAGTACAGGAAGATATTAGGACCACGAGGGCTGGGTTTGCATTCATCCAAGGGCTCCATTTATCAGTACAAAGGGCTGGAGGAGGAGAACAGCTGCCTTTTTTTTTTTTTCCTGGAGCCGAAAGGTACGAGCTGGAGGTGCCTGGGGTCTCCAACATAATGCAGCGGTAATAGGAGAGAATTTGCTAAATGGATTTGGAATTGAGCAATTAGATTGAAGCTGGTGCATTCAGGCTGTTCGGACGAGCGCTGCCCCCAGCGAGGTGATGGGACGCTGTCCCCCCTCCAGCCCCTGTGCCACCCCAAAACCAGCTGGCAACCAGGGATGCCAGCACCCATGGAAAGGCTCCTCCATGGGCGCAACACAAGAGATTATTCATACAACCAGGCTATGGATAAAACCCGCGGCTCCTGGCAATGCATACGTTGGAAGAGAGATTAAAATTTGGGATTTACACCAGTTTTTTACCCTTACGGAGGCAGGGCGTGTGCCTTCATGGAGGCTGGCAGGGTGATACAAGTGGGCAGGGTGCTGGCATGGCATCGCTGGCTGCTCTCGGGGTTCTTACCTGGCAATAAAATGGGCTCACGGGGGCAGCCCGCAGCTCTTCACCCCTCTCGAACGTGCTGGTGGTGATGGGGTCCAGGCTGGGGAGGGCATCGCTGCCCGACGGGGTCAGGAACGCCACCGGTCTCTGGGGAGGGAGAGGCAATGGTCAGGAGGATGGATGGATGTGGTGACAAGGGCAAGAAGGGGGCACCTGGACTGAGCTGCCCCCGCTGCGTGTCCTCTGTCCCACCATCCACGTCCCCGATATGCCACCAGAACCGGTGTGATGGGAAAGAGCTGTGGGCTGGCCACAGTCATCTCATCTTTGCAAGGTATAAGGGGAGCTTTGGGCAGGGAGGGGGATCCCTGGGGTGAGCAGCACTGGACCAACAAGGTGAGGACGAGGAGGAGGCAGTCCTTCGCACTGAAACCTGTGTTGGTGGAAATAGCAGGTCCGTGCCCAGCTCAGCCTATCTCCCCCCTTCCCTAGGTGGGCAGGAGGTGGGTACCCAGGTCCTGTGGGCACAAAGGGATGCTAAAAACCACTTTGCCGCCTGGTGCTGCCCCTGGCTTTGGTGCTGCCGGGTAATGCACCTCTGGCACACTGGCAGCCCCTGCCAGATCCCCTGCCAGACGCTGCCGGCAGCAGTAATGTGATTTCGCTGTCCCTCATTTCCCGCGCCCAGCTCTGCGTGCCCCGCTCTCCTCCCACCAGCCTGGCTTTTATAGACTCCTCTCTAATCCAGTTAGAGGGGGAAGTCAAATCTAATGGAATAAACGATGGAGTCCGCGTACTCCTTGCTGCCGCTTGTGATGGCAGGGTCACGGACAGGGACCCTTGCCTGGTCCTGGCCAACCTGGCTCCCAGAATCGGGGCAGGTTTAGGTGATGGGGACCTGCCCCGCCACTGGGATCCTTGCATCAACGCATGGCACTGCAGCACCCACTTATTTCACCGCCCCAGAGCCAGTGACCGTGACCCGGCAAATCCTTGGCTCCCCCCCACCTCCCCACCTCCCCACTGCTCTCTTCGCTTCGCCAGCTGAGCAATCAGGCTGGGCGTCCTCTCCAAATTGGCTACGGGCATGGGCAGCGGCGAAGTGGCCCTCGCTGGGTATTACTCCGTGCCTGCACCTGGCCTCGCCTCGTTAGTGTGGCTAATGAGGGCAGCGAGCATCCCCCCTCCCTGCAGCAGGGGGGGGTGAGGAGGTGTCCAGAGGCGTCCCCATGTCCTTCCCCATCACTGCCTCATTAACACCATCAGCATCATCGTCCCCCGTGCCGCTGCGTTTCATTTCATTACGACTCTGGCCCAGACCTCAACCGAGCTCCTCCAGCATCAAAGACGGGGTGAAGATGCCCCCACCCCGCCACTCTCCCCCCTCCCTGGGGAACAGCATCATGCAAAATGCAACAGTTTAGGCTCTGCCTGCAATTACTGAGGCTGGTGTACAGCTGCTGCCCGCCGAGCCGGTGCGATGGCCAGCCCGGCCCCGCCACTATCGCCCATCGGAGAGCGGCTTGCCGGAGTGCACGTGCTCTTAATTCAATTAGCGCTGCCCTGAACACTCCGTGGGGACCGGCGGGCGGAAACCCAACAAATTCTCCTTAACAAAGACGTTCCCTGCGGGTTTTTTTTTGGTTTCTTGCTGGCTTGGTTCTCCCTGGCTAACGATGCTCCTGGCCAACAGCGATGCCATAACGCCTCTTGTAATTCATCATTGGGTGGTGTGTTTGATTGGCAGGTGTCAATCGAGAGCTGGCAAGCAGGAGCTTGGCTGCCAGCAGTTCGGCTGTGCCGAAAGCCCTCTGAGGGTTTGCCGGCTCACCAAGAGAATATGTTCAGCAGGAAAGGGCGCTGCTTCCCCAAAACAAGTCTTTCATCAGCTTCTGCATCCCCTGCGATGTGGTTTGGGGATAAAATCCCAATTTTCATGCTTGTGGAGGACAAACCTGGCCAGACAGGCTGAAATAATGGGAAACACATGGCGATTCCCCACTCCCCAACCAATTGTAAACCCATTTTTTTGCCAGCCCAAAAGGGCTTTGATCGCCAGGCTGGCATGGTGACAATTTACACCCCGGCACTGTGACAATTTACACCAGGCACCGATCTGCTTCTGGTTTTAAATGGCAGCAATTACATAAATTAAGGCTGTTTAAGCAATGATATAGCCAGCCTGTTGATTTTTTTTTCCTTGCCTGGAAAAAAACAGCACTAGCTTTTCCCTTTTTTCAGAGACTGTCACCACGTGTCAGCACGTCCCCAGGCCCCGTCTTGGGTGACATGACCAAGGATGCTCAGCAAAGTGTGTGGCAGAGGCTTGGGTGACCCTGAAGGTCCCAAGTGCTGAATTCATGGGCTGAGCAAGGTGAGGTCATGCCAAAACGAAGTGTAAAACAGAACTGTTTAATAAACAGGGGCAATGAATAAATCCCTTAGGAATAAAGATGCCTCCCGTGTGTATTTTCCAGCCTTTGGATGGGGCTCAGCATCCCCATGGCACATCACGGACTGCATCCTGCTGACCCTGCACGTGGATTTGCCACTGGCTACTGCACGGTCAGACTCATCTTTCCTGGTCAAGACATCAAATTTGGGGTGGAAAAAGAAGAGCGAAGGGAAAAGAGGAGCCCTGTCTTGAGCCACAAGCCAGTGCAGAGGTGGATGAAGTCGGCTGCAGGTTTTCCCCCTGCTACAGTTTTTTCAGTGACAGCCGTTGATTTGCTAAAATGCCAGCGTTTTGCTGAAGTCTTTGATTTCTTTGTCTCCCTGAGATGATCAAAGTCTTTTGTTCTCATTTGGGCTCCAAAGAGGGAGGGCAGGGGGAAACTGGGCTGGATGGGGGCAAATCCAGGGGTCGTGATGCCTTTACTGGAAGCCGGGGAGGGGCTGCAATCGAGTGCTGCCCTTGCCCTGGAATAACACGACTCCTGTTTGCTTGTCCCTGGTGTCAGGGCTCTTGGCTTTTAATAAAGCAGCTGGTCCAAACCATTTCCATGTGGCTATTACGAATGTAGCAGGGTTTTGAGACCCTGCAGAAATACTAGGGGATGAGTCCTATTTATGGGGAGCCCCTTATTCCTAGAAAACCCTGGTGCTGAGGACATTTTCTCAGCATGGAGGGTCAATGTGAGCCTCCAAAGCGAAGTTTGGGAGCATCCAGACCCCTGGTAGGAGTCAGTGAAATCCCTGCAGAGGCCACGAAGCAGACGGGATTTACGCCTGGCTCTGGGTGCACCGGAGAGTACAGATGGCCCAGGGTTTATTTAGCTGTTGTTTGTTATAAAAAGCCCAGCCAATCTAGGTTATGCATTTTCAGCTCTCTACATTAAAATAAAAAAGAATAAGAAAAGAAACGAGATGAGCTCGTTGAGTCTGTTCTCTTTTACCATCTGCCCGGGGAGAGCTGTGGGGTGCAGGAGAAAGGGGCAGGATGGGCAGGGATGCTGGGGCTGCTTGCACCCCAAGGAGGGGCAGGGATGCTGGGGGTCCTCGCACCCCAAGGACAACCCTGGTACGAAGGCTGCCCCCAATGCCTTGCCAAGTCCATTCAGGTCCTGTATTGACTGTCTTTGCTTCTTGGTCCTTGTTTGGCCCCTCCTTGCTGTCGCAAAGCTGAGCTCAGGACCATCCATGAGCTGAGAACTTGGAAATCCAGCCTTCAAGCATCCCTTGAAACCTGGAGCTGCCCGAAGGTGGAGAGGAGAGGATCTGCCCCTGCAACCGCAGCAACATCTCCCCTGCTGACTGGGCTGCAGTTTCGGGGTGCTGAGGATCACAGCCAGCTGGCTGGGGCATCTTCCTTAGAAAATCCTGACCTCCAGGCAAGAAACAAGAGCCTCGGCAAAGCCAGGAGGAGCCAAACCCGCCCTCACCCTGCTCAGTAGCAGCTCATTCATTGATTTGCATCACTCCAAATCCATCTGCCCGGGCTGCCACCAGATGAATTATCCAGATGTGGAGCCCAAGGCCGGCTCTGGCTCTCCTGTTTTTTGTTTCCACTCCCAGCTCTTACATATATTAAGGAAGGCAGGGCTGGAGGGGGGGAAAGGGAGAGGTTGGGGAAGAGGAGAAAAAAAAATTACAGCTCCCAGATCAAAACAATAATCAGCTAAATGAATTCCGCAGCATTTTCCCGCATGACTGCGAGTGATAATTTAGTGCAGCAGCCAGCTGGAAGCAAAAGGATTAATTCTGCACTTAGTGACACCCATGTGAATAATTCATCACACGCAGACCCCTTTTCACTGACCCCCCTGGGCAATCACTGCAAAGACCCCCACCAGCCGGCCCCGGCCTGCCACGGCTCCCCGGGGACAGAGGGGATGCAGTCGTCAGTGCAGCATCCAGACCCGTCCCAAATTTGTTTTATGGATAGGATTTTTTTTTTGCAGATGGGAGCAGAGGCTGGTGGCTGCAGTAATTAGATCGATCGGGCTCATGGCTGTATCCTAACTTGCCCAAGTGCCAATCCTGGAGCCAAAGGCTAGCAGGGTTCCCCCATGCCCTAGGAAACACAGCCAAATTCCCTCCCTGCTGTGACATCCCTGGGGACCACAAATGCTGAGGGATGAAGACAGCTGGATGTTTGTCACTGTGGTTAACAAGCCTGGCCCTTCTCCACACAGAGACAGTGAACAGCCTGTCCCAAATACCCTGCCTGTGCCCTGCCTGCCCCCCTGCCTTCAGCTGGGATTTCCTGGGAATACAAGCATGTGCCAAAAGCCTTGGGAAAGCAATGGATGCACGAGGGCAAGAACAACGCTGCTTTTTCCAGCTGCCCAGTGGGACAATCCAGAGCCCTGAGACAACAGGCACAAAGGTTAAAACCCAGATCCAGCCCAGCTCATCCCTGCCTGAGAGGTTTGGAGAGAGGGTAGGAGCTCTAAAAAGCCATCTCCTGCCCTGTCCCAGTCCCCATCCCTCTGTGCCTCAGGGTTTGCCATCCCCAGCATCTCACCTCTGATTGAAGGAGCTGCAGGCAGAGCCCCACGGTTGGAATGGCCCCAGACGCGGTTTTGAGGTCCGTGCCCTGGGGAGGCAGAGGAAGGGTCACAGCCTGCACTGGCCTCTGGGTTTCTACCAGGGCTCTCGGTGGCTTTGGCATCACCCAGATGCCATCCAGGCATCCGGGGCTGTGGTTTGGAGCATGGGCTCTGGCTTCCTGTGAGATGCTTGGGAGCTCTGTGGCAAGCTGCCCACCCAGATGTGGAAAGTCCTCCCACCACGCCAGCAGCTATAGGTACCATATGCTATAGGCACCATCTCTGTGCCACCCTGCCCAGCGTCACCCTACAGCGCCCGGCTCACCTGCATGGCGAGGCCATCCACACGCATCTTGCCGCTCCGTGCCACCAGCTCTTGGAACACATGGCTGGTGAGGGGCAGCACCGAGTATCCCACGGGAATGAGGGTGCCTGGAGCATCCCACACTGCGGAAGGGGCGAGAGCAGCTGGCTGGGGGCATGGCAGCCCAGGACCTGCCCCCAGCCAAACCTGGGGATGAGGGAGAGCATCCTTGGTGGAGTTCCCAGGCTCACCGGCTTTGTACGGATAAAATTCAATCACCAGGGCGGTGTCTTCGGAGAAGATGGTGGCCACGTCTCGGCCTTGGAAGAGGAAAGAGGTGTCCCAGGTTGGCTGCTCTGAGGGTCTGGCTGGTCGGGACATCTTAGGAGACAACAGGAAAATTATCCTTCAGATACCTTTTCTCTCTAGAAATAAATAAGCAGACAGATAGGAGGGACAGGAGAGGTGGGGGTAAAGAACAACCTGTGCAGCTGCATCCCATCCCTGGCTCAAAAGCAATCCCAAATCCCAGTTGCTTGAACTGGTTTTCACTAGGTCTTTGAGCTTGGTTACTTCTCCCCAGCTAATCCCTGCCAGCATCTTCCTCCTTGCAGAGCCAGAGGAGGAAAACAGCCCATGGACCAACTACTCCATTCTTAAAAACATGATAGGAAGAGCCTGGGGGGTGAATGCTGACTCAAGGATGAGCCTTTCGATATCTGTTGGGCATCCCAGTGCTCATGCTTGGGAAAGGGTTTTGTGATGATATATGGACCCTGAAAGCCTGTATATCGTCGCAAAACCCTTTCCCAAGCCTGAGGTCTGGGTTGCCCAATAGATATCGAACGGCGGGCAATGTGTTCATCCCCAGAGCCGCGAGCTGCCTTTGGAAATGGCATCAGTCCATCCCCGCCAGCAGCTGCTCCTCTTTGCCTTTGGAGAGCCCCTCCAGCTCTCCAAAGGTCATCCTTAACACTGGCTGCCCAGCGCCAAGAAATTATTGACAAGCGGCTCCTTTTTAATGCTGTTACTCTATCCCCTCGGCCAGCAATGCGCAGCAGGGACGAGATGCCGATCGGCTTTTCTGCATCAGCACATTTCTGCTTTGTTGGGGAGGGTGGGAGGAGGAGAAGAGGGGGGGTCTCCCTCTGCTCACATTTGGGGATGCTAATGGGCATTACGCAGCTCAGAGACCTGCAGCGGTGCATTACCCAGCCCTGGGGGCTGTTAGCAAGGGGAGTGCAGGGCTGGGATGCTTCAGAGCCCAAACCCACCTCCATGATGGGCTCTATCGGGCAGTGCTGTTAGTGCTGGCTCAGCACCGGGCATGGCTCTCTCAGATGGGAATTTGTCAGGGGCTCCCTAGAATCAGCTGGGATTTTTAGCTGAGGTTGTGCTTGTAAGTGCTTGTAAGTCCTTAGGGAAAACCCACATGGACTGGGGCAGCTCCCAGAAGCTGGATCCAGCTAAGCATTCTCGAGCAGCTCCTCTCCTTTCCCAGCCTGCATCCCAGCCCACGGGGCTGTTTCATCAGCCTCAGAAAGCCCAGTTGTGGGGGGAAAGTCTCCTAAAAAACACCGAGCACCGCCTCCAGTTACTTTTCCTGGCATCGACCTGCACAAGGCACTGCGAGGTGGTGCTGTTTTAGACTCAGCAGGGAAGAGAAAAGTCAAATGTGGGAGCATATTGTTGATTTGACCCCAATTGTCGGAGGTCCCAAGCCCACATGGCTCCTCTCACTGTGACAGGCATGGGAGATGACATTCCCCATTTCCATCCCTTATTTGGGGGGCTGGGG
>JANZLQ010000002.1:2059940-2071491 GCA_026212715.1 Elanus axillaris | reverse complement strand
GGGGGGGCTGCAGACAGGAGCGCTCGCCAGGGCCGAGCTGTCTCCCACCGGCTTGGCGGGACAGATGGATGCTCTGTGCCGGGGCGTCAGAGCTGATGCACTGATCTGGGCAGACGTCTTGGCACAACAACTGCCCCTGCCCAGAGCCACCTGGAGAAATATAACAAAGGGGATGGGGAAGAGGAGAAGGAAGGAGGCGCCTTCATCCTCCTTGGCTACCCCAGACTGTCTCCTGTACAAAGGCTGGTTCAAAGGTAACATCATTAGCATGAGTAGAGGCAGAGGTGGCCAAGCCCATAGGATCTCTCCTGCCTTCCCAAGGGATGGGGCCATCCCCTGGTCCTCACGGCTGCCTGTCTGGAGGGTGCAGACCCCAGAAGAGAGAATGTCCAGATAAGTGGGATAAGCTGGAGGGTCCTCAAGGGAAAGAGTCTCAAAGGAGATTTATCTTAGAGGGGAGTGATACCACGAAGGCTTGAGCTTGGTGCTGGGAGGACAGATGCAGTGTGGCTTTCTGTAGGAGGCACAGCCCAGTGCCCATCCACCCCATGGATTTGACATTGCCACCAGCATGTTCAAAGCCATCCCTTTTAGTGAGAAAGGGGCTGTTGGCCTGACGAGAGCACCCAAAGAGAGCACCCAATGCTCTTGCAGGTGGCTCTGTGCAGGTCTCAGCTGAGTCCTGGCCAGGAAGACCAGGTCTCCAGGAACCCCGGACAGGGAAGGGAAGGGTTAACCACCCAGGAACCCAAAACCCCCCTAAGTAAGAGGGGTGTCCTGCTGAAGGTGAACCCAAGCACCATTGTCTGCAGATGCTGATGGGAACCGACAGGCGAGAGGACACGCTGGGCTGGCAGAATTATTGAATCCGATTAGCCTGCCTGGGAGTTTGCTCAGGGAAAGCCATTAACCTCTAGAACCAGAGCAGCAACGCTCCCTCCTCCTCCTCCCAGCCTTCCCCTAACCTTTCCTCCTAGGCTTTAGGAGTTCATCCTTTCTGGGAAGGAACCACATCCCGCAGGTGGGGAAACTGAGGCAGGAGATGGGGGAGAGAGTGGATGGGGGTTACACAGCTCCCTGGGGCAACCTGTCTATGCATCCCCGAGGAAAGCATCCTCAGCGATGTGCAAAGACAGACAGAGCCATGTGGGCACGGAGGGGAGGAGGAGAAGGAGGCAGCAGCAAGCACGCAGGCCAGATGGCCGGGTTTAATCACTCGTCCTCCCGCATTAGGCTCCCACGGCTCCGCGCTGGCACTGCTGCCTGTGCCAGGGCTGTGCGGCTTGGCTTGGGCTCACCCAGCGCCTGGGTACCACCAACTTCATGGGGGTTTGTGTGTGTATTTATCTATATAAATCCAAAGGCAATGCATTTTGGCTGCAGTTACAGGAGAGGAATATCCCCGCTCTAGCTGAGAAACCGCAGCCTCGGGGTGCTGCATCCTGGAGCAAAGGGATGGAGGGGGGAAGATAATGTAGGAGCAAGTGCACAGGGATTTTTTTCCTAAAATCTGCTCTGGAGCCGGTGTGGGCAGCCCGTACCCCAAACCCATTGCCATGGTGGGGCTGGGGGTGCTGGTTCCAGAGGGGCCCAAAGCAGGTGCCGACCCAAAGCAGAGGGTCCCCGGCACTCCCCCTGCTGCTCACCTGCAAAGAACAACCCAGGGAGGCGGAGGGGGAGCAATAGAACAACAATTATTGTAATGAATGAAACGCACTAGCGATTTTTATGATAATTCACCGCCTCGTGGGCGACTTGGCATTTGGCCGGCCTCCTCTAAGTAATATTTTATTTATGGGCTCCCCGAATGTGTTGATACAGGGTGTTTTGCTCTGAGGCAATCAAAATTCAACACACAGGGGAGAAGGACCGAGACGGAGAAACGTGTGCTCCACTGGCGTTCGGGACCAGCTGGATCTGTCTTTTTGGGGCAGATGGACATCTGCCCTCGACACACTTTCGGCTGGCTCTTTTCAGAGGCGAAGGGATGGAGCAGCTCTGGTTTGGAGGGGTGGCAGCTTCACATCAGCTTCTGGCTCAGCTGCCCCATCACACCTCCTCCCTGCCCCTGTGCCCTTCTAGTCCCCTGCCTCTCCCTCCCCACCAATTTTTGGCAGGGCTCGGGAACAAAAGCGGGGCCCTCCTCTGCTCAGTGATGATGCCGCGTGCCGAAAGCATATGTTTCCCTGGCAACAGCTATTTTGAAGACGTGCATCGCTAGCTCTCCCAGCGGTACTTGAGGGACTGGGAGGAGAAGGTCTCTGCCTTCGAGAGGCAGCACTCCAGCTGGAGGCGTGAGCGGAGCAGGGGTAAAAATGAAGGACAAAGGCACGAACAAGGAGCTGCCTGTGGGTTTCTGCAGGCAGGGTGAGGCAGACATGAGGACTGTGTCTTTGATGCTCAAAGCATCGCTTTGCCCCTAAAGCTTTTCCCTGTATGGGGTGCTGAGCTCCCCAGCCAAAGGAGGGACGCTCAAGTGGGATGGATGCTGCCAGACCCGTTCATCTCCGTGGATATGCTTGGCCTCGTACCTGTGGGCAGCTGTGGTTGGCAGCTTGCGCAATGCTGAAGGCTGCTGCCGGGGGGTCTGGGAATGTGATGGTGGTGGGGCTGATGCTGGGACAGGAGATGAGATGCTTCTCCATGCGATGCCTGAGAAGTGATGGAAAAGAGGAGAGTCAGCACATGTGGGGCCACATCTACTCCCAGCAAGCCAAGCACCATGGGATGCTCAGGTTGTCCCAAGCCCAGCACCCCTCACCCATGTCACCAGCAGCCCCCCATGGCCATCACTCACTTGTACTCCTGAGCATTGGTCACAACTCTGGCCACAGCAACGAGGGCTCCAGAGGGGGTGGCCAGGGGGGCCGACAACCCCCGCAGCAGCACCTGGGAGGTGGGGGGTCCATGGTGAGAGGGTCAGCAAATGTGGGGGAAAAAAATCTGCCCTAAATCAGCATCAACAGCTGCCAGAGCAGGGGACAATGTGCAGCAGCATCCTCCTTGAGTTGAGATGCTCTGGTCCATCCTGGACCCTGCAAACCCCTCCTGCCACCTCCTGTCCCCAGGGCCACCTCTCACCTCCAAGGCCACATAGCTCAATCCAGCACAGCGAGGGATGAAGCTCCTTTTGCGGATGAGGGTGACATGCAAGACCATCCCCATGGTGTCCTGTGTCCTCGGCTGTTTGCGAGGAGAACAAACAGTGGGAGGAGGAAGGGTCAAGGCCATCAAATGCGGGCACTAGGCATGCAGACAGCCCAAAACTGACAATAAAGCACTAACTGATAATTAAAGCTCACTGTCCCCCGGAGCCTTCCCAGAAAAGATCAATATAATAAATCCTTCTGCATTTAAATATTTAATTGCTCCCAATCTTTGTGCAGGGAAGAGGAAACTCATTTCTGCCAGCCAGAGCATAGGGGAGGCTGATTTGTGGGAAGTATTGAGTGAGTTTGCCAGGTCTCAGCTGTACAGGGACCTATCAGCCAAGTCCCCGGGACTGTTAACTTGTTGGGACAAAGAAATCCTCACTGAGGGGCTTGGGCAGCAGCTTCTCTCTGGGGCTGAGTACCTGCCTGCATTAATTAATGCACTGTGGCCCCTGTTTAACAAACACTCTGATGTATGGCCTGGTCCCACATCTCCTTCCCCAGGATGCTGAGGGCAAAAGCATTTCCTGGCTTGCAATCCCATCGCTTTTCCTCCACGTTTTCTCACCAGAGATTTAAAAAGCCCAGTACAACGCCTGCCTTGTTCCCACCTCGTGGGAAGCCTGGGCAGCTCTTTGCTCACAAGCCTCTTTGAGCACCTTCCCAACTTGCCAAATTCAGGTTTCTCACCAGGATTACACCGTTACACAAGGGTCCCTTCGCCTGCAACCCCCAATTCCAGCTGGGGTGAAAATCAGAGTTACAAGCAGGAATAAGCAGTAGGAAGGAGGGGCAGGAGCCATACCTACCAGCACCAGCCTGCAATGGTGGGGCTGGAAGGGCTGGAGGTGCCGCACTGGCAGCTGGAAGGTCCCCAAAGCCTCCTTGGTGGCTTTGTCTGCCACGGTGAGAGTCAGGGCTGGAAGGGAGAGAGTCGGCTATTAGGATGAGTGGGGCTGGCCATGGGGTTTGGGGAAGGGGAGAGCAGGTGAAGTGCTGGGGAGAGGTTTGAGGCAAGGTCTGGCTGAAGAAGGGACAGAGGTGGTGAGGGGATTGATTTATTTCCAACAGCACCTTCCCCTCGCAAGTCATGGTGGGGTGGACAGGGGCAGGATTTATACCTGTCCTGGGTTTATACACATGCACACACACACGTGTATCCTGAGGAGACATTGAGAGCATGTCCCAGGCATCCCCAAGAAAGTGAAGCCTGTGAGCAGCCGGCACCAATGCAGCTCAGCTTCCCATCTAAAAAGCCAGGATTTCCCGCTGATCTATCTAATCCGCTTCCTTGGCTCCAGCCCACCCCGCTCAGCTGCCAGGGTGCCATCCTGCCCTGAGCCCTCCCTGCCCCGGGGTCAGCCCGCAGCCCACAGGTGCTTTTGCAGATGCTTGCCACCATGGCATCTGCCCGCTTAGGGGTGCCCGGTCCCCATCTGTCCCCCAGCATGGCAGTATCACCCCCACCTCTTCCCTTAATTTAAAGCAAAGCTGCAATTTAGTTGACAAGCACGAGCAGGAGTCTTTCATCAAAAAAAAAAAAAAAAGGAACTGATGGAAGGGAAAACCGCCTTCTCTTTATGCTGCCATCAAGACTTGGGCTTCCCTTCCCCCAGCTTAATGACTGCACTGAGGCACCCTCCTTAACTCCTGCTTGGCCAACCTGGAGATGCCACAGGTTGTGCATGGCCCCAAAATGGAGACAATGGACCAGGCAAGTATATGGACTATGTTTTCCAGAGCTTGTGCTTTTCAGCAGGCGCTCAATTTGTATGGAGATTTTCTTTTTCTCCCAGCCCCTTGTGGAAAGAGCACCAGGGAAAATGTTCTGGGGTCAAGCAAGAGAGACAAGTGGCTTTTCTGCTAGTCATCACCAATGATAGATCACACTCAGCAGCCCTGTATTTCTGGGCAAGAAAAGGATGGAAACCATATTTCTGGGCAAAAATAGGAGTGAGCTGCACCTGGAAATGACAGCTCCAGTCTAAACATCTGGAAGATGAGCATTTCTGAACATCTGGGGAATGCTGGGAGGTAGATGAGTGGGGCAGGAGGTCCCATCGGGTCTCCCTGCATCTCTCCCGGTACCACATGGGGCAGGTCCAAAGTACATCAAAAGCTCCTCAACTTCATTTAGGTCAGGGCCTAATGGGATTAAACACGATATGAAGATTGGCTCCCACAGTTTGTTTTGCAAGGGGCTGATTAAAATCAAATCCTGGCCCCTAATGCCATGACTTTTATTACAATTACAGACTCAGCAGCCCTGCACCGGGAGTAACAGCATCGTGATGTGGGTCCAACCGATACAAGGTGTTGGAGCCAGGACAGCAGCGGGGAAAGATTTGGAGTGCTTCCCTCGATGCTGATTCCAATGGGATGCTTTGGAGGATGCCTGGAGCTCAGCACCATCACTTGCCCCATCCTACAGCACCATATCTGGGGACATGTCCCTCCTGGTCCTACCTTGAAGCCACCACAGCCACGGAGGGCTCAGGCCATGGCTTATCCCCATCATGGCCAGCCTGTGCCTGGGTGCTCTTCGGGGTGCTTTGGAGCATGGTCTCCCTAATATCCCCAAATTAACCCTTCGATAAGGTGAGACCTGTGTCCCAGTCCCCAGCATCCCTGTCCCCACAGTCGTCCCATGCTCTCACCTGCCCTGCCTGCATCTTCAGCATCCATTTCCACGGTCACGTCCTCCTCCCAGGTGGGTGTGTGGGTGGGCACCAAGGATACATGGGTCGCCTCTGCCTTCTGCTCATCCCCTCTGCTGGTCTTACTGGAAGGAAAAGGAAGGCAAAACAGGCCAGTTACTGGATGAGGAAGGGGAATGTGTCAGCAGGGAGCTGGGCCATGGAGAGGGATGAGCACTGTCCCTGCTCGGTGCAGCTAACAGTGGCCAGCCCACCCTCCCACCACCCTTAGCAAAGCTCTGCTGTGCTGGGGTTCCAGGGCTGGTTTTACTCCCGGCTGCAGGATCCTATCAAGCCCCCAGTGATGGGGTTCACAGCCCCTTTTATCCAAAAGGTTGTTTCAGACCCCGGAGGCTAATTATGTGTCTGTATTGATGAAGGGACAGGGAGGAGGCTGCTGGGAAAAGAGAAGATTGAATGTTAACGACTGCCGTCATTAAACTCAGCACATAACAAGGCTGACCAATAATTACAGTGGCGTTAGCAGCTATGGGCCCGGGTAATTCTTCATCCGTGCTGGTGCAGGGCCATCGTCATCAGAGCTGTTTTGGGGTTGTTCCTGCCACTTTTATCAATTGATCATCAATTAGTCACGAGCTTGCCTACTGAGAATAGTGCCCCCCCCCCCCCCAATTAGGGAAGCTGGCAGATCTTTTAGGCAGTCTCCGCTGCCCAGTGAGACACTTGGTGTTATCCTGGGAGTCTTAAGACCGTGGCAGAGTCCCATTGCCTGGTGACGTGGTGACCTCAAGTCCTCTCCATCCCCGACCATGGGGTGAAGGGGGACAGGGACACGGCATCAGGCCAACATGACACAGATGCCCTAGCCCTGTCAACGGGTTGCTCTGGATATTAAGATGATAAACTGTCCAGTGCTGGCTCCTCCAGGAAAGCTCTTGCTGGAGCAGAGCCAGCGCAGCACTTAGGGAGAGGTTACCAGAGCACTGTGGTGACTGTGAGCAAATGGTGGCACTTTGCCACCCCCAGAGAGCTGGAGACCCCAGCTCTGGGGGAAAGGAGATGACAAAGGTCCTTCCAGCTGTACAATATGCTCCAGGTAGTGGTGGGACCAAGCAGGTTCATCCCAGCTGGATGGAAGGAAGCTCTATGCTTGCAAGACCTCCATCCCCTCTTGTTGCCAAAGACTCTGGTCTAATGGACCCTCAGCCATGCTGCATCCATGTCCCATGCTCCTATCCCATCTCCCACGTGTCCCCTTCCCCACCAGAGAAGCCCACCTGCATCCTGCAGGGATGGAGCTGGGCTGGCCAGCTCTGGCAGGTGGGAATTAGCATTGGGCTGGCACCGTTGTGGAGGGGCTGGAAGAAAATTGGCTCTCCAGTAATGAGCTCTGTGGGGGATTGCTCTACCAGCAACGTGCTCAGAGTCCGAATGAAGCCAGACCTGGGCTGGGGGGGTTGGAGGAGGAGGGTGAGAACCGGCTGCTCTGGGCCCCCTTCATTATAGCCTTGCCTAAGGATGAGAGAGCATTCAAAAAGAGCTGTGAAGTGGGGAAGGGAGGGGAGGGGGTGGGAAACAACCCACAACAGTACAACACATGGGGATGTGCTTCAAAATCAAATGAATAGGCCGGGGGCAGCAGGAACAGTGGAAAGTGGAGATGGTTTGATGTCTCCTCCTTGCCCCAGTCAGCTCCAGATGGGCTGGTGGGGCAGGCGATGGGGTGTCCGGTGACCAGGGGCTGCAGACAGCTGCCTGTGGGAATCGCATGCCTTGGGGCAGGACATGGCTACGATGGACCAAGGGATGTTCCTCTGATGCTCTGCATCCCTCCCTGCCTGCTCCGGGGCAGGCAGTGCACTCTGCCGTGCAGGGATACACCAGCCACCCACCGCTGTGATAAAAGATAAAGATAAAAGATAAAGACAGCTGCCCCCAGGGAGTTATACATCAATGTCTCAGCTACGGTGCTTGGGGACAGCGTCACGCAGCCACCCTGCTGCGTGTGACACCCAGGTGCCCAGCAAAGGGCTTAGCAGGGCTGTGCCCAGCCCTCGTAAATATTTGTTTATCCGGCGTTATAAGTTATTATCTCTACAGGGTGAGTTATTGGTCAGGGCTGACATCCCTGCAGAGGCAACGCGATGGTGCAGGCGCATCGTTCTTGGGGAAGAAAAATCCCACGCAGCAAGGCCACGGTTCACAGGACCAATATTTAGGGTGTTACTTATGTGGCAGTTGCAGGATCTGGCCGTGGGGAAGGCAATGCTGCCCACCACCACACAGCCCTGCTGCAGTCGGTGCTGGGCTTGGGGAGTTCAGGTGCAGTTTGGGTAAATAAATACAGATAAATAAATCACAGAGGTGTAAGCAATTTCTGAAAAGATTCAGAATGAGAAAGGAAGAATTATAATTTCCCCCCTCTCCTTTGAGAAACCCAATTTTTACATTGCTCCTGACCCTGTAACCCTGGGATGTTCCATCTTCATCCCACCATGACCTAAGCTGCATGCTGGGGCAAGGAGGGGACCCCAAAAGACACCTCTTGGTCCCACATCCCACCTACCCCCTTGCTCTGGGGTTATCAGCTGAGCCCCTGGTTTATTTTGGAGCATGTTGCAGAGCCGAAAGGCTTTGCTTGCAGGCACACCCTAACCCCTTCCCAGGTGGAGCATCCCATCCATACCACGACCAGGACTGCTGCCTGCGCAGGCAGACATGCAGGCAGGGGGACGTCGGAGCCCCCATCCCCCAGGCTGGGAGCAGACGGCGCATTCAACAGCGACCTTGAGTTTCTTATCTTGGCGCTGAAAAGCAGAAAGGAAGAAGCGAGGAGGTACTTGCACTCGCCCGCGGTATTCAATGGAGGGGAGAAGCCAGCCAGAGCCAGGAGCTTTGTGCCATTAATTGCAAACACACCTGGCTCCGGCGCACCAAGGTCATCCCTGCATCCCGCTGGTCCAGGAGCCATTTATCTGTGCGCACGAGGGAGTGAAAGGAAGATGCAGAGCAAACCCACGGGTCCCCCTGAAAGCAGGGAAGGGGGATTTGCTCAGCATTCAGAGGATGAGGAGCAGAGCCAAGCCGCCGCCAGGTCCCTGGAGCATCCCCGGAGGAAGAGCCCTGTCCTCTCCGGGGAAGGAATGAACCAAAGCATCGGGATGCTTGTGCGGGGTCTCCTGCTGCTCAAGGTCTTTCAGATTAGCTCTGCTAAGCCTTTCCCTCCCCGATCCTCTGCACTGAGCGCTGGAAGCGATACACACAACTATGGAGCGCCATGGGATGCTGACTCCGGGCATGAGCGACTGGGCACAGCCACAAAGGGCTGGTGCAAGCAGTATTTCTCCCTTCCTCCCATCCCACTCTTGATATTGGGGGTGATGCTCGGGGTGCCGGCAGTTTGAGCTCAGGCTGGCTCCGCTGGTGGTACCCAGCCACTTCTGGGGGATCGGCTGTCATCAGGTCCCCACTGGCATATCCACCGACCGCTTCTCCTTCCCATCCGTAAAACCCCACCTTTTAACTGCAACATGCTACTCTCCTTTAAAAGCAAGTGCCCTGAAAAACAATAACTGATTCCCTTCTGCCTTGGCTCCCTCACTATGGTTACTAAAAGGCCCCTCATGTGTCCTGCATCCCTAATACCACCCTCCCCTCCCCTCCATCACTCCCCCGTTACCATGGCAATGCGGTGATGGAGCAGCACCAGAATGTAAAGAGAGATGCAACAATCACACGCCACCCTCGTGCTATCATTTAGGATATTGATGTTTAAATCTCCTGAGATTATCTGGGTATAATTGGTTTATGGAAATAGAGACAACTCCTGTGGTGGAGTTACTCAGGCTGTCAGGGCGGAGAGCGGGTCCTTGGCATGGGGACGGGTGGGAAAGAGGGGAAGGGGTGATGGAAAGGTGGCAATGGGGGCTGCTAGCCCACGTGCCAGCTGGCTTCTGCTGGGCTGCAGGTGCCAGCCAGCCCCAAAAACCCAACAGACGCTGCCCCCACAGTGGAGAGCTGCATCCCTCCTGCCCAGGGAGCCTCTGGGATGTCCGATATGGCTGGTGATGGGCACCGTGGAGAAAAGGCACACTGTGCCACACCGACAGATCTTGGGACCTCCTTCACCATGGAGCTCAGGGTTTCTACATGGGAAAATGCCCAGCAAGCAACAGTTTGCCCTATATGCTTGCAGAAAAGATGTTTCCAGGCTTTCACAACCCCGGCTGCTGACTGTCCCCAGTGGACAAGCCCCAGCCCCACTTCCCTGTCCCCTACCATTGATGCACCCACTTGGGTACCAGCCTGCCTGGCACTACCCCGGGGAGATGCCCCAGTGAAACCAAACTCTGCAGGCAGGCGATGCTTTGAAGCCACCAACAGCTGCTTTCTCCCCCCTTTTCTAGGGAAGCAATGCCAAAGCCTCTCTGACTCCTGGAAGGGCTCTTTGGGATCGCAGGCTCACCCCTCAGCAGCTTCAAGCTGAGCAGCCTCCCTCTTAACACAGACCAAAGCATGACCGGCTAATTGAGTCCCCTGGCACATGCATAATGCACGAGGAGCCAAGTTCTCCTTACCCAAGCATCCTGTTTTATTTATTAAAACACTCTTTTATTTATTGTGATATCATCTCAAAACCCAGGCAGCATTACCCTGTGGGTTCTTTGACATCATTTTGTACTTTCAATATTAGGAATGCTTTCTTCCCAATGCCCCAACAAGCCAAAGCGCCCCGTCCTCTGCCTTCCCCCATCTCAGCGAGGAGCCCCAGCTCCTCTCTCCATGCTGAACATCCCACAGAGGTGATGCTTCTGCGTGTTGCCACTAGAGAGGTTTCCCCCCTCCGTGGGACTTGCAAAGAGTTAATAAAAGGGTGACAGATCCTAAACCCTTTTGCTGTGTCCCCACATTCTCCGTTGTCCCCCTTTGCAGATGCTGGATACTCACACGATGACGTATGGCCATGGCACCCGGCCCTCCTGTGTGGCTGGCAGGTTGCTGGCACTGTGGAGGGTGACAGTGATGGCTTCCTTCCCCACGTGGGCCACGTGTCCCCCACCAGCTGCTGGTGCATGCCTGGGCTTCTCCTTCCCAGCAGGGGACTTGGATACCTGCTGGGAGCAAGCGGGAGAGATGTCAAGGTTGGGAGCTGCTGGCCGCTCCTGAAAAGCTGCAGGCATGTCCTTGTCACCCAACCTTGTCCCTGTGGCCCCAGCTCAGTGCTGCGAGTCCACATAGGGAACATGACATCCCCAGCACTTGCCCATGACCCAGATTTGTCCCCACAAGCCCTGTTTAATGCTGAAAACCTGGATGGAGGAGAAGAAGCTGGGGCATGGTGTCCCCAGCACATCTCCAGTGGCTGAGCCTGTCCCCGAGACCTTTGCTCGATGCTGAGAGCCCAGATGAGGAAGAACAAGCTGGGGAGATGGTGTCCCTGGCACATCCCTGTCACAGCTGCCTCTTCCCTGTCCCCAGTGCCCAGCTGTGGCTCCGCATCTTGGATGTCACCATGCCACAGCAGGGCTACAATGGGTGCCAGGCTCTCTGGGAGGACACTCAGCAGCATGAGAACATGCTACATGGAGCGAATCCAGCCCAGCATCCCTGCTCAGTGTGGTCCCATGTGGGCCAGCTACACCATGGTCCAACCAAAGACCCCGAGCCAGCTCACAAAAACAGGGATTAACCATCTAAAGCACGTCCATTTCCCCCATGGCCCTCTGACCTGCTGCCCCCCCC
>JANZLQ010000002.1:1930799-1949622 GCA_026212715.1 Elanus axillaris | reverse complement strand
CCCCCCCCCCCCCCCCCCCCCCCCCCCCCCCCCCCCCCCCCCCCCCCCCCCCCCTGTGTGGCTCTGCACCCCCATCCCAATCCCCAGGCCATGAAATGCCCCCAGGATGCGGTAGCTGAGGGGACAGGCTACCAGCCCCTAACCCTTAACGGGGGGGGGGGGGGTGTGTGTGTTTAGGGACACGCAGGGTCCCACCCCGCACCCCCAGAGTCCCCAGGCGGGTTCAGCATCCCCAGAAAGGATGCAGAAAGGGGGTGGCCAGAGGGTATCTATCCCAAAGCGGGACCCTGGGCCACCAAGATGTGACACGAAGGGCCGTCTCCCGTTGTATTGGGGGGGTCCCACCCCCACTAGATGGTGCCAGCAGCCCACGCTTGCGGTGCCACAGCACCGGGGGTGACAGCAGCGGGGACAGCCGCCCCTGCAGTGGCTTCTCCCACCCCAGCCCCGCAGAAACCCCTTCCCGAGGTGGGGTGGTAGAAGGGGGCAAAGGGGCTGGAGCCCCTGAACCATTTTCTCCCAGCTTCTTTTTAGAAAGATCCCAGGAGGGGAGATGTGGGAGCCCCTACCCAGCACCAGAGCTGGGGGCATCGCTGGGTGGCTCCCAAAAAGAGGGCGAGGCGAAGCCACAGTGTTGGGGAAACTGAGGCAGTGCTGGCCTGGGGCAAGCTCCCAGCACATCTTCCGTTCCTCCATCCCTCCCCACTGGGCTCAAACCCCATTTCATTCCCAAGTGACTAAATTACTTAGCAACTTAATTACCTAAAGACTAGTTCTCTGCTAGTATTATTTTTAGGCAATTTGGGGTAACCAGTCATGTGAGTAATTGGGTGTCACCTTATTGAATTAACGGGGACACATGGTCATCGTGGGGCACAGTGGCACAAAGGCTTCTCTGGCTCCATCCACATCAAAGTCACCCAAAAGCTCATTCCCAGGATTTTCCTGCCTCGTTTTTAATACAGATTTTCCAGGACTGACTTGAGTTTTCAAGACAGCCAGGTGAGGGAAAGCATGCGGGAGAATAAGGGGACTTGAATCGCCACTTTCTTGCCCCAAAACAGGTTGTTTTAGGGAACAGCAGACTTTTCCCACAAGCAATTTTTACAGTTTATGGCAGAAATCGCCCTCTTTTCTCCAGTTCCCACCATACCAAGGACCACCAAGCCCCAAGAGCAAGGTCAGCATCCCCCATCTCTTCAATCCCTGTGCTATGGGGCCGAGTGGATGGGACCAAGGCCTCCCAGCTAAGCCAGTGACAGAGGACAAGGACAACCATGTCTCCCTGCTGGAGACAGTCTCTTGCTATTCCCCCCAAATCAGCCAAACTCAGAGATGCTGCCAGCCCCACCAGACAAGGAAACCTGCTCAGGCCTCCACTGTAGAGGAATCACCTCCTTTCCCCATGATCCGATGGCTCTGTTCTCCCCAGACAAAAAAAAAAAAAAAAGGGGGTGGGGGAATATAAAAGATTAAAAGGAAATAATCAAAATTACTGTTGTCTATGTCCATTGGATCACTGAGAAAGCTGCAGCTGAGAGACCCCACTTAGGTTCTATGAGCAGGCCAGGTCTCGGCTGTCCTTCGGGATGGCCGGCAGGGAAGCTGGGGTGTCTCCTGCTCCATCCCTTCACCCCTGTGCCCGGGTGGGTGGTCCTGCATTTACCTCCCTCCTGCCCTGGGCAGCTGGGAAGGGAAACTGAAGCACGGGGGACTTTCCCCTGGCTGGCACAGGGTACACTCACACTGGGACCTGAGCAAATCCCACCCAGCGTTTTGGCATCTGTCAGCAGATGGAGGAGCTGGCAGTCAAGGAAACCTGGCGAGCATCCTCCTCTACATAACTCATCTGAACTCTCCAGCCAGAGCCGGTAAGCGCTTTCAGCAGGGGAACGTGTCTGAAACTTCATTTATCCACCAACCTAAATGGAAGACACTTTATTACTTTTATTTCTGCATCTCTACTGAAATACTCACCGGCTGGGTGTAAACAAGCCCTTAACTTCTTCTCTGTCAGCTGCTGACAGCCACAGAGATCAGCCGCTACAATTGACGCTTTCAAAATTCCCCGTTCGACCATCCGCTTCTTGATTTTAAGTGTGGGGTAATTTCCAAGCCAGGGAAAGCTGGATTTGTCATCCCAGCCGCAGGCCCAGCCACTGAACCTGCCAAACCCTGCTGCCTCACAAAAATCCCCCCAGCCTTTATATTCCTGGCTTCCCAGGGCAGGTAGAGGAGAAGGGAGAGCACGAAGTGATACTATATATCCTCCAGCAGTTAGCGGTAGAGGGATTTTTTTTGCATCATCTTGTCCCTAAAAGTCTTTTTCCACTGTGAATTTGTCTGGCAACGGCATCCCGTGGGAAGGAGCTCCAAAGACAAATGAGGGTTGTGCAAGCTCTTTCCTTCCTAGAGCCAGTCTTGAGGCAGGAAGGCAAGAAAAGGGGTGGGGAAGTGATCTGGGGTAATAAAACTAAAAGCCAGACTTGGGATGAGGTGGGTCCTGTCCTCCTGTCTCTCCAACCTGGGCAACACCACAAATCATGCAAAATTCAAGAGCAATTACATGGAAAAACCTGTGGGATGGAGCAGGGAGGTCCCAGCCCTGCCACCACCTTACCTGGGCTTGCCCAGCCCCTTCCCCACCACATTCTTGACCCAGAGATGGCTGGGGAGGGTCTGCAAGGGATGGTGGTCCTCCAAACACATGCTCCCCTAACTTGCTTTATGGCTTCCCAGTATTTTTGAACCCTCACAACACTCTTTGCTTTCTATGCTGACATTCCTCTATCACATTTAGAAATTAAAGGTGATTTTCTTTTCCCCGTGTTCTTAACAGAGCTTATAATTAATTCGCTTCTGATTTGCATCTCTGTTTATGTGCCAGCCTCATCAGAGATGTCAGCAAAGTTCTTCAATAATGTTGTCTCTGGGTTTTTTATAGCCAGTGCAGCTTGGGATGTGAGTCCAGGGGGTTTCTTTTCCCAAAGCATGAGAATCCCACTGTCCCCAGGAGATGCTGTCCCTCACCATCCAGCCTGCAGGGACATCCACAGGCAGTTGAAGCTGGCGGGACCCGTGGTTTCACCCAAATTCCTGGCTTCTGGTCCCAGCCCAACCCATACTGAGCATCCCATCAAGAGCTGCAGGGTTTTAGCTAAAGCCAGCGAAGGAAAAATACAGCTTCTGAGAACTGTCTTGGTAGCTCAAATTAGCCTTCACTGTCGGACCAGCTATCGGGGACATTAAAGGTGACTGGGAGAAACATCCTTTTAATCTGTGTGGCTGCCTGCTCCCAGCACACGTGCAAGAGCGCCTGCGTTTTGCCAGAGGTTTCTCTTAGCTCTTGTAAATTGAATGAAGTTGTCATCACCCTAATCTCAGTGGTTCTGCATGAGGAATGTTCCCTCCCTTATCTCCCCCAAACTCCTGCCTCAGGTTTCCAGCCCGTTTGGATTGCTTTAATGCTTTGCAACCCAGCCTGGCTCTTAGCTAAGCTAAGAAAATCCATCATGTTCCTCGAGGTGACACTAAAGTCTGTGAAGCTTTTCACCTTCACAAGCCTTCCCAAAGGGCATCAGCCTCTGATCTCCTGAGCTTGGCCACCATCGCAGCCCTCAAGTGCAAGCCAGCCCTTGCTGGGGGACAACGCTTGCCCCAGATGGGGAAGGTGGGATGGACATCACCGGGGTCATCACCCTCAGCGGCTCTGAAGTCCTTTCCTTGCCAGCCTTCCCATGCTCCCACCATGCTCCCATGGTCACAGCTGGATGTCTGAGCCCAGGGCTGGATTTAGGGGGAGAGGAGATCTTCACCCAGCTCTGCACAAGGTGGGCAGAGGCTCAGGAGCATCCATCAGCTGCTGAAAAAAAAAAAAAAAAAGGCATTAAAGCTTCTGTTGGGAAGCCAAGGGAGAGGTTTGCTCCAGCATCTTGCACCTGGAGGCATCAAAGCAGCCATGGGTGCACCATTGGGTCTGGCAGGGCTGCCTGCACCCAGTGGTGCAGGGGAAACACCCCAGTTACAGCCAACCAGCAGAGCCCTGGGGGAGATTTTCTACCTTCACATCGCTTGGTTGATTTCCACAAGGTAAAATCAAACATTTCCCCCCCCTCCAGCCATTCCCCTCCACCAAGGCACCATAATTATTAATCACATCCAGCATGGCAGCACCCTGGCTCTACCCGTTACCCGCAAGAGCCAACTAACACCCTAAAATAACACAAACCCACTATTCCCGTGGGCAAATTAATACTGTTTTTTAAATCTTAACGCAAGCATCAAGGGTTTCTCTTCCCAGAAGGGGTGACCCAAGGTGGCTCGGCTGTCCTGGCATTGGCAGATGGCAGCGTCAGCAGCCTAAAAACCACCCACCACTGTCTCACCCATCCCCACAGCATTGGCTGAGGGTCTCAGCATCTCTCTGGGGGTCTCAGCCTCCCCCCCCACCAGGGGTTCCTGGACCCCCCCGGGGGTCCCACCCCAGCACACATGCCAGGTACCCTGCAGGCTTTGCTCGTGGATGGCAGGAGATGGAATTAATTAGGGAGGCAGAGTGGATAATAACATGTTTTTTAAAGCATGTTGTTTGCAGCAGACTTCTCTGGAGTGGGTTATTTATAGGATACGTCTATAACCTAAATAAAGCAGCTGAATTTTACCATGCTGCTCCAGGGGATGATGCTGGTCAGGTCCCAGGGGGGTGCAGACCCCCCCACTGATGCTTCCCAGGCACTCCCAGCCCCTCCGTGGGTGCAGTAGAACATTCCAAAGCAAGTCACCAGCATGAGGACCTGGAGCATCTCCCTCTTGGCAGTAATACTGGGTAAATGAGCCAGTTTAACGAGCAGATCCTCATTAGGGCACTGCAGCCCCCTGTGCCTGATCCTTCCCATGGTACCCCAAGGAGGAGGATGCGATGCTCACTGAGAGCTGGACCAGCTGCCTCACCATGGCTTCATCCCAGCCCTGGGCTGCTGCAAACAAAGCTGGAGCCAGGGCCATATCCTAGGCAGTGCAGACAGGGCATAGCTGTCTCCCAGCTGTCCCAGCTGTCCCAGCCACAGCCCAGTTGGGAACTGAGTGGGTCTCAGACACCACAACCCAAGGGAGACTCACATCAGCTGGCAGGGATGCTTCAGCCACCTTCCACACCAGGAGCAATGAACCTCCTCCCACCGCCCTCCTCTTCTTCTCTTCCTTCTCCTTCTCCTCACCCTTTATTCCCTCTGGCTGCTCTCAGGTTTTAATATATCCCCCAGGTTTAACCCATCACTGCCCTCCTGCCTGCAGCTGCCCAGGCTCTCCTGGGTGGGCTGGGACAGCAGTGGCAATTGCCACCAGCAGAAGATTGTCCCCAGACCTTGCCAGGATGGTGCATGCTTGGAATGGGGTTCCCCAAAACCCTCATTTAATTCACCAGACATAGTCGATGGTGGGGTTGTGGCCATGCTCTCCCGTGTGTCAGTTTTCCCCCTTGCCCGGGAGGGGCCTCAAAACCACCAGCGGGAAGCTGAGTTGATGGCAGGGAGGATAAATAAACCCCAACACATCCCATGTCTTTCCTACAGCTGCTTTAAAAGGAGAAACACCACCCACAGCCATGACAAATGTCTTTGTCTGGCTCACAAGTGGAATAGCTAACACCCAGAGAGCGGTGGCTGCTTACGCTCTGGAGTGGTAGGTGTATAAATATATAGTGAATAAAATGAATAGTTTTGTTTGTTCTGCTCTTATCTAATTTAATAGCTTCTGGGTGAGCAATTACTCTCTGTAACAAGACCAAATAAGCAGCATTAGTGTAATTGGTTGAGTATTACTCTGCTTTATGCTATATAATGCAACATTAGGACCTCAGCACTTACTCTTAAAGGAAGGTTTTCTGCTCCAGTCAAGGCTGGAGGGACACTCGGTGTGGGTTAGCCCTGGCTTTGCCAGCAAAACCCCAAACCCAGCTCCTTTTTGCTGTGCCTAGCTAGGAATAACTGCCTGTTTTTTGTTTTTTTTTCCCTTAATATTTGCTGCAGAAGATCTGCAGGATGAAATCTCTCCTGGAGGAAGGGGTGAGAGGTCTCGCTATGGGTCTGGATGCATCTCACCATGATGCTCATCCTCTCCCCCAGCCAAAACAAGGCTGAAGCTGACCTAGGCAGGCCAAAAACCTCAGCCCTGCGCACAGCTGGGTTTAAAAGAGAAGGAAAAAATATTCACCTGTCAGGAAAGCAAGAGAAATCAGCCCATCATCTTTGGCCGGACCAGCTATGTACACAGGTTTAAATGGTCATTAATGCATCCCTTCCTGCTTGAAATCATATCTGGGTTAATGTCCTCGCCCACGCGCTCTGTGATGGACATCTCCATTAGGAGCAATTGAAAAAGTGACAAGAACTGTCTGGGGAAAAAAAGAGAAATTGGCTTTTGGGTTGGGGAGTGGTAGAAATTTCATATAAATCTGCTTATTTGCTTTGCTGCTGATGAGGAAATGGAAGCAGCAGCTCCAGATACGGGTGTGTATGGAGAAGGAATTAGGACACAGGAGCTAAAAAACCCAAACCACAAGAGTTTTGGCATTTTGCTGGGGGGGAACAAGCACCTTCTTTTCTCCAGGAACCCCAGATCCTTCTCCCCACACCCCTTGGGAGCTGCCGCACATTTACCCCACAGAGGGGCTGTTTCCTCCAGCTGTTCATCCCTAGGAAGCAGGAGTAAAGCCCAATTCTTCCAGGTGCCCCCTGTTCCTATTTGAAACAGTCCCAGCAGCTCCCAGTCTTTCCAGTTGGCCCCACTGGTCTTGGAGGAAGGAACTGGAAAGCTGGAGGGTGCTTGCTCCAAGCATGCCTCAGTTTCCCTCCTTGTGGAGAAGAGGAGGGGAGGAACAGAGGACACGTGAACACCTTGAGTTGGCCCAGAGGAAAAGGGATGTAGCATCCATCATGTCCCTTCACCCACATTCCCTCTCTGGGTGCTGAGCATCTTTAGCCCATCCCATCCCATCCCATCCCATCCCATCCCATCCCAGTCACCCACCTCTGTGTGCAGGCATGGGCTGAGCCTGACCATACTTGAGGTGTCACCCATGGAGAGAAAGAACCAAGAAAATCCATGTATTTGAAGCCCCCCAAGCTCCCCCCACAACAGCCCTGCCCCTTGTTAAGGCAGCCAGCTGGCCTCTCTAGAGGGGAAGTGGTCAGTGGGAATAAAATAAAGGATGAGGAGGAGCTGGGAAGGATGCTTTAACCCTGTTGCAGTGTCCATCTGCAGGAAGGGTGGCTCATCCGCAGGTCCTACGGCAAGAGAGGGATAGCTTGTAAGCAGATGTACTGGTCTGCAAAGGGCAGTGTGGAATGAACTAGTGCAAAGTGGTCCCCAGCAGCATCCGACACAGCCTTGAAGATGCAGAGGTCAAGCATGAGCAATTGCTGGACCGAGGTGTTTTGTCACCGCAGGGAAGGATATGTCTCAGGTGCAAAGAAACGTGATGCTGTGGCTCCTGTTACCTGCACTGGGAGCAGGTGGGGGATCCAAAGAAAGCCATACCCCCCCAAAAAAAAAAAAAACCCACCACCCCATGAAAAGGCCTTTTGCAAGCAAAACACTCGTCCCCTTTAAACCATTTAGCAGGGTTAGCTCCCAGCTGGTACAAGGCTGATTATCAATATGCTCTCATTTATCCTGCAAAAGCCGCCTCATGCTGCAAAGGCACACGTCCACCCGTGCCGTGGCATCTAAACCCAGCCCAGAATAGCATCAACCCCAAATCGGCTCACGCTCATTGACTAACCTTGTTAATCCTACAGAGAAAAAAACTCAACAACCTAGGAGGTCGGGGAATTTCTGCTGCAAGCCCAAAGCTGGCTTCATTTCGATAAAAGCAATTCATACTCTGCTAAATACCCAGAAGCATCTGATAAGACCGGCAGAAAGAGGTTTGAAACAACCAGAAAGATGAGCTGAGGTTTGGGGGCGGGATGCTGCGGGCACAGCCAGGTCAATATGGGTCCATCATGGACCAGATGGATGCAGAAATCACTTGATTCAAGTTGAGAAAGGCAAGTTTTGCAGAGACAGTGGTGGGGATAGCTAAAGAAGGGATGCAACAGGGGGAAATATACACTTCAGAGCGAGAAAATGAGGTTCCAGGTACAAAGCCTGTGTTTCAGCAGCAAACTTCTGGCAAGGAGATGGGTCTCAAGCATCCCAGATCTGGGGTAATGCTTCTACAAGCTGAGGTACTGTGTTTGTCTGGATGCTGAAGTGCCCATGATGGTGATGAATCACCCCAAAATGTGGCCAGCACTTCATTACCCATGCTGCAGAGCCCACTGTGTCTTGGGGCTTTCCTGGAGCAATCTGTCTGCCCCTTCTCATGCTGGAGGAAAGTACCATCATGACCTTCTCCAACCACAAACCCCATCCATGCCATCATGCTCCTTCCCTTCCATCCTGCCCCAGCTGTGGGTACTCCCCCACGGCATGTGGGCTCCTTGCCGCTGCAGCCCCAGGGAAATCAAGGCAGCAGCTATTTTTCCGTCGCTGCACGAACGCAGTCAATCACTTGCAGCGCGTGAACATTTAAATGCCTCTCAGGGCTGGAGAAAAACCTGCCGCTAAGATGTTTTTGATCTTCCCCCGCTGAGTCCTCAGCTCCAGCTCAGGCTTTGCTGCCTCCTCTGCAGGCACGACAATGTCTCCCCTTGCATCTGCCAAGGCCAGGAGGCTGCATGGGTCTAGGATAGCAAGCACAGACACAGGGGCAACCCAAAACAACCCAGTGCCACCCTGGAGAGTCTCAGTTCAGGGCCAGGGCCAATGAGATGGATCAGCATCCATCTCAGGGATCAGATAAGAGAGGACCAGGCAGCCTTCTCCCCTCCTGCCCACTGCAGAGGGAATTTGCTTCCACAGCAGAAAACAAGCCACCAAGCACCAGCCGCATCTCCACGCACCGGGTCCCACCACCATCTCCAGTGGGTTCCATCTTCCCACCCTCCTGGTGAAACCAGAAGCAGCGTTGCCTGTGGAAAAGCAACTTCTTGAGCCCGATGCAGGAGCGAAGCATTGCCCAGGGAAGGGCAATTCCCCAGGGACTCATTCCCCCGCACCCCAGCTTGGATCCCCCATGATGGAACTGCTGCTGCTGCTTGTTCATCCTCACCAGCATCCTGTCAGGTTTAAAAAAAACAACCCCCAAAACAAATCCCACTGCATGCAATGTGCTTTGAAACGGGAGGGAAAGAGGAGGAGGAGAAAGCAAAACAGTGAGACTCGGGAAGCATAATCTTGTTAAAAATCTCAGCAGGGACACGGTGTAATTAATCCTAACAAATTCATCACAGAACAATCCCTTGGTCGGTTTGGGATAAATCGGGAGCTGGTGCCTCTGGCATTGTCACAAGGAGGTAGCAGGTACCTCCAGATACTTTATGGCATGTGAAGCAGGATGACTTCTTCCCTTTCTGCTGCTGCTGCTGGGCCTGCCATTGGCACCGAAAAGGTGGCTGCTTCTGAAGGAGAAGGGATTTTACCAGGTTATCTGGTGGCAAAAGGGAACAGGGACCCCACGGGCTCCCAGGTACCCAAACCACACCCCAGGGTGAGACAGGGAGCGGGATGGGGATGCTCAGGCAGGCACAGCCAGCCATCCTCCTCTGCAATTACATTTAGGAAAACAAGGGTGAGGTCTTCTCAGATTTTAGCGATGGGGTGAAATGAATTGAGTAAATAAATCCACGTCAATTTGCTCCGGAGTTTTGCAGGGATCACCTTTGTCCCTCATTTGCAGAAGCACCATTGCAAGTTAAGCCAGTACTGACGTGACTGCATTGCTCGGCCTTCCCCATCTCCTCTCACCCTCAGTGCAAGCAATGAATTCCCTCTGCAAGACAAGTTTTGCCCTAATGAACACCCCGTCTATCTAAAATAGGAAGCATTAAAAACCTCTCCTGTTTCAGCTGGAGAACAACATTTGGCTTAAAATATACAGGGATAAACATGCTTTGACATCTCATGAAGATGAAGAGGGACATCTATGCTTCGTCATCATGCTCTAGCTCATAAGATGTCCCAGGCCAACAAAATAATAATGAAACACCTGCAGCTTTGCCAGCTCTTCCTTGCCAGAGCCTGGGAACCACTATATTTAGCATCCCAGTCAGCCCTGGACTGGGATGCTGGGCTTTGGGTACCACCAACATCCCAACACCCTCACACTGCCCTTCCCAGCACGGGAGAGCTTTCCTCCCCAGAGGCTTTCCCAGCTTTTCCTCTTCTCCTCCCTGCCTTATCTCCTAAACAAAGTATGTCAGGCAGCATTAGCTCAGCCTTCCCCTGATCCCTGCCCAGGGAGCATCCCCGGCAAAACAAATCGCTCCATGTCAGCAGAAGCGTCTGGAGTGATAAAAGCCATTCAGCAGTGGCAGCTCCATATGACCAGCTACTGGACGCTCCCAAACTTATTAGGACCTTGAATATATCAGCAGATTTTCTGCTCCACCAGCCAGCCTGGCTGGCTGAGGATGAATGAATTCCTCATGTTATCTGGAGTTTCTTGCTTGTCCTTCTTTAACAGGCATGGAGATTTATGGCCCTTCAGTGGCTTTTGCCTTTCTGGGGAGATGATAAAGTCCAACCTTTCCTTGCTCTACAGCAAGATGCATGGTGGCTGCTTGCCTCAGTTTCCCTATCTGTAAAAAAAAAAAAGGGAGGGTGTGTGTGATTCATCTGTTCCCCACATCCTTGGTGCTGGCATGAACTGCCTGACCAAAAGGAGACAGAAAAAGCTGGAGGGCTCTGGGAGATGCTGTCCAGCATCACATAGGATGGGGTACCCAGGTGGGGACAAGCCAGGGTGTTGAGACACGGGCAGCACATGGTGCTCTTCTCCAAGATGAGCATGTCCCCCTCTGAAGCAACGGTCACAGTTCAGTGCAACATCATGCTCCGTTTCAGGAGCAATTTTCCTCCTCATGCTTGTTTATTTTGTCGTGAACTTGTCCAGTGCCGGGGAAGATCAGCCAGTCCAGCTCTTTGCAGTGAGAAGGAGGGATTTTTCCTTTTTAACACCTCCCCCCCCCCGTTTTTTTCTGCTTTCCCCACTCCTGCCACTCACTGTCAGGATGTTGTTCCTGCTCCTGTTCTCACGCAGGACCTGCTTCCCACATACACTTGGGAATTTCAGCAGGGCTTCGCTGTCAGGAAAACCTGGGGGGCAGATGGGATCAGGGCACAGGGACAGTTAACATCAGGGGAAGCCTGCAGGCAAATCTCCAAACCCAGATAACCAGATCCCCAAGGACAATGAGTTAAACTCCCTGATAAGCTACAAAGTAAAGCAGCAACCCAAATTCCTTGATCACCCTTCTCAGAAGACCCCAAATCCATCACCTGGGTTATGGGTGAGGATCATACAGACCTAGGACAGACTGCAACCATCAGAGGGACAGACATGGCCCATGCGCACGGGTAGGTTTGTGGGGGTCCCATGTTTTGTTTTTGAAGTTTTCCTTCAAAAAAAGCAATTTACAGTTCAGGGACCTCCTGAGCCACGGATGTCTCTGAAGAGGTGATCCCCCATCAGCCAGAGGATAATGAGAACAAACACTTGCCTCATGGGCTTCATCGAGATGGGTGAGTGCAAAGAGTCTGTGCAAATACTAATTGAGATAGTTGAAGCTACTGGGGAGCAGGGCTGAGGGATGAGGTGCAAGGAGAGAGACCTCTCTCATTCCTGTGGACCAGGAGTTGCAGATGGATAGGGCTGGGTGGAAGGATGCAGGATGCTCAGGGTGCCTGGGCAGATGGATGCAGGATGCTCGGGGCACCTGGGCAGATGCAGGACAGGTAGGGGTGACCAAGGATGGGATCTTAACACACATTCACCTCCCACAGCCTCCAGATGTTGTCAAAGGTCTTGAACACTCACCAGAAGGAGAAGCAAAAGCAGGGGACCAGTTAGTGAATAACTTGTGGGCCTTTTCCTTCTGAAAGATGAGAAAAGCAAACCCTGGGGCAGAGACGATGCTGTATTTTAAGGGCAAACAGGAGCAGTTGTGAGCCATTGGGATGAGAGGTAAAAGCCAACCTGGGCAGAGAAAATCAGGCTGTTAAACTTGGAGAGGGAATATTTTCCACCCAAGCAGCATCACTGGGACTTGAGAAGGGCTGGCCCATGGAAGTACAGCTCAGGAGAGCTCAATGACTGCAGCTTCAGCTCCTTCTTCATGCAACTCACAGAGTAAAGGAGATAAATTCAGAAGAGTGAGTGTGAAGGGCTAAGGTCTTCCAGAGTCTCAACACAGAGCCATCTCAGGAGAGCCAAAACACATAACTCCTGCTCAATGGCCCTGACCCATGTGCTCAGCATATTCAGTGGGTTTAGGTGACGCCAATAGCTGTACAAATATTCACTCCCCCTTGCTGGCATCCTTTCTAAATGATGCTGGATCTATGGGGTTGTCTTCTGCTGGATCTGTGGAGGTGCTGAGGATGCTTTGAACTCACCCAGGTGTTTTGAAAAGGTGGGATCCCTAAAATGCAACTGAGGTCTTCAGCATGATGAAGCTCTTCTGCACTTCTATGTTCATCACACAACTGTGCTCCTAGGGGACATGGAAAGCAGGAACCCAGGGCAGGGAAAGCTCCCATGGCCCAGCTTGTCCTTAGCCACAAAGCCCCGCTAATAGAGGATTCAATCCCTTTACTGCAATTCCATCCCCTGCAGGGATCAGCACTGCCTGGGCAAATTGGATAAGGGTCACTCCAAACTGATACTCATGAAGAGGTGGCTGGGAGGAGGGACCGTGCCTGGTGGGGAGCAGAGGGGAGCTGAAGGCCATTTCCCCCAGGGTAGGAGGACATCAGGCCAGGAGCAATTATGGACTTTCACCACCTGGACTGCATGATCCAAGGAAGAACCACCCAGAAACTTACTGTTTTCTGGAGGAAGAACTGGAAGAGCCAATAGACCTCATGTTCCCTCTTGACCAGGAGATGGAAGAATAGGAGTGTCTCACAAAAGCCTTGGTGGTACTCTGCCAAGAGAGAGGTCATCCAGACATGCTTGTTATACCGGAGGGCAGAGATGACACCAGCACTGCCAGATGCCATTGGGAAAGTTCCTTCCTGGAAAAGCCCCTCGGGGCCACGCGGGACCTGCTGTCCTCTGCCTGCTTTCCAGCCTCTGCGTTGCTCTCTCACATAGATCATGTGAAGGATCAGCAGAAGGAGCTCAGCAGAAGGATCTTCTCCAGCTGCTTCTTGTCCACCATGCTTTGGCGTCATCCCATATACAGTCTCTGCAGGTCCAAGCCTGGAGGGAGAGACATCCACCCACGTTGGACTTTTGGAGCAGGGTGTTCATACCAGGCTGCTTCACACCATTACATCCTGCACACATAAATGCCTTTGGGAAAAAACTTCATGGTGCAAAACAAGCTTGAGACAGGGCAAAGCTGGTTTCTTTACCTGGAGGACTTGGGGGCTGCAAGACAGCTCTCCTACCATGATTTTAACCACAGATTTCCTTCTGGTCCAACAGTCCCACTATCCTTGCTGCCCCAATTTTTGCCTGCATGCTTGCCCATGTCTACAAGAACTTTTAGCTCTGAGCTAAAACTATGGGTGTAACCCCCACCAGCTCTATAAGCAGTTCACTTCATGCAAAAAGTTGGAGAGCTATTTCTTCTTCACCCAGTCGTGGAAAAAAAGGGAGCAAGGAGATGTATCTGGCTGAAGGCATGACATTTTTCTAAGGTCTTCTCCAGCTGGATGCAGCATCTTTCATTTCTAAAGCAGTGATTTTATCACAGCAAGGCACTTGGAAAAAAAACCCCAAACCTTACCTTCTTGCTTCAGCTGGGTTGATTTATGCAGGTTACATTGATTTGTAACATAAATTTTGCAAGATCATTTAATATTCCTTTTGTTGTACAACTTGGAGAAGCCTAAATGGGAATCTGAATATAATAATGCTCCTCACTGAAGTAAGCTCCTTTCATCCACAAAAAAAAAAAAAAACGGGCCCAGAGGTTGTCTCCCAGCTCCCAGCTTCTCTCTAATGACATCTCTATCTCCTGTCTTTCTATATATAATTCCCTCTCTCTGGGTCACTCGACCCATTGCTGCAAAGCTGATGGCTCCAGGCGATGCTGTAGCAGGTGCCAGACCAGCAGTCAAACGCTGCAGCTCGCGGTGAGACAAGAGGTAGAAAAATGCCATAAATTGGAGTGGCTGTGGGGATTTTAAGGCGTCCAGAAATATAATGACATGTGCAGGGGCTGGGCCAGCCAGAGAGTAGCACAGGTGGCTGCCGGTAGGTTGCCATCCCTCACCTTGCCACTGCTATGGGGCAAAGATACTCATCCCGGTATCTCAACCAGGTAAAAATCCAGCGTTGCTAGCCCCCGTCGTGCTGCAGCTGATGGACAGGATAGAGGATTTAATTTCAGCCTCTGTCCCCAGTCCCAACACAGAATTTCAAAAGCAGCTTAAGGAGATGCAGGACCTTCATATGGTCTTTGGTGGCATTGACCCCATCCCTCATGCAAGGACTAGTTGCCAGCTGGATTAGGGAGCTGATCAGACTTGCAGCTAGCTCTGTGCACATCTACAGAGTTAGTTGTCCTGCAGACAGCTGGACATTGAAACTCAAGTCACTGTAACCCTGCCGAGGACCCGACGCTTCCCTCCCTGCTGCCATCAGTACTTACCGATGAAGCTGCAAACACAGGAGAAACCCCTGTGCTGTGTCTCCAGCGACAGCTTGTCATACATATTGCACAGTCTCTCCTAATTCTGCCTGTGAGGAGGGGCACGGCTGAAAAACTACCGCAGGGTGTGGACCAAAATGGGTTTTCTGATTGATTTTTACCCTGTTTCAGACCCAGAGGGGTGTGCAGGATGGGGGCACGGGCTGGCAAACAGATGTATCTCCACGTGCTGTCAACAACAAGCATCTCATCTTGGGAACTGCCCCATGAGATATTTCCACACTTCTGGCTGCACAGAGGATGCCAGGCCCTGGGGATGACAACACAGCACCTCAAGCACCCCATCCCTGTCCCCAGGGTGGCTTTGGGACCATCATCTGCTCTTGTGGTCCGACAGACCCTCATGAAGGTGGCAATGTCCCAAATCACACTGCTTGGACAAGCAGTTTCAGCATTTCTGCATAAAGCAGCCCCAGTTTACAAGTTCATTTAAACCAGAACAGCTCAGCAGAAGAGTTTTGAGCCCAGATTTGCCCATTCCCTGAGGCACTGGGGCTCCCCAGTGTCAGGAGAAGGGAGGGGGCTCACGGGATGCTGCAGGGGCACAGATGGCGGCTGCACCCCCTTGCACAGGGGGGAAGTTTGGCACTTTTGCAATATCAACCCCATGTCGTGGCCCCTCTTGGACACCACAATTCCATTTCCAAGGAGACAGGAGCATCCTCTCCCCCATCTCCACATCCCCTGGGTCCCAGACCTGTAGCTCTGTACACCAGCTGGACAGGGTCTAAGAAGTCACCCTGCCAAAAAGTACCATCCCCAGCCTCTGTGCTACCAGAAAGCCAGCAGCCCTGACCTCCCCAGATGCTTTCCAGACACTGCCTTTAAGCCCAGACAGGAAAAACTCTCACTACCAGTCCAGCAAGGGGGAAGCAGACTGTTTTCGCAGCTTCTGCAAGTGTGGCAAGGTGTCTGGGTTCGTCAGAGCTCTCCTGGCTGCTTTCAGGAGAATGAAAAGCTGGTTTTAGAGTCTTTAAAAAAGGAAGGAATAAAAAAAAAAAGGTGTTTCGCTGTAAGAATCAATTCTCCCTTACTGGGCAAAGCTGACTAATTTGTAAACTGTGAGAAAAGAATAAAAAGAAGCCAGCGAGCAAGAAATGCCAGATGAGGATAAGCACAGAGGATCACTAGGCAAAGGGTTCCTCGAAGACTTATGTATTCTCCTAGAAAAATTGGGAGCAATAAGGAAACATTCTGGGGGTGGTTTCCCCTTCAGATGCTACCCAGGTGGACCTCCCAGCAAGGCTGGGGACCCCCTGGAGCCACCCTCTCCACCACTGAGCCTGCTCACCCTATTGATGGGCATCTTCTTGGCTCTCTACAAGGAAAAAAGCCAGCCATATCCTGGGCTGCATCAAAAGAAGAGTGACCAGCAGGTCAAGGGAGGTGATTCTCCCCCTCTGCTCTTGTGAGACCCACCTGCAGTACTGCGTTCAGCTCTGGGATCTCCAACATAAGCAGGACATGGACCTGTTGGAGCAGGTCCAGGGGAGGTCCACAAAGATGATCAGAGGGCTGGAGCACCTTTCCTGTGAAGACAGGCTGAGGGAGTTGAGGTTGTTCAGCCTGGAGAAGAAAAGGCTCCAGGGAGACCTTATAGCAGCCTTCCAGTACCTAAAGGGGGCCTACAGGAAAGCTGGAGAGGGACTTTTTACAAGGGCATGTAGTGATAGGACAAGGGGTAATGGCTTTAAAGTGAAAGAGGGTAGATTTCGATTAGATATTAGGAAGAAGTTCTTCACTGTGAGGCTGGTGAGGCACTGGAACAGGTTGCCCAGAGAGGCTGTGGATGCCCCATCCTTGGAAGTGTTCAAGGCCAGGTTGGATGGGGGTTTGAGCAACATGGCCTAGTGGAAGGTGTCCCGGCCCATGGCAGGGGGGTTGGAACTAGATAATCATTAAGATCCCTTCCAACCCAAACCTTTCTGGGATTCTATGAAGAGGAGAGGGGCCAGCCAGGCAAGGGTAGCAAAAGCTCCCCTGGGTTAACACCATCCTAAAGCTCATAAACCACATCAGCAACCTGCTTGGCTCTGGCAGAACTCCCATTGACCCAATACCCTGACTCCCTCGATGGGAAAACACAGCACCAAGCCTACATTGCTCCATTTAATTCCAGTCCAAGCCCGCTTTTAGCAGAGGATAAAAGGCAAGTGCAGTCTGGGTTAGCATTGCTAATTAGAAACAACCAGAGAGGAGGAATTAAGGGGATGAAAACCAGGAGAGGAAGTGGTATCAGAATCTAAAATTTCTGTATCCAGCAGAAGAAACACTTAATAATGCAGCTCCTGGGGTCCAAAGGGAGGTCCTGGAGGAAAGGTTGTGCAGGCGGCAGGGTGCAGGAACACCATCAATGCTGCTGCCCAGCTCTTTGAAGGGAAGGGGGAGCAGGGAAATGCAGGGGAACTCACTTTTTTTTTTTTAAACCCAGGACCAAACTGAAGGGAAACAAGAGTGAATTTTTTCTTCTTGTGCTTCTGCTCCCCCCTTACAAAAGGGTGGGCTTCAGCAGAAGTTTGCCCATTCTGGGAGCAAACAGACCATGACCCCATCACTGGCACCTGCATGGCAGTTCTGCCACCTTGGGGCCACAGGAGTGGAGAAACATGGTGCAGAAAATCTGGGCTGGCTCTGGGTGAGCCAGGTCAAGGTGTATTCCCAAACCAGGAGACCTAAACTGGAACATGCCCAAGATCCTGAGCAATGCCAGCTCAGCCAGTGCTTATCAAGGCACAAGTCAGAGATGCCCAACCTTTCAGATCCTGTCTCCAAAACACCTTTATGGCTTGTTTCAGTCACCCTGTGTATATACAGTTGGGTTTTCATCAAACAAGGAAATCCCCTGGGCTGGAAATAACAGCTGGGAGAGTGTTAGGAAGAGGTATAGAGTAGGCTTGCCTGGTTTTTACTCCTCTCCAAGTGGAGTAAAAGAGAGGGACCAGGAGGGCTGCCCAGACCCAGGGAACCCAATGTACCAGCAGGAGAAGAAGGAGGGTCTGAGCTATGTTGGTTTGGGAGGAAGCACTTGCAGTCTCCCAGCTCTGCAGGGATGCTGATGCATCACCCACTCATAAGAGGAGAAGAGGGGAAGGGATTATATGCCTGCAGGGCAGAGATGTGCTGATGGATGCTGTGAGGTCACAGGGACAGGAGTTCACTGAGATATGAGGTCACGTGGCGTTCTCAGCCAGCATCTCCTCTCCAACCTGAATCCAAGCCCCTCAGCAAGGAGCTAAAGGTGCCAAAGTCCTTTAGCATCTCTTGGGTTTGCTGATGACCTATTTACAATGGCTTTGGTAGATCTCAGTCTACATCCCATGTATAATGTGATTACAAGGCTGTGTAATTGCTGCATAATTGTCCTTCTTCCTGAGGCTGGTGCACCCTGGGGTTCCAGCCTCTCAATCTTAATTAAAAAGAATAAATCTTAATCAATCTCAATCATAATTCAGAGCTGAGGGGGGCAGGGGGACAGTCCCTCAGCACACAACCAACCTTTGGAGTGTAAGGAGAACATGAACCCACGTGGGGAAATTAGCCTGACAAAGGGTCTTGGAGGTGCCATACCCCATCATTAGGGGTTTAATTGAAGACTCTTTTAAACAGTACTTTAACTCCTCAGCGGCTGATCATTTGGCAGAGCAAAGCCTCAGGAAGATCCACCTGCCGGTTACAGCGTATTTCCAAGCAGCTAGGCATTCTCTTCCCTGCATTTTACAGAGGAGGAAACCAGAACTGCTTGCTGTCCTCTGACTGCTGGGAGGCAGGACTGTACTGGGTTTCTGTGGCAAGGTTTTGGTGGTGGTGGGCGGGGGGGTGTTACAGGGGTGGCTTCTGTGAGACGCTGCTGGAAGCTTCCCCTGTGTCTTACAATACCAGCCAGCTCTAAGACGGACCTGCCACCGGCCAAGGCTGAGCCAATTAGTGATAGTGGTAACGCCTCTGTGATAACAGTTCTAAAAAGGAAAAAAAGTTGCAGGGCAGAGAGAAATGGCAGCCAGAGAGAGAGTGAGAACATGTAAGAGAAACAACCCTGCAGACACCAAGGTCAGTGAAGA
>JANZLQ010000002.1:1914784-1930699 GCA_026212715.1 Elanus axillaris | reverse complement strand
TTTCTCATTACCCTACTCTGGTTGATTGGTAATAAATTGAGTTAATTTTCCCCAAGCTGAGTCTGTTTTGCCCATGATGGAAATTGGTGAGTGATCTCTCCTGTCCTTATCTTGACCCACAAGCCCTTTGTTGTATTTTTCTCTCCCCTGTCCAGCTGAGGAGGGGTGAGTGATAGAATGGCTTTGGTGACCACCTGGCATCCAGCCAGGGTCTACCCACCACAAGGAGCATATCAGTCTTTTCTTGTCCTTGAGTCAGAGAGCCATGCCACATCTCATTTTTCTCAGCAAAAGCTTGCAACATGAGTTTGAGGCCCCTAATTCTCCTTTTGCCCATCCACTCACAGCTCTTTTGGCTGCAGAAATACACAGACCCTTGGGGCCAGGGCAGTGGGATGCAAACCAGCTCCTGCCTGGAAAGCAAGAAGCCATGTTAGTGGTGGGGCAGAGCTAATAAAGCCTCGCCAGGATCTGGTTGCCAAGCTGCTGGAACCCAGGGAACCCAAGGATGAGGACAAAGGGCTTTCCAAGAGAAGAGTTTTCCAAGGCAGGGATCTGGAAAGGACTGCTGAAGGGAAAGCTAGGAGTGAAAGCAGGACTTAAGGACACTGTGAAGGAGAGGAAACAACCCCAAGGCTTTTGCAGATGCCTGCTGAACATGAGCTGTCCCATGCAGAGAGCCTACTCCTGGGAATAAAGCCTGTGCCTTGGCCTCATACCTGCTGAAGTGGCGGGTCAGACATCCAGATGATAGCTGGGGTGGTCGAACAAAAAAACAGGGTGAAAACAAACAGGAACTAGGGTAAGGGGGGGCAAAAAAGAAAAGAAAAACAACCAAAAATGCAGATGGACATAGTTAGGAAAAGCCTGTCTCACTTCCACAGTGCAGAGCCTGGGTACATGGTGGGAGCCTGCAAACCCTGGCTGGTTTGGCTGTAGGCAATCGTAAATCAATCAGTCAGTCCTCGTTATTGCAAATGAACCACCGGTCATCTGAGATACACAGCTGCTAACACCCAGGATGGTATGAGAGAGGTGCTCAGGCAAGTAACACTCAAGGGAAGGTTTGCCCATGATCCCTATCTCCCTCCTCATCCTCCCATCTAGGACCAGGAGAGTTGCCCCACTAGCCCTGATACTTTTAGAGAAAAGCCACCCAGAGAGCAGGGATTGCACTTGAAGAGCTGCAACAGTGTTAGATGATGCAACACATGAAAGAAGAGAGGTCTAGATACAAAGAAATGCTCTTTCAGAGCTGTCTTATTGAGGAGTAACTAGGCCAGCTCATCTCCTCTATTAACTACTTTGTCTTCACTTCTCTCTGAGATTGGCAAGGATCTGCCCCACTCGGTGTCCAGGGAAACCTAAGCAAGTTGCAAAAGGGCTAAGAAAGAGTGAAATGAAGAGGAAAAGAGAAAAGAGTGATCCCAAGAAGCTTTGGAGAGAGCTGATAGAGGAGGAGAACTCAGCTAATTACATCCTTAGAAACCTCATCACTTCCAAATGAATTTTTAATGAACAAAATAATGCTCTTTTCCAGTTATTTAACACAGAAAGGCAAAGCTCTGGAGATTGCCACACCATCCCCCAATATCTACTGTGTCTGGGCATCTCAAGACTACACAGAGAAGTGAACTAGAGCCGTATCCAGACAGGGTCTCACCTTGGGAGGTGGGACAAGAAATTAATTCAGTCTCTCACAGACTGAGAAAAAGCTCTTTAAAGTGGAGGCAGGGAGATGAGAACTCGTAGGGCTCAAGTGGTGATGACACCCCTGGGAGGAGACTTGCTACAGAGGCCCCAGTTGGAGGCTGAGGTAGAGTTTTCTATTTAACACAAGGATGTGTCTCAATTCCCCTGGGCTCTGAAAGCAATGAGGAAGCCTTGCCTAGCACAGGACTGTGGGAAGGCAGGTGGTACCACAACCTGAGAGCAGCTAGTACAGCCAAAGACCTCCTCCACCATCCAGGGGAACCCCCAGGATGGACTTCATCTCCACATCCATGTCATCTTCTGGCATGGCATGGAGATGGGCATTTAGTATCATGGTACATGACTTCTACCTCCCCTGGCCTCACGGTCTAACCTGCCTCTCTGAACCATTGCTTTACTCAGAGGACAGGATACGACTGTTGGGGTCTCAGCATTGCAATTCAGCTCCTTTCCAAGCCCTCTGAGCAAGGTCTGCCTAGAGCCAGAGGAGGAGGTAATTCCTCATGAGCTGTATGCCATGAAAAACTTCTCCCAGCCCTGGAGATAAAGCAAAAACTGAGTGTTGATATAGGGAGCAAAACCCACCATGATTTGTTCAAAAAACATGGAGAGAAACTCTAAAAGTCCAGCTTCAAGGTGAGAGGGAATCGATCCACACCATTTCAAAACAGTCAGACCCATCATCACCGGGTCCTGCCTGGCATGCTGCACCTCAGTGCTAACACCACAGAGCTGAATGATGGGTTGTGCAAACAAGTCCTGTCTTTGTTTTAAAACTTTTTTCATCTGATGTCTTCTGGTTCTCACCTTGTGAAGAAAAGTAATTGTTCCCTGCTTGCCCTTCCCTGCTGCTCGGGCTTTTATAGACTTCTGTCACCAACCCCATCCGTCATCCCTTCCCTATGCTGATGAGAGCCAGGTTATTTAAGCCTTCCTCATACATGAGCTGTTCCACTGCTCTGATCTCCCTCGACACCCCTCTAAATTGTCACCCAGGGAGCTCAGATTCTCAGCACAGCAGCTAGGAGCCATGAGATGCACATGAGAAAGGTGCAGGCACCATGCTACATCTGACTAGAAACCTCTAAAAGTGAAAATGTGGTTATTTTCACCTTTAACCATTTCACACCCACCCAAGACTACTTTCAGGCAGCATTCAGATCCATGATCTGGAAGGCTGATGTCCTAAAATTGTGTATTTGCAATCACTGGGCAACTCTTGACTACTCTGCCTGGCAAGTTCAGCTCAGCTGTTGTGCTCTCCTGTCTTCTGGTTCCCAGAGACCATGAAATATTGAGGGGAAAAAAAAACATAAATAAGGATTTATAAGGGATTTCCAAGGTTCTTGTCTCCTGCTTGAGTAGGTCTAAGTTGGACCCCCAGAAATGAGCATGGAAAGGAGGTGAGTTCTTTGACACATCCAAGATCTTGCTAAGCAAGATGGTCTTCAAAGAGATTGAAAGCAGGGATACTTTGTGAGGCAGAAAAGGGTGTTGAGGTGGAGGATCTCCTTTGGGCAGCAAACCCACCATCATCCAAATAGCTGTTTAGCTTCTCTGATGGCATCTTCCAGCAACCCATTCATCTTTTATGGATGGAGGGCTGCAAACTCTCCCTCCCTGTCCCCGGTTTTGTTCTTAAAAACTGTTCCATCAAAGAGATCTATGAAAGGCTCAGTTCCCAGCTGACAAGCTATCTATTAAAGTTTATACGCCTGGGAACATTCACAGACTTATTAATGGGAAACTGCTGAAGGGAGCAAGCCCATATGCAGCCACCATGCAAACATACCTCCATTAGCATTTAATGCTCCTCAGCTTGGTGAAACAGCATGTTCTCGTTCCTCATCCCATCCTCTCCCTGCTTCAGTGCTCGGGACTCACTTTTTCCCCACCAGCAGGAGCAGGTAGTTCCAAGGATCTGGCAGAGGGACAAGATGGCACATGGAGGTCCACGTCACCAAGAGGGTGCAGCTGAATGCACAACCCACCCCAGTGCTCCAGGTCTCTGGTTGCAACGACAAGAAGGAACATCATCTAGGAGATGTCTGTAGTGGATGGGTCTTGTTGAGGAGCTGTGTGGATGCTGGGTGCCTCAGTCTGCATGGAAGGAAAGCGGCTCCCACCACAATGAGGTGGACATGGGAACAGCAGAGTCACATCTTCTGGGCATCAAAGGAGAAGGCAAGTTTAAGATGGAGCGAGGTGAAACCATCTCCAACTCATGCTGACAACTTGGAGTATTTTAACACTCTGCAAAGATCCCAAAAGGCATATGGATGGTCCGGGTGGAGAAGGAGTGTTGGGGTAAAAAGGGCTGGGGGCATGTAGAGCCAGAGGCTCCCCCCTACCCCAGGAGGCTTGCTGCAGGGCATCCTGCACCTGAAGGTCAATGTCCATGGGGAATGTCCAGGCCTGTTGCTGCCATTGTGTGGCTGGAGAAAGATGAAAGCAGCAGATAGGTTGACTCATGGCCCGTGCCTCCTCTTGGGCCTGCCTGCTGAGCCAGTCACAAGGAAAGCCTTGCTCTGGCAGCTCTACAAGCCTAGAGAGGGTCCTTCCACCCTTCCTGAGCACTTGCTGCCTGGGGAAAGCCACCTTCTCCAACACTGGCTTCATTCAAGCAGGGAAAATAAAGAAGTGAAATAAAAGTGTCCTTCCCAACCTGTATCAGCTAAGACATGTAAGCGATTGCATTCACGTATGCGTGCCCTGGGTGATGTTTTACTCCTGGCACGCCGAGAAGCAGAGCATGACCTTGGCTCCTTGAAATCAAAGATTTATCAGTGAATGCCTGCAAAGCTCATCAAACCAGGCGAGGAGTGGAGCAGAGATGAATGGACAATAAGGGCATTGCTCTTTCCTCTTACCAACGCACGTGTAAATAAATGCAGTGTTTCCTGCCAGGCGATGACATATCAAATGTGGCCAATCCAAGGTAATTGCTTGTGCTTTTTCTGGCTTAAGATTTCCAACCTCGGGGTTTTCCTCTGGCCGTGCAGCTCATGTTTAGTTTGACAAGAGGACAAACCAATAAAAGTTTTGAAATGAGAGACTGAAAAAAGGGTATTAAGCATGAAAAGACTTTCTTTGGGATGAGGGATGGAAAAACCTGGGGCTGTGAAGCCTGAATGGCTGAGACTGATGGGGACAGGCAAAGCAACGCATACTGGAGAGGGTCAGCCAGGAGCTGCTGGTCCCTCTGTCTCTGACGATGGTCCAAATGCTGCCATGCCCACCTCCGAGCAGCTGGCAGATGTTTTGGAGTGATGAGGCCGCAGGGACCAGGGTTTCTGCTCTTATCCTTATTCAGGATACTGGCACTGCTGCCAGCATTGAGCATCTTCATCTCAGGGGATGGAGCCACACACCTCTCCTAGCAGCAAGAGAAATGCTTTTATAGGCAGGTGAGAGCTCTGCCAAAGGCAGACCATGCCCAAGGTAGAGCTCAAATCCATCTCTAAGCCTGAAAAGAGAATATATAAGCGGACAGCAATGCCAAGCTGCGTTCTTCCCCCACAGCCAGGTGGGAAAGGCCATCAGCGCTAGAAAAAGGCATTCCCCAAACAGCCACAAATCCATCTAATGCAGCAGCCTCACATATTGATTACCTAACATGGCCAAATTAAGCAGCTGCTGGGAATTCCCACCAAGATTTACGGACACTGCTTTGCGGCACATGGATTTTTGCGAGGACACAAAGGATGTCATTTTTTGTATCATTCAATTTGTTCATGATACAACTTCCCTTTCTGGGTTCAATAAATTTTTTAAAAAGCACTTTTATTGAGCCATTTGCTAATGAACAACCCCACCAATTGGCTTCTTGAAAGAAGTCGAGGTAATATTGACACCTTATGTCAATGCAGTAAAAAGCAAAATAGTGTTGTTAAGTCCTCAAAGTTCACAGGTCCTCACCTGCATGGAAATGCCTTGGGAAGCAAAGAATAGATCCACCATAAAGGCGTTGCTGTGAATCACCTAACACTGCACACCAGCACCTTCTACGGAGCCCAGGCTTGGATTTCTGTGGGAAATACCCCTATACATAAGCTCAGCTCAGTGTTTACTGTGAGGTTCCCCATCTATTGGCAAAGGTTCTCTTTGGCCCAGGTTCTATGGACAGGTTGTCTGTTGTGTTGGGGCATCCCAGCCTGGGGTTCACTACGTGGAGATGGGACCAGTGGTGGATCTCACCTGGAGGTAACCTGAAGAAGCAAGCAGACCCAAAGAAGGAGAGCCAGATTTCACAAGGACCAAAAGAAGAGATGCAAAATGGGGTCAGATGTAGCAAGCATGGATCAAAAAACAGCAGGAAAGCATGGAAACGGGGAGTCAGAGATCCAGACAGCCTTCCAAGTTCATTGCTTCACCTTGCAGTATCGCCAAGAGACAGACCATCTGGCTCAGCCCCCAGCAGCAGGGCTGGGAGAAGATGCTCCAGTCCAGAAAAGCAGGCAAGGACTGGGAATAGACAAGAACAACTGCCCTCAGCTTGGCTTATGAGGTCAAAAATAGCCACCCACCACAATTAAATCATTGGCAGGTTATTCACCGACATTGTCAGCCCAGCACAAACTCCTCATTTGGAGGCTTCAGTCATTGGAAGTAAGGTTTATTTGGGGTGAGCTGGAAAATTACAGGGGGCAAGGAGACAAATCACACTGAGATCACCTATCCTGTTGTTTGCTCAGAGTGAATTACACTGGTTTAAATTCAGACATGAGGTTATACCCAGGACATATTTCCTAGATAAATAAGCCACTAGCCTTTTCTACTTGTAACCAGGCAACATGCAGACATGTGGGTGTAGGACACCAATGAATGTTTATATTGGGTATTATAACCTTTATTTACTGTTGGACTGGCGTTATTCTCTCATTCTGAAGAAGAAAGGAAGGTTTATTGCCAAGCTGAGTGGATACGGACTCCTGCCTTATAGCCAAGTCCCGCAAGAAAAAAAAAAAAAAAAAGAGAGGTATTAGATCTCACCATCCTCCCCAAGCGTCAGATCAAGGGTCCCTGCCGCACCTCCTGGCATGGGAAGCAGCTCTTTAAACATTTAACATGCTAAAATCAGCAGCAAGCAAGATGGAAAAATAAAAAAAACAACACCCAGAGCAGCCTGATTTCAGCCTATAGAGACACAGAGCCATTAAACTTTCATGTCCACCCTTCGCCTCCTTGCTGCCCAGCTCTGATCTGATTTAGCAAACACATGGTCCCAAGGCCTGGGACCTGCTGTAGGCGAGGTAAGGAAGATAAAAAAGGCACCGGTGCCTGGGTACAGGATGCCGAGACACAAGACCCTAAGAAAAAGGTGGTTTCTTTGGGTTAATCTTTTCTGGATGACTTTCTTTCTGTGCCAGGAGATGTCCCTTCCATCAGCCCTCCAAGACTGCCAGGGATAAAGGGGGCATCACTGGGGCCATTAGAAAGGTAACCACTATGGGCATATGCACAAAAAGTATACATAAATTATATAAATATATATAAATAAAAACATATGAAAGATATCTAAATAAAAATATATAATATAAATATATTAAATAAATATATATATATTAGTGACATTTTCTCAAAAGGATCTCATGGGAATGATTAAAAATAAACTTCTTGGTAAGCTGGCCACTTCAATAATACAAAACACATCAAGGAAAAAAAATTAATCTCCAGACTGGTTCAAATTAAGGTCCTGTACTTTTTTGCTCCCCCACTTCTTGTGTTCTGCAGAAGCTGTCCCAAATTCCCCATTTCACCCAGATTTCCAACACATGGCAGCAGATCTGGGCTGACAGTGGAGTAAAACCACGTGATGAGCAAATACATTTTCTGGAGATTTACATCAACCAGCAGTGTGACCAAGTCACTCACATGAAAAAATAACCCCCAAAGCCGTATTTTTTGGCTGTCCTCCCTGCTCTGCACCCCATCAATGCATGGGAGCCTTGGGCACAGCTGCCGTGCCATGCAACTGCTCATATGGCAAAACCAAGGTCATTTAAGCCCTTAACGAGGTGGGCGTCTCCTGTCCCCAGCACCCATGGGTGTCCTGCCCCACGACAGAGACCCTGCGAGGTGCAGGATGATGCCCAAGGGGGAACACGCCTTGGATGCAGACCTTCAATGTGCTGAGGTCCACCTGCATGATCTCCCCTCACCAACACCGTCCCCCACTTTTACTCCATCTTAGTTTAAAAGCCTCTTGGGAATTTCTTTCTTCACTCCAGGAAAAAAACATTGCCCAAACAAGCGGCTCCAAGCAAAACACGGCCAAACCATCTGGCAGAATGCATTTCTAGATGCAGTGATGGCTTTAGGGTAAGCCAGGTGCCTCCAGCCCCTGGCACAGCCTGATCTCCAGGTCCCACCACCCAGAAAGATGCTCCTGCCATCACTGCAGGGGTGACCCCAAACTCTATGGCAGGTACCAGCACCCCCACTTCCGCACAGCATCACTGCAAAGCCCAGATCTTGGCCAAGCTGGGAGCCATGAGGAGATACTCCCATACACCTGTTTATTTGCCATGGTTAGAAAGTGTCACCTCCACTGCTCCTCCTGACCCAGCTGAGCCACCAAGCAGGCATTACCCACCAGTCTCAAGCTGCTGACAGTCCACTATGGCATCCATGCAATAAATTCATAGGTATGGGTATATATTGAAGCATTACAGTGAAGTCTTCAGGCTGCCCAGCTGGTGGGGACGGTGGGGACCAGCTCACTCCTGGCTTTTCCTCTTTCCAAGCCAGCACCACTGCTCCATGCCCCAATGACACTACACTGGCACGACTGGCATCGAGCTCCATGCTTGGACAGTGCTGCCACGCAGAGGCTGCCCCCATCTCACAGCTGATTTGTTTGTGTGGTGTAGCAAGCCTGTAAATACAGGCATCCCTCCCAAAGCAGAAAATGGGTAGGAGATGGAGACACTGATGGCACCAGTGATAAAACCAGGGGACGTTTCAGCATCTCGCAGTCAGATGGATACAGTGGTGGGATGCCCTTTTAGGAGGATGCCCTTAAACCAGAAGATCCTTATGAAAACCAAACAAGCATTCTTGCATGCCGATGGGGAAAACCTGCTAGCCCAGCTACCCAGAGGGGACATTTGGAGGAGGGATGGAGACAGACCTATGCTCAGAGGATCTCCTGGAGCCATCCAGTCTCTGCAGCCAGGCTGGGGGCTGTTAGGGTGGAGATCATATACCTGATGCATCCACAGCAGCTTTAAAGGGTTTAATTTTGTACCACCTTGACTCAAAATTTTGGTGCAATTCTTAACCTGCTGTTTATCCACTTTAAATACATTTGGCCTGCTTCTGCAGAGACCTTTCTGGGACACTTTCCAACCTTCTGTCTCTGTTTATCTTGCACCCTTGATAGAGAAAGAGAAAAGAAACCATAACCCATCCTCCAGGCAGGCAATCTGGTCTCTTTGCTGTACATTGCATCTTCCTTCCCCTTCTTGCTGACCTGTTCTTGTCTCTATTCCTTTTTTTTTTTTTTAAATTCTCCCCTTCTCCTTTCAGCTGCTCTAATAAAAACTGGCTTTTAGGAGACTGAGGGAAGAGATGGATTTGTTTTGCTGCAGCCCTGAAAGCCAATCTAACTGTCTTTAGTCCACTTAAACAGACCACTTCACCTCTGCAGGAGCCCAAGCCCAATTAATGGCAGGCTGAAAACTGCCTTGTGTGCATGTTTGGAAAAAAAATCAGTAGCTTTTTTTTTTTATAGGAAGTATTTGCTCTCAGCCAGGGATGCAAATCAGGGTGGTGATGCAGGGAGAGAAACTACTTTTTGCTTGGACTAATTTTTTTTCTCCCTGTTGTTTCTGACAGTCCAGAGATCAAACTTCTTCCAGTTCTTCCAAATTCCGTGAATTTTTTGGATGCCAAAATGGGTTTGCTGCAAGAAGTTGATGTTTCCTTTCAAAGTGTTCAAGAAAAAAAAAAAAAGAAGCTTTTTTCTTTTTTTTTTTTTTTAAGGAAATACCAAAATAACAGACTTCAGTGAGCACAAACTGCTCTGCTCCTGGATGTTTCCATCCCAAGGATGCAGCTCACCAGCCAGCAGCAAAGCAGAAGGGTACCCAAGAACCCCCAAAACCCTGGGTGAGGAGCAGGGCAGCAGCCCCCACCCACAGTGGAGGATCACAGGCTGTTTGCCTTCCTTCAGAGGCTGTTTTCCATCCCATAGCTCTGCAGAGATGCAGAAAAAAAAAAAAAAAAAAAGAGCTGATTCTTGCCAAAGTCTGGCTGGGAAGGACTGGAGCCATGTGCCAGGCAGCAAGGGTCTCACTGGAGACCTGTTCACCAAGGGGAGATCCCATTTTGGGCCTGGGTGTTATAAATAATCCCCAAGAGGACCAAACTTATTTAGTGCTTGCATGTAAGAATTCAAAAGCAATATCCCTGCAAATTCACAGGGTGAGTCCCCCCCCATCCCCTGCAGGAAGGGCTCTGGGGGCTGCAGCAATGCCCTGAGGGGTCATGGCGGGGGGGGTGTGTGTGTGTGTGTGTGTGTGTGTGTGTGAGTGGTGCAGGTCTCACCACCGGCAGCTGCCTGCACCTCTGCCCAGGGAATTAATTGCCTACACCACTGCTGCCCTGGGCACAGAGTTAAACCTGGAACCTCATGGGCTAGCGTGGCAGAAGGGAGCAGAAGGGAAATAGCAACACAAAGAGGGTGGGAGGGGGATAAATAGCATCAAAGGAGCACAGATAACATCAACCAGGCCACCAGCTACAGGGGACAGAGAGGGTTTCTGTGCTTGGGGTGTCCCTCAGGGACATCAAAGGCCCAGGTCGAGTCAGAGAGATGGAGCAACTCCATCCCCAGGAGATTATTCAGAGGTAACTCACAGCATCACCCCAGGTTGAAGCAGCAGTTCAGGGTGAAAACTCCATTGGCCAAGAAAGCTCCCAGCAACCTGCAACCACAAGGAGTAACAACCTCAACTCCAGCTTATCACCTCCCCTCTATTAGCATCACCCTCTTGCCTAAGCACTGCCCTCTCTCAAACCCTTATTATCTAATTTATCAAAGTAATTAAACTCAGCTTGAAGCAATAGTTTCTGTGGTGCTGGGAGGGACCCTGGGAGACAAAACAGGCTCAGAGACAGGAAGCTTATGAAAGACAATGCTCCGAGCTACATAACCTTCTGTAGGGTTCAGAGTGAACAACCTGTTATTGTTACCAAAAAAATGCCTAGAGAAGTGTTACTGTACCCCAAAATCAAGCATGTCTCTCAGTTTAGCACCACTGGAATGAATTTTATGTCCTGTAGGAAATTCCAGAAGGGAATTTCATTTCAATAAGTAACAATATTCCACTTGGATAACGTTTGAACAGTGTAATGTGACACATAATACAAAGCCTATACATAAGTGAGACAGTAGAAAAGTCCAGATGAAATTAAAGCAATAACATCTCAATTAAACATTTTTACTATCAAAATGAAATTATATTGAAAAGATCTATTACAACACTTTTACCATAATGGAGCGGTTTTTGGTATTAATACCCTTCTAGGAATTTTTCCAGTTCAATAAAACTGTATGTTCTGCAAGAAAACTGCAGTAGCGACATCTCAGATTTCTCCTGTGGGAGATTCCCTGAATATCCCAGAGGGTTCAGGAATTATTTTCTTTCCTGCAGGGACTACTGGCACATCCCTGGCACAGACAGGGGATTCACTGGCTCATTCTGGGGCCACTGACCCACCTTCAGGACTCCTTGGCCAGGCCGGGCACACCAGGTTTCACAACACTGGAGAAGGAAAAGGAAGAAGGGGCATAGATATCCCAAGAGTCATCCCAGAAACAGGGAGGAAAGGGAGATTTTTTGAGAAGAGACGAGCAATTTTCTGGGTGAAAACACAGGCAGGGGAGAACCCAGTCTGTGCTGACCCCATGCCCATGGTTCCGTTTTGTCCATCTGCCCACAGCCTCATCAGACCTGTTGTGGCAGTGGGAAGAACTCCCCAGGGCCAAACAGAGAGAAAAGCAATACATCCATCCAAATGTATCTGGCCAGTGGAGATGTGGCACCAGCTCACCAAGATGCCCCCCAGCTGGTGATGCTCCTCTGCCTGCCAAGCGGTGCCCACTGCTCTGGCATGCCACATTTTATCCAGACTCCAAGGGCACAGAGAGAAGGGGGGGTGGGGGGAAGAGTGAAAATCCTGGATGCATTTATTAAAGATCATTTTGGTCACAGCAGAAAATTGCTGGCAGCTCTAGCCCCATCATATGAGCAGCTGCCATGTGGCCTCCAACCCTTCCTTGCTGGAAGCCAGCCTGGAAATGAGCTGGCCCCAGCACCAGAGTCCTACCCAAAGGATGGGAGGAGATTTGTTCCTTGAAATCAAACCCAGTCAATATCCTGCCTGATCTTGTACAGGGAAATCGATGACACAGGGTGTCCCTGGAGGGGAACAGAGCCCTGCAGGACCAGCCTGGGCTGGCACAGGCATCCCCAAGGGCATCAGGGTCCTCTGGCAGGGTAAGGATGTGCTAGAGGAGCAAGAGAAGAATCAGGATGCCTAGTGCAATTGTACCAGCCTGGAAACACAGAGGAAGCATCAGCTGGTGTATGGCCCCTGCAAACAAGCATGGCAACAAGACCCAAGGTGGGAGAAGATCACCTCTCCCATCCCCACTGTCTCTCCAGCCCATCCTCCTGCTGCACGCCACCAGAGAAGAAACCATCAGCCAGAGCCTGAGTTATGTCCAAACACTTCCCAGTGCTTCAAGGCATTGCACTCATCAAAGCCAAATGTCCTGGATGACTGCAAAAATGCTGTGCAAATAGTCAAGCCAGAGCCACTAGTCTCCTGTTGGTGCCCAGGCAGAGGGAAGGGTTGGGGTACATCTGCCTGTGTTGAGCCCCTGGTCCCCTCAGCGGCATGGTGGCTCCCCATGGGTATTGGGTACCACCTTGCAGCTGGCTCGGCACTGCCCAGTGTGGGCAGCATCCCCATCCTGCTCCGTCCCTGGCACCTGCCAATGCCACCAGCAGCAGTGGCAATGCAGCGAGATGCCACCACCCAGCTGGAGCTGTGTCCACTGCTCCTCGGCCACCAAACTCCCTGTGTTCTCCCTGGCTCTGTCGGCCAAGTGTGGGCCTCAGGAGGGGGCACCTCATAGACCCACCCTGAGCTCCAGCATCTCACTCCTGCCCAGGAGTCCCAACTGAGCTGGGGCTGAGCTGATGTCCCAGCCAGGGGACACGTTGACCAGTGTGCAGCAGGGTGGATGCCCTAAGCCTGTGGCATCAGCACTGCCAAGGCAAGTCTCGCGCAGATGGGCAGTGAACCATCTCCCAGTGGGAGATCTTCATCTTTCATCAGACCAGCTCCTGCCGATGACTTTCAAAGCAAAAGTGAGTCTAAGTCAGAGAATTTGAGATCCCTCTTTCATGGTAGGAGACACGACAGTCTGTCTGTCTCCCTCCTTCCCCTGCCTCCCTCCTTCACCTCCACCTCGCTAAAATCAAATTTAAAAGTCACGGCATGCCAGCCTGCTATCCCAAGGGGCAGTGAGGAGCAATTTCCTCTCCTTTGCACACTTCAAAAGTGCTCGTGATCTGAGAGCGTCTCCCTCTGGTTCTCTTCCCCTGCAGCTTGTTTCCTCGTCTGGCAGTCTCTGTACTTCCAGCTCCTCTTGCTCTTTCCCTCGCCCACGTAGCTGGAAGAGAGCTGTGTGCGGATGGCAGCTCAGCTTGGTTTTCAGAGGCGCCAGGTTAGCAACCCCCAAGGACTTTAATTTTTCTCCAATTTTCTTTTTTTTTTCTGAGCTTCTTCCCCTCCCATTAACTCATTTCAGATCCAACATGCTGGATGTGCGTCTAACTAATGCTTGGAGAAGATGAATCCCTGTCAGGTACCATGTAAATGGTGGGTCCTTTACGATTTGTCATAGAAGCATGTGGGTTCAAGCTGCAGTCTCCACCCGTTCATGTGAGGGGACCATGTCCCATTCCCCAAGGTCTAGATAAGCCCCAGCATCAAGCAGGTATGCCACTGTGCACCCACCCCAAGAAGATGCACTGAAGCTGGAGATGAAGCAGAATGTGTCACCAGGGCCCTTCCTACAACATCACAGCAGAACCAGTTCAGACCCACCTTGCAAAGAGGATCCAATAAAGAAACAAACTTGGGTGTCCCAAACCCAGAAGGAAATTTGGAGCAAGATGCCCTTCATCAGGGGAAGTTTGGGCTGAGGACAAGTGAATGCTTCTCAAACTGCTCTTATGCCCTGGAGCCCATCCACCAGGAAACTTTACTTGTATGTTTGTGGTCCTTTTTGAGTCCAAATCAGATGGAAACAGTGAAAAAACACTGGTCCACAATTTGACAAAACTGCTCCTCCTGCTTCTGCTGGTGGGGGAATGGGTGCAGGCGCAGCCTAAGGAAGGGACCACCCTGAAGAACCCCAGCATGGGCAGACCATAGCTTTCTAAATAGAGTGCCCTCCTTGCAGGCACAGGTTTCTGGCAGAGGGATGAAATAGTTGACAAAAGGTGCATTCCAGCATCAACAGGGCTATTAATCAGCTTGCAGAGAAACTACATACTTTCCTCGTGGCAGGAGGGAGGCACGTATCCTCCCACATTGGAAAGGGTTGAAGGGAGAGGAAACCACTCAAAACTGGTGGGACCAGAACACGCTTGGTTCCCCAGCTCATCACAGGATTACCTTCCATGTCAGGACTAAACAATTTGTTGTACTGTTGTCTTTCATCTCTCTAGACTGTACCAACCAACAGACTAGGTTAAACCTAGTGTATTAACTAGGGTTTATAAACCTAGTTGAAAAGGGTAGGAATCAAAAAGCCAAGTAAATCATAGATGCAGATTGATTGATATGGTTTAAAGAAAGCCTTTCAAATGGAGACATTATCCACTGGAAACTCTTAATGAAAAGTTAGCAATGTTCTCAGCAGCAGAAATATTCTCAGCATGAAGGCAGGACATCTATTAAAGCCAGTAAAATTAGATGAATGGGGCTCAAAGCTAGTGATTTTTAATACACCAGTTGGACATTGTGAATTTAAGCTAATGCCATTTGGAATTAGTTCTGCTCCCAAGGTATTTCAAAGAGTAATTTAACAGATATTTGAGGGATTAGGAGGTGTTGAAGGTATAGCAGATGATATTTTAATTTGGACTGTGGAACCTCAAGGAACATCGTGAAAGGCAGAAGTGACTTCTGCAGGCAAGCAAGAGGAAAAAAGTCCTATCTGCATATTTAAGAAGTTCAAATGCCATGGGTGTAATTGGCCTCAGGTGAATCATGTTATCCATGGTGTTCTCCAGAATAAATGCCAACCAGCTGATGAAACAACTTTCAAAGCTATTTTGACACCAAGATCAAGATGCTTTAAGTCAGCAGTCAGCAAGTTGGGCACTGAAGGCTTCTGGAAAAGTGCCTAAGCAGGGTTTGGATATTCAGCTGCTGGAAACTCTCTGCCAAGGATGCTTCAGCCTCTCTTCCTGAGATGTCCTCAACCCTGATGGACGCACTGAGCCATGGTGGGATTTCTAAATCCAAATATGTGTCTTAGAGGCATTAAGATTAAAAAATGAGTGAGAAATTAAAAAGGTCAATGGGAAGATGCTGGAGAAAGCACTTGCAATGAGATGCGTGCCCATGCTGGTGTCCCCATAGGGTGGCCTTCCAGCAGCCTCCAAAACACAAATGAGCTGAGTGTCACCGGAAGGCTCTCAGCTGCTTTGAAAGGACCCCATGCTATTACATGTGAGTGTCCCCTTAAAGGAAGAGCTTTAAAAAGTCTAAACTTCAAAATTGCCAGGAACCATTCACCCTCCATGGAGCCACCAAGCTATGTCACCCACCCAAGGGCCCAGGGCTGGAGACAACGGTCTCCAACCCATCCAGCCAGAGGGATGGAGAGGGCATCTCAGCAGGGAGGAGGGTTGTCCTGGTTTCAGCTGGGATAGAGTGAAGTGTCTTCCTAGTAGCTGGTAGTGTGCTATGTTTTGAGTTCAGTATGAGAGGAATGTGGATAACACTCTGAGGTTTTCAGTTGCTGCTAAGTCATGTTTATACCAAGTCAAGGATTTTTCAGCTTCTCGTGCCCAGCCAGCGAGAAGGCTGGAGTGGCACAAGAAGTTGGGACGGGACACAGCCAGGGCAGCTGACCCAAACTGGCCAACAGGGTATTCCATACCATGGGAC
>JANZLQ010000002.1:1888513-1911720 GCA_026212715.1 Elanus axillaris | reverse complement strand
CCCCCCCCCCCCCCCAAAGAAATCTCTAAAAGATCTGAACTTGCACAGATGTCCAGGTTCCCCCTGAGACCTTACCCAGTGGCCATGGTCAAAGAGACATAGGCAGGTTTGGATGGACAGGCGCTTGGGTACAGACTATTTTTATCTGCTGTTACTGAGGCTGGCTGCAGGACATCTCCAGTGACAGAAGAAGGGTTTAATCAGCCTCGTTCTACCAAAAAGCCTGGGTCCCATGCTAACCATGGGGGACTCTTTACCTTCGGGGTTTGTACAATTGTTGAATCCTTAATAGCTTGTCCTCACACAACCCAACTTTTTTTTTCTGAGTCTGGAAGCTTCCTCTCCTGCTCATCAGCAAATCAAATTTCTTAATAGCAAAGTGAAATAACCTGAGAAGTAATGGAAAAAAGGGAAGGATTACGTTTTCCCAGGGACCTTGATCTCTTTTATCATCTCATTGTCTTCAGAGGGGTGGTTTTCTTTCAATCTAATTATCTAGTGGATATATGTTACTGGCTCTTATGCATCCCAGCTTCCATCAAAACAAAAAAAGAAGATAAATCCCCTGTTATTGTTTTTTTGATGAGAAATTCATTCTAATAACTTACACTTGGGAAATAATTTCAGTGAGTTTATCTTGTTTTCCTGAGAGGTGTCCCACGGGAGCTCTGCAATGGAAGAAATGGCCATGAGGAAGAGACAGCTGTTGCTAAGACGAAGAAAGGGATGTGCATGCCCAATATGCTTCCTGAAGGACTTCACCCAGGTGTCCACAAACTGTAATCCATGTGAGGCTTTCCATGGCTGGTGGCCACTTTTGGGGAGGACTTCCAGCATGCAGGGTCCAGCCAAGCTCCTTCTGCACTTGGCGATGAAATGGAGAGGAGACAACTGTAAAAAAAAAAAAGGGAGGATTGCTGAAGGCACAAGGGATGTATTAGGGAAGAGTTGCCTGGGACCATGGAGGAAACAACAGTGCAAGATGAAGACCCTGCAGCAAGACATGGTGGGAGCAAGGCAGGAGGTATCTGCCCTTGATAAAGGAGATGGAGAAAGTAAAACAGGAGATGAGGGAGAGCTGGGGCAAGCCAAGAAGATGGTTCTACCGGAGAAGGTGGACTCAGGTGGAAAGCAATGGGAAGGGGCAGCCCTGGAGATCAGGACAGGAGGCAGCATGTGGTGTCCTGCTCTGCCTGGGGATTCAGAGGCATCAGTGTCTGGTAATGCATGTAATTACATGGCTGAGTTTCCCTCTCCAGAAACAGCTCAACATCTCTCTCCTCAAGCCTGACAACATCAGGGTCACTCATGTAAATTAGGGATGTATTTGGTTGCCTGTAGGAAACACAGCTTCTTAGGCAATAGCATGATTCAGGCAACTGGGAATTTCAGAAAAAAACACTGACACTGTGAAAATATGGAGGAAGGGGAAATCTCTAGATATAAACACCCTCCAGAGCCTGTCCCCCTTGAAACCAAGCTCCTTTACTGTCCCAGCGCAGCATGTGTAAGGGCATCCATACAAGGAGAACATCAAGGTACCTCCTGGAGAGTTAATTTGCACTCACCTCACACCAATCAGCTGAAGGGGAAGGTAGACCTTTTTTGTTCTTCTGTCTCCCAACAGGCTCAAATAATTGCCATCAGTGCTAGTCATCTTCCACATGACCGGCACATTACCAGCAACATACCCAAGAGGCGCTCCGCCACTGAACTTATTACAGGAGAAAGGGATATCTTCTGTTCTTGATGGCTACTTGTTGCTAATTGAATACAATAACTACACATTAGTGTATTAAAACAAATGTATTAGTGCCTTTTGACAATACCTGTGACTTTTAGAGATATGCCTCTTGCTGGGGTCACTCGAGCCCTCTCTTGCCAGCATGAGAAGCAGCAAAGCAGGCTTCTTGGAGAACCGCGTTTAAGTAGCATCACCTGCAAAGGTGGAAAGGGCACTGAGTGTCTGTGTCCAAAGAAAATACCTGGGGCTTGGAACAGGTTTATTCACCCTCCCTAGGAGGAAGGAGCACTAAGCTGGGCTAGCAGAGGAGACAACGTCCTGCTCTGGGCTGACCATGCTGGCATCAAGAAGGTTAAACATCAGCAGGATGATGGGGACAAGACCTCAGCACAAAATCAAGATATGCTGAGAACAAAATTAATCAAGGACACCACGGGATGCAGTGTGAAAAAATTATTTAACTGGCTCTCCACCAATCCCTGCAGCCTGGTAATGCACAAACAGCACTGAGCTGCTCATTTATAAATGAGCCTTTGACCCAGTCTGCGCTGCTGAGAGCCGGTGAGAAGCAGTACCTGCCAGGAATGCCGAGATGGCTCTGAGTCACGCTGGCAGGAGCGAGAGGTGGAGGAGGGACATGGCTTGAAAGTAACCCAACTTGATCTTTGCAACCCCGGTGAGAGCTTGGAGAGAAGGGCTTAGTCCTTCCCCAAGACCATGAAGACCCAGTGACATCTCCCCAGGGCTTCACACGCCTCCTTGTCACTGGTGTTCCTCCATCACCATCCATCGCAAGGATGTGCCCCAGCTCCTTATCACATCCAAAAATGCATAACATACATAATCAATTGAATTCCTCACTAAAGACGCATTTTCTTAAAATATTCTGTTGAAGAGGAATGGTGGCCATGGTTAGGAAAAGTTGCGGCATGCAACAGGTAGAGCGAGAAAGAGAAACAGTCCAAAAACCAAAATTTATTCAAAGAATGTGGAGAGAAAGAGAGAGATTTTATAGTTAGATTGATAGCGATACATAAGGGCAAGAGAGATAATGCAGAAAGGAACAGGCATAGATTTATATTGAAAGATATTCCAGATAAACAGGTGACAGATAGATGAATAGATATAAATGGATTAAGTAAATAGACTGTAGGAAGGGAAAGGGAAAAAAAATAATGACTGGAGAGAGAGAGCGCTTTATTTCCCAAATAAATCCTGATCTCCCATTTCAGTCTTCAGTTTGCAGACATAAAATGCTCCTCCTTTGACAGATGGGTGAGATAAATGATAAAAAAACTTCCTCACCTGTTTTCTAGCCTCCGGTAATCACACTGCTAAGGCAGCATTCCCTCCTGACCCACAGGGAGCTCAGAGCACGACTGTAACTCCAGCACCCCCCAAACCCACAGGCAAATGCTGCTGCTTCACCCACAGTATGCACCCCTGTAAGGAGAGGTGCTGGTGCTCCAGGGCGTGCAGGGAAAGGGCTCTCTCCATCCTCCATTTGACTTGGGAGAGGAACCACATGCACATGTGCCTACACAACATCATCTATGCTGAACACCCCTAACTCCATGGATGGTGGGCTTCCCATCAACAGCTGCTTTTTTTTTCTAGGCCACAAGAGAAGGAAAAAAAGGTGATTTCCTTATAAAAGGTGGAAACTTCACATGAAGATGAAAATCATATTTGCTGTCATGATTTACTCTATTTTCTTGCCGGTGCGTTCTGTCCATTATGTTCACAGCTCCCAGGAAGAAGAGATGGGGCTTAGCATGCCTGTGAGGTGCCTTCAACATTTGCTGGCACCTTTTCTGTGCTCACCAGGAGTGGAAGTCTCACTGGAGACCCAGAAGCTACTCAAGTTATGGCTCAATCCTGCATGAAGCCAAGGGTAAGAGCTTGCTGTGTGCAGGGTTGGACCCAGCCCAGTCTTCCTCCCAGCCCAGCAGAGCCCTGGATGATGATGATGAGCGTAAGGAAATGCTGTAGCTGCATCACAGACCTGTTCAATGCATGTATAAGAGGAACACTATACATCCACAAAGGAGAAAACACCTTCTTGTTTAAACACATGGAGAGATATAGAATCCAGGAAGAGATGGATCAACTGAGAGCAGGGGTTAGGTACCAGGCGCCTGGTGGGAACCATCACCCTTCCATGAGCTGGGTTTGCAGTGTATAAGCACACATCTTTTGGGACCAGCTCAGGCAAAACCACCTTGAGTTATGTTGTGTTTGCTAGAGGGTTGGAGCACACACATGTATCGCAAGGGGAAAAAAATTCCTTTTTTCCTAACACAAGCCTTCAGGGAAAGAAAGCTAGCACAGGCTGCTTCATGCAGGGCACAACCAGCCTGGGGAACTGACCATCATGGGAGATTGCTGAGATCAAGGGGTCTGCAAAGAAAGAGTTATTGAGAGTTATCCTGCAACAAAATCTATCAGGAGAGCTGGATAGACAGTCTGGGGAAGGCTGGGACATGTGCTGCAGGGCTTCTGATCCGCACATGAGATGTGAGGTTTGACGGCGGGGGGTGGTCCCGAAAGCACTTGCTGCCTCCGGGGCTTTGCTGGCGCTGCTGGCATGGGAGCATGAAAGAGACCCCAAGGCTAAACCATCACAGTGTAAAATTACACCCTGCCTCCTCCTGCAAAATCACCTGCGAGGGATTTAGTCTAAATATATCTCCTCCATCACAGCTTGTATTTCAAGCGGTGCATTAATACAAACTGCGGGATGCTGGCAGAGGCAAGTGGTGGGGAAGAAATGGGTTGGAGCATCGCGGGCAGGTGCGGGCTGTCCCCGGCATCCCCGCGGGACCCCTCTTTATGGGAGAGATGAGGGACATCAGCACGAGAGGCAGGAGGAGTGTGGGAGAGAGCAGGTGTGGGGTTTCGGGAGTGCAGGAGGGGGTGTCACTGCAGAGCTGGAGGTATATTTAGGTGCTCGGGGGTGGGAAGGAAGAGGGCTGTGCAGCAGGGGCGGCTGCGTGCATGAGTCATGGCCCGTGATGGTAAGTATGCAAGTTGTGGTGGGGGGATGCTGGGCATGTCCCTGAGGATGGGCAATCCCTGGACAAGGGGGTACGAGGGGAGGTGGATGCACTGGGCATCCCTCCAGGACAGGATTGCTCCTGGTGAACCAGAGCCACCCCCACTCCCATGGTCCCTCTCTGCCAGGGCACACGGGGAGCAGGGCAGGGGCTGGAGCACCTATGGTCCACACTTCTTACAAACAGTGATCCCCATTTATTCTCTCCCATAGAGCATCACCAGACCATGGCATAGGTGAGGTGATGCAACCTAAAGCAGTCCTGGCTTGCCCTGCTGGCATTACATCTAGGACCTCCAGAGATGCAAGCTTGCCCCTGCAAAGCCTGGGGCCAATGGGGTGTCTGCCAGGGTACAGCAACCAGTCTCTGATCCCACCACCCCATCCTGAGTGCAAAATAACCTCCTGCACCCTCCAAAGGCTCATGGAGTTGTCCAGGGTGGTCTTTGGTACTCACCTTCCCTCCCCTTCCATCTACCCAGCAGAAGCATCTGAGAGGGGCCCAAGTGTCCTCACTGAAGGGGAAAGGCACTCAGCATCTATCCCCAGGGTCTGGCCAAAGACAGGCAACTGCACATCACCCCAGCCATCCAGGAGAGAAGAGCTACCTGAGCATTTTTTCCAACAGATTTTTGCTGTTTTGCATGAAATATTTTCCTGAGCAGCCCCAGAGACCAGGGCACCTTGGAGATTTGCACATGGGCAAAGTGCCAGCCAGGCCTTCCTCCTAATGAACATGAAATCTGGCTATAAAGCCTGCCAAAACTCACAGTGGAAAAAGACAGAAGGCATCCAGGGGAATGTGCATCAATAAATAAGTTTTATGGAAATCCCCAGCTTTTATACAGTTGCTGAGTTTCAATGAATCTTGACAGCTACTATGGGATGCTCAGGGCTGGGTAGGACCAACACACCCCCTGCATCTGTACATCATGTTTCCAACACAGCTTCAAAGAAACCAGGGGTTTGTGTTTTCTTTCCTTCCAAAGGGTGGCAGGACACAACCACTTCTTTGTCCAACTTTGCTGGAGTCACAGAGCAGGATTTCAGCAGATGCACCTGCATTTGCATGATATTGGTGTTGCAACATCTCATGGGGGTATTGCTCCCAGCTTCAGCTGCCTGGGGCTCACACAGCACCACTCCATCAGACCTGATCCTGCAGGGCCAGGAAGGTCAGCATCTATCTCCTTTGCCCAAACCGATGGCTTCCTTGACTTCATCGTGTGTTGTCAGAGCAATATTGGGAGACTCACCAAGCCAAGCCTCCACAGGGACTATCTCCACGCTGCCACCACTGAGCACACAGCTCCTCCAGCCCAGCATCAAATTTATATCCAAAATGTGTTTTCTGAAAGATGCTCTAGCCCCGTTGCAAGGCAAACCCCTTTTGACACTGGAGTCCTCCATCAATAGCCCTGACTGTGACAGACATGCGACCAAGCTCTGACCAGGTTAATCCAGCATTGTTTCCATGGAGAAACCTACAAAAAGCATCAGCTGGGGAGGGCTTTCCACTCCCCAAAATAACAAGCAGTGGAGATGGCTCCAGGGTGTCAATCCACCCTCCAGGCTCAACCCATCCTTGGGAAGTGCCAGCCTGGAGCTCCCAGGGGCTGCTCACAGCGACCTGCAGGACGACACCCACTTCCAGCCCATTCCTCCTCATGTCCTCTGGGAGAAATCCCTGGGATACATCAGACACCATCAGTGATGCTTGGGGCAACTCAGGAACCTTCCCCACAGCTCCAACACCCCTTGGCCAGCTGCATTTCCACATCTAATGCTGGCGGCTTCAAGCATCAGGCAGGGTAATAATGCTCTTCATATTGTTCAAAGGGCAACTTATACATTTTTGAAGAGCTTCTGTTGGTGGTGATAGAGATCAAGGGCTGCAAGCAATGCCAATCTGCCACAGACATAAACCCCGTCTGTCAGCAATTTGAAAACGTTGGTTTGATGTCGCTGCATTTGCAACAATGCCAAATGCTCCCTGTTCCCATATTCCCTGTGGTCCTGCCACCCTGCCTGCCTACCGGAATTATCTGCAGGGATACAGCTCTAGCAGCATCCTTTATCCATGCAGAAAAAAAAAAAAAGGGAGGTCCTGGGCTGCAGATGGGTATGCAGAGCAGTGTATTGGCTTGTTCTAGCTCATTTTGACCCTAGCCATGCATACCTCCCTATACAAGGTGCCTACAGGCCTGCACACATAGGGGCTATTGCTTCCCCGGTTTTCTTCTGCAAGAAAAGGAAAGCTCATGGAAAATTTGGAAAAGTGGGAAAAAAATCTGATTTTTGGAAGCATTTTAGCATTGACAGGACTTCATCTTCTGACAGTATGGCTCTACTGAAACATCCCTAAGCCAACACTCTCTATATAGTTCTCTCACTCACATGTCTTCAAAGGGATCGCAGGTGTTGGCATGGTCCCACAGCATGTCCGGGGGGGAGGTACCTGGATGCGGCCCTGCTCAGAGCAGGGAGGTGCAGAGGGTTAAGTGGGGCAGCAGCATCCCATGGCTCAGCTATCCTGTGGTATAATTATTTCTATCCCTCCTGGGATAGAAATGTGTACAAAATTATATATGAAATGATATAATTTTATATAAAATGAATATAAATTGGTAAACCTCTGAGGGTATGAGTACATTCTGCAATGGGGTGCATTCAGGAGCACGGACCAGCAGCACCAGGTCAGATGGATTCATCCCATGGGGACCATGAGCAGGACTAAGCTGGCACCCCCTTAGTGACCTGTTTGGGGCTCAGTCTAGTGGGGTGTAATTTGGGGGCTATGTGCTCACTTGCGACATCAGCAGTGCTGGATGAGACCCAGATGGATACCACCCTCTCGCTGCCCTCTCCTTGAGCAAACACCCTGCAAACCCAGCCACCACACAAATCTAGAGCACCCCTCCACCAGCACAGCCAGCTTTGGGTTTTTCTGTTTAACAAATTCACAAACACTTCTGGGATGACCAGAACAGCATTTTCCCTGTAATTAGCCATTCCCCTCCTGCTCCTTCCCCCTCTAATGACTCATAACACGCAAAGTCAAGTTGCACATCGGGGCACCCTGAGGGATGCTCCAGGCAGGTCCACGCTCCAACAGCCAGCAAGCAAGGACCAGATCCTGCCCCACCACCACCTCTCTCATTACCCTCAGCTTAATTAAATTCAGGACAGTCTTTTACTAGAGACAAAGGAGGCTGGGGGTTGGTCTGCTCCTGCTGAGCTGTTGGATTTATGAAGCTCCTCTGTGTTTTTTCAGGCATGGCTGCCAAAGAGCAGAGCTGAAGGTAGATCCAAGTATGACCAGGGACTACATCGAGGCATTTCCAAGGTCCCCTTCCCAACCTTTTCCATCTGGAAAACATCAGCTCAGAGCAATAAATGCATCTCCAATTAAAGAAGGATGGGAAAAAACCTGAAAACAACACAAACACACTGGACCGAATGGGAATTTGGTTTTTGGTTGCCATGTTGGGCTCACATGTGTCAGGGAGGAGAGACCCTGGAGCCACCTCCCCACTGGATTTTAATTTAATTACTTTTCTCAGTTTCTCTTAAAGGTCTAATTTTAACTTGCCGCTGCTAAAGGAGGCCTTGCAGCATTAGAAATGCCCCTGCTTATTTAAAACCAGCTCTGCTCACCTGGATTGAACCACACCCCTGTCCTCACTGTAGGTTTTGGCATATCCCTACAAACCAGTGGCGATGCTGAGTGGTCCCAAACAGGTCTCCCTTGGCAAAATAATGCACTAAACACATGAGACCAAGGCTTGGATAGGTGGGCATAGGTCCTGCCCTATATCCTCACGCAGCTCCCCTGGGTGGGAGGAGTCCAGCAGTGGTGCCCTGCCACGGCAGCACATCCCCAGATGTATTTTCCCTCTTGCCTATTAAATACTTTTATGCAAAAAGAAAAATAAAGCAGAAGCCATCTTCAGCACAATGCTAAGCTTGCAGGGGCAAACTCAAACTCAAAGCAAGTCTGAGGCCACCATGCCCCAGCACCTGCAAGCAAATATATCACATAATCCCACTCCTAAATGGATTAAATTCCTTCTTAAAACCAGATGGCCCCTGGCTGTCCTGAAAATCCCTCCAGAAACTCTCCTGACAGCCGAAAACCTTTCACTAATTTTTTAAGCGCCTACATCCTAATTGGCTGTAGTACCCATTGCTGTGACTGTGCATCTCGTTTCATCTGCAGAAACAACAAATACACACAGTGTTCAATTTCCTCCAACTTAAAAGCTGCTTTATAGCCCATAGAGGAAGAGATTACCACTTACATTGAAAACACACAACATAGAAGCCTTGAATTTTGTACTTTTGAATGCGCTCGTGTATTTTAAAAACCCCTTTTTTCTCTGTTTTAAATTGGAGTGAAAGTTTGCCTCTGCATATTGGCTACACTTTGGTATAATTAAAAATACAGAGTTTGAGATTGTACTTACTTCCATAGTAACTTCACTTGAGTCAACAAAGTAGGGCTTGAAACGCCACATGCCCGACAAAAAATTCAGCTTCAGGTGGCGAGGGACCGATGGCTGGAAGGATGGCTGACGGCAGCACATCGATGAGCATTCTCTTCCTTTTTGCACCTGCTTTTCTATTTCTACACCTATCAGGGAAAAGTGTAATTATTAATAATTAAAATAATTAAGAGGGTAATCAGAGCAGGGCAATTCTGAACACCCTCACTGAAGACCCTGGAGCTGCAGCTACATATGTAGAGTGGGGCCCTTCCCTAAATGTTTGGTGCTTGCACCCTGCTTCTATGATATCAAAGGAAAAGCAAGAATAAGTCAAGCAGAGTTCAAGCTTTGTATGGTTTCTGGCTTTTTAGCCAGATTAAAAGATTCGGTCTGGACCCACATGGCATGGATGGGGACCCCAAACCCACACTGAGCTCTGGAGCCATGGGCAGGGACCCCAAACACATCCCAAGCCCCAAAGCCACAGGGCATGGATGGGGACCCCAAACACACCCCAAGCTCCAGAGCCACGGGGCATAGCCAGGAGCAATATCAACTCCTGGGGGCGTTCCCTTTTCTAACCTGAATCTCCTTTTCTCTGCACCAGCCAGGATAGCCAGCACGGTACTTTCCTTCCTCCTCCTCCCTTCCACTGTTTCAGCTGCCTGCTGATTTCCATTTTAAGTAACAATCAAATCCCCATTGGAGCTGCTGTTCCCAGGGAGCAGGCTGTGGCAGGGAATATTCACTCCCAGCAAATTGCCCAGCATGAGGTGGGTGAGGACAGGCATGCATGGGCAGCCAGCCCATGACCAGCATCCCTGCTGCTTGCTCCAACATGGGCTTCCCCTCCATCACGCTGGCTCTCACCAGGCTGGTCTGTACCAGGTGAAATGCAAAACAGCCATCAAAGAGTCTGGCAGCTCACAGGCAGGTCAGGCAACAGCAGCAGCATCCTCAAAAAGCCTGGCCAGCCAGCAACGGGTGGAGCATTTTGGGATCTGCAGTGACCCTACAACCTATCTCAGCACCTTGCCAGCTCGTCTTTCCACCCAAGGCAAGCTGCTCCATGAAGCCAGGAGGAGATGCCAGCCCACCATGCAGCCAAGTTCATCCTGTTTTCAATAAGGTGCTTATTATTCTTGCAATCTGCCCCAAGGAGCAGCTGTGGTCCTACCACAGGTGCTGGGAGCCAGATGTCCCCCAAGCAGCATGGCCATGGGAGCCGACCTGGGACCATCAAGGTCTCCAAGCAGCCCCCAGGGCACCTCTGCTCCCCACAGCCAGGCCACCTTATTGACCGTGCCATTCCTCCACAATTTCCTTTTCCTTTAATTAAATCAGTGTTTTCCAACAGGGAAAGAAAAGCAACCAAGTGTTTCCTCCTGTGAAGATTTTCCCCATCCCACAAGTCTCTGGTAGCTTCAGTTTCTCTCCTCCAGCCCTCCAAACCATCACTACTATTAAAATACAGGACTTTCTCTATCAGCCCTCTTCGTCCTCTGCCACATTAACCCATCACCCATCCATCAAGCTGCATTCGTGCTTGCCTTAAAACCAAAGGAAATTCAGTTTATTTGATCCTCAAACTCTTGACGTGCAGTTTCTCAACAGCTGGAGACAAGGATTTTTCCCTTGCAAAAAAAAAGTACAACCCCTTGTAGCAGCACCAGCCAGCAGCAAGGGATTTTTCTGAATGGGAGGGAAATAAAAACAAGCTTAAGTTATTTCTGCAAGGGAGGGGCGTGGGACAGAAACAATACCTTTTCCTGCTGTTGGCACGCTGCTTTGATCTTTACTTTGTAGTTACCATAGTGACAAATAAAAAAGGCATAGGTAGAACAAATTGCTGAAAGTTGATGATGTCCTTTATATGTTTCTCCAGTGCACGAGTGCAGCTTGCAAACATCCCCCAGCTGTTGTGATGTACGCTCACCTTCAGTGTATGGCTCACGGGGAATATTTACACTCTGCCTCATGTTAAGGGATATTTAGGCATGTCTCAAACACAGAAAGCTCCATCAATGGTGTTCTGTAGTCTGGAGGAAGGAGGTAGAGTGTTTGTCTTGTCTGCAAAATTAAGTGGTCCTATTGCAACTTGGTGATGGACCATCATCATCCTCATCTGGGACTACAGGAGACCTGGGTGCTGAGGACAGGTGACAAATAAAAGGGGTATAAAACAGCAGAGGAAGAGAGCAGGGAGGCAGCCTGCAGCTGATGGTCAGTGCAAGAATATGTCCATCATTCAATAAACCTTTTTTCCAGCTCCTCTGAGGTCTGCACTAATACAGAACCAGACTAAAAAAAAAATACAAATGTACGAAGCAATTTTTACCTAAAAATTATGACCCCCATTGCTTTGCTTTCCCCTGGATCGTTCACCCTGAGGCTCAAGCTTTAGGACAGAAAGTTGCTGCCAGTTCCAAAAAAGCCAGAAACTTCAGGGTTTCCATTTCTCCTAAAAACCACCCAAAAAAACACTGCCCAAGCCAGTTCCTGTTGGTTAGAGAAGATTTAACAGTCTGGACAACCTTCGCCCTGGCTCTTAATTGGGGTGACCAGGATGTACCTTTCTTTTCCCCCCAACCAACCTCCACCAATGCCTTAATACTTCTTTTTATACTACAAAAGGAGCAAACCCCCATTAGCATGCATTCCTCTCCCATGGAGAGGTTCATTGCAGGTTTGGACGGATCAAAGCATTCCCAGTGAGAAATTGGGATTTGCTCCTGCACCAGGGCAGCCCTTAAGACTGGCCAGTCCCTGTCCTGTGGAGCAAGGGAACAGGTGGCTGCAGGAAGCAATGAGATGCTGTATCAGGTGCCGATCATCCTGATTTTCCCATGTACAAGCAGTTGGAAATTGCTAATTCTTATGTCCCCATTGATGGAGCAGCCCAAATATTTGCAGGGCTCTGAGTCCAAGCGGCTGCATAAAGGTGCAGAGCAAACGGTAATGATGCCAGCCCCCCCCTCATACATACACAGAATAAAATATAATAAAAAACAGAGGAGCAGGGCCAGTATCAGCACAGTGGAAGAGCTTTGAGGGCTGAAAAAGAGCTGGGGCGAAAAGAGTTACCACGGAGGGACAAGGCAAAGGCAGCATGGGTTATTGCACCCATTTGACAGGCAGGGAGGTGGGGAAAAACCCCAGATACCTCTTTCCAAAGTCCCAGAAAAAGATCATAGGAGATCCCAACTGCTCCTGAGCACCCATCAACTCATTTAAACCCAAGAACCCACGAGGATGGAGCTGTGCTTGAGAGATGCAACCAGCCTCAGGCTTTGCCAACCCCTGCCTTGCTTCAATGCTGTTGACACACAGCTCTTAAGTCAATCCGTGCACAACTAATATGCTACATCTGCTGTGTATTTTGCTCAGCATTTGTTTGCTTTAGTTCTGTTGAATCTCTTCCCGCGCTCCCTGGTAAGCTCTAATGATGTGCGGCGGCTGCTGTTGTTGCACCATTACGCCACGATAATCTTTGGACAATTATTTGCTGGATTCACCCCGTTGCTGGATGAAGCAGTGCTTTCGCCAGCTGTCAGTTATATATTTCTCCAAGCTGAAGCCAGACCACGGGGAACCATCCTGGCAGTAAATTAAGAGTTGCCAGTGCCAGGAACATCACAGAGAAGCATCTCCAGCTTCAGATGCTCATTAGAGATTAAGCGTGGGTTGGGTGAGGTTGGGTCCTGGGGCAATAGGTGATGCCTACGGGTGATGGGAGAGTCCGCACCCAAAGTAGAGGTAGGGATGGGTCCCAGGTTCTTGCACACTTGGTTCCTAAAGACACCCTTTCTTCTTCAAATATAATTCCAATTTTTAATTTCCCTTAACTCCTAAGAAAAGCAAGGCTTTTCTAAGCCAGAAGATGAAGCAGCAGGAGGGTCACAGGTTGATATCTCACTATGATGTCTCCTACAAAGGTCACCCTTCCCTGGCCCCCTTGGTCCATGCAATGCACCCCCATACTTGTGCGGCTCCCCAGATGAGGACACAGCCCATAAATCCAAAATAAATGTTTGCAGCAGAGGGCGAAACCCATGCAGCTGGTGGCTTGGAGGGTCTGGCCTCTGTTTTTCGCTCCTGGCAGGGAAATTACCCAGCAAAGCTCCAAGCAGAGCCTTGCAGGAAAGGAAGGGATGCTTCTGCACCAGGGAGGACTGGGGAGATGGCTCAGGCCCCTGCATTTAAAGCTTTTAGTCTCAAAGACACAACAAAAAAGGAGGGGGGTGTGTGTCATGGTTATTATTTTAAAACAAACTCTCAGAAGCTAATTTGACTTGGGGGGATCCTCCTTGAACATTTCAGAGGTAACTCGGTTGCATATCAAAACACCTGGTACTTTACATGGAGCTTTCATCTTCCCTCGCTGCCTCTGCTGTTCCTGTAATTAGAGACAAAGGTCCTTTGTCTTGAGCTAAACCTCCCCTTTCCCTCTCCCTTCCAGAAGATACCAACTCCGTTTGATTTTTGATGACCGGCCTTTTTTTTTTAACAAGCTTGCTCCTGTGTGCCCCATTAGCCTGGTTTTGAGCTGTTACAGGGGGAGTTTTCAGCATTCTCTTCCCTGCATCATTAATGTTGTTGCTCATCAGGTCTTAAATATACTCGCCCAGCCCATCTGCCTGCGTGCTCAGGGCTCCGCAGGTTTCTAACCAGCTGCTCCTGTTTAAGTGATGCCCACTTAGGCCTGTAGAAGGGACAGGCAGCATTAGGACCTGAGGTTTTTCCCCCCCTCCTCTTTTAAATGGGATTTTACCTACCGCTCCTCATCACCGGGTCAGAAAGGAGAGAGGAGGCACTTCTCATGCAGCCCTGGAGCTATTTTGCCCTTAGGACATGTGTTAATGGGTTACAGAGATAACCAGCTGCTTACATCTGTTCTCCCATTACCTTCCCATCAATGATGTATGAACCCATCTCTCCTGGTTCAACCTGTCCTTGAAAACCCAAAGCAAGATGGGGATTAACAGCCCTACCTGGACAGACCATGCCCACCACATCAGCTGGCACCGACACTGATGCCAAAGATGTTGGACGAGCCAGCGACATAGGGGCAAAGTTGTAAAAAACACATTTTTATTTCAGCTGTGCCGCTCACAGAAGGAATTGTTTCATTCAAACAGGCGTAGTGAGCAGGGCCAGCCTGCAAAATGAGATTTCCCAACAGCAGGAGGAGGCGGAAAGCCCGCCGCCCACCCCAGCGCCATATCCTCCTGTCACCGCTTCCCATCTCGCCTTTAATCCTTTACATTATTACAACAGGATATGAAATTGCTGGAGGGGCGAGAGAAGAGATACCACTGACATTACACCATTTGCTTTCATTACTCATGATTAAATGTATCGTTCCAATAACCATCTCCAAAGGGGATGGAGAGGCTGTACCGAGCACGAGTCACGATGCTCTCAAACCCTGGCAGCAAGGAGAGCTGAAAGAAAAGAAATCAAGCCAGGACGTCTTGCAGAAATATCCGATGGGATAATAAAATGGGAATCCTGAGGGAGAAACCCAAGACTTGCTTTCAACAGTGGACACTGGCCTTCAGATGGCCCAGTAGTCTGGGGAGCTTGATGAGAGTCTCAGGACTCGGCTGTGATGGATGAGGGACATATGTGGTACCCAAGACACGGTATTTGGTGTTTTCCTTGAATACTCAGTTGTGGGGCTTGTGGGATTTCCAGGGAGATGCTACCACCTCCTTTTTGTGCTCCATGGCTGGCAGCAAGCACTCCTGCCGCTGGTACCTCCCTTCCCATTAACACTCATTAGACTGAGAAAGGAAATTAAATAACACAAGGTCTGGATATCCTATGGCCAGCATCAGGACCTGGGTAACAAACCGCGTACCCGCACACAGCATCTGCTTTTTAAATGACGGCTGAGCTGAAGCATTGCCTTTATGAGCCTGAAAATAGGATGCCGCTTTGAACAGTACTGCCATGAGTCCAAACCCAGGGATGCCAGGAGCTCCTTTTCCCTTGCTTAGCTATGTCCACAATGAGGATCAAAACCCTGAAGAACCCAAAAGCTCAGGAGCTGTTGGAACATCCTTTGCACGCCCTGCAAGTGCAAGTCTTGTTTGTTCATTAGGAAAGGATAATGGAAGAATTAGCAGGGAGAAAAGCAACCAGGGAGCTGCAGAAAATACCTGATATACTAAAACCACTGAGAAGCCTCATCACTCTCAAAAGGGTCCACACTCCCCGTCTTCTTGCAATACACAAAACCACCCCAAAACGTGCACCGGGAGATTCCTACACTTCTTGTGAACAGGGGAAAGGGGACCCAAGGGGTAAATACCATACCACCCCTGGTCTGGCATGGCATAGGGGCCACGCACAAGCCAGCTGCTTTTTGAGTGTAGATAGCATTGTTTCTGTACAACAGGCATTTGTCTCCAGCAGGATGAGCCAAAGCTGGTAAAAAACAGGGAGCAAAGGACCTTTTGCTGGTTGGCATGGCTGCCTTTCTAGGAAAGGAGAAAATACAGTGGCAAGTTTCTAGTGCAGTAGGAGTTAAAAAGTTCTCCTCATCTGTCAGCACCATCCAGTATCCTATGAAGTTCAGGAAGAAAAAGAAACTGAACAAAAAAGCCTGACATCATCAAATTAAAACAGCAGCCATCCTTTACTCCCATTACTTTAAAACAGGAGTTTACGCAGCATCTGCTTTCAGGGAGAATCAAAGTGATTTTATTCCCCTGCAAAACAGATGCTTGAGTGTCCAGCACATCAGGGGGACATTGCCACAGTGATACCCTTTGGCCAGGGCACCGTTGCACAACATATCGAACAAGCTTCACCATCAGCTGCCTCCATCCACAGTTAAATCAAGCCCAATTATGACAGGTGCAATTTTATATTGCCGTTTGGCTTTTATTGCCATCATAAACGGTCCAGCTGGCATCAGGCTGGCAGTAGTTCATAGCGAGAGATGTGCTGAGATAAATAAAAGGAGGAGAGGGGTTTTTTCTTTCATGCTGTGCCTGAAAGCCATCCCTGCATGGCTCAGACTGACCCCAGGGCCAAGGCTGGCAAAGGGAGAAGCCAAAGCACTGCAGGGGAAGTTGCTTCCCCACATTTGCTGTTTGACCTCCATCAGCAATGCCAGGGAGCTCGCAGCATCCCCCACGGCTGGGTTGGGAGAACAGGGATGAGATAATTTGCCTAATGAGGGGATGCAGCTGACAGGCTTTGCAGTTCACCCACCAAACCAAAGGAGGTGGGATGGAAAGTGGTCCAAAGCTTGTCACGAGGAGATGGCTTGTGCCACCCAGCCAGATACAATGCACAGGAACGAGTATCCTCAAAGGCAACATTTTGGGTAAATACTTCACCACAGAGCCCAAAGTATAAATCCTGCCTGAGACTGATTCTATCTTAGCATCTCCTGCTCCCCATTGCCTGACCCACAGCCCCTGGGGCTTGAGTCCAGGGACCTGATTCTGGTTGTTGCTCACTGCCTGGGAGAGAGGCAAGAGGCAGTGTCCAAGCCAAGGCTCCCCCATCCCCAGTTACTACTGAGCCTTTCAAATATATCAAATTAATTCTCATCTTAGCCAGCACATCCTGGAGACAGATAGGGATCATAGAACCATTTAGGTTGGAAAAGACCTTTAAGATCAACGAGTCCTACCGTTAACCTAGCACTGCCAAGTCCACCACTAAACCATGTCCCTAAATGCCATATCTACACATCTTTTAGTATATAAACTAAACCAGGGATGGTGACTCCACTACTTCCCTGGGCAGCCTGGTCCAATGCTTGACAACCTTCTTGGTGAAGAAATTTTTTCTAATATCCAATCTAAGACTCCCCTGGCACAACTTGAGGTCATTTCCTTTTGTTCTGTCTCTTGTTACTTGGCAGAAGAGACTGACCTCCACCTCGCTACAACCTCCTTTCAGGTAGTTGTAGAGAGCGATAAGGTCTCCCCTCAGCCTCCTTTTTCTCCAGGCTAAACAATCCCAGTTCCCTCAGCCGCTCCTCATAAGGCTTGTTCTCTAGACCCTTCAACAGCTTTGTTGCCCTTCTTTGGACATGCTCCAGCACCTCAATGTCTTTCCTGTAGTGAGAGGCCCAAGACCAAACACAGTATTCGAGGTGTGGCCTCACCAGTGCCGACTACAGTGGGATGATCCCTTCCCTAGTCCTGCTGGCCACACTATTTCTGATACAGGCCAGGATGCTGTTGGCCTTCTTGGCCACCTGGGCACACTGCTGGCTCATATTCAGCTGACTGTTGACCAACACTCCCAGGTCCTTTTCTGCCAGGCAGCTTTCTAGCCACTCTTCCCCAAGCCTGTAGTGGTGCATGGGGTTGGTGTGACCCAAGTGCAGGACCCGGCACTTGGCCTTGTTGAATCTCATACAATTGGCCTTGGCCCATTGATCCAACCTGTCCAGATCTCTCTGCAGAGCCTTCCTACCCTCAGGCAGGTCAACACTCCCACCCAACTTGGTGTCATCTGCAAACTTACTGAGGGTGCACTCAATCCCCTCGTCCAGATCATTGATAAAGATATTAAACAGAACTGTCTCCAGAACTGAGCCCTGGGGAACACCACTTGTGACTGGCCACCAGCTGGATTTAACTCCATTCACCACCACTCTTTGGGCCAAACCATCCAGCCAGTTTTTTATCAAGTGAAGATAACACCTGTCCAAGGCATGAGCAGCCAGTTTCTCCAAGAGAATGCTGTGGGAAATGGTGTCAAAGGCTTTACTAAATTCTAGGTAGACAACATCCACAGCCTTTCCCTCACCCACTAAGTGGGTCACCTTGTCATAGAAGGAGATCAGGTTAGTCAAGAGAGGACCTGCCTTTCACAAACCCATGCTGACTGGGCCTGATTACCTGGTTGTCCTGTACATGCCACATGATGGCAGTCAAGATGATCTGCTCCATAAAATTCCCCAGCACTGAGGTCAGACTGACAGGCCTGTTGTTTCCTGGATCCTCCTTCTGGCCCTTCTAGCAGATGGACATCACATTTGCTAACCTCCAGTCACCTGGGACCTCCCCAGTTAGCCAGGACTGCTGATAAATGATGGAAAGTGGCTTAGTGAGCGCTTCCACCAGCTCCCTCAATACCTTTGTGTGGATCCCATCCAGCCCCATAGACTTGTGTGTGTCTCAGTGGTGTAGCACGTCACTAACCATTTCCCCTTGGATTACGGGGGCTTCATTCTGCTCCTCATCCCTGTCTTCCAGCTCAGGGGGCTGGGTACCCAGAGAAGAACTGGTCTTACTATTAAAGACTGAGGCAAAGAAAGCATTAAGTACCTCACCCTTTTCCTCATCCTTTGCCACTATGTTTCCCTCTGCATCCAATGAAGGATGGAGATTCTCCTTAGCCCTTCTTTTGTTGCTAATGTGTTTATAAAAACCTTTTTTATTGTTTTTAACAGCAGTAGCTGGATTAAGTTCTAGTTGGGCTTTGGCACTTTTAATTTTCTCCCTCTATAACCTCATGACATCCTTGTAGTCCTCCTGAGTTGCCTGCCCTTCTTCCAAAGGTCATGAACTCTCTTCTTTCCCTGAGTTGCAACCAAAGCTCTCTGTTCAGCTAGGCTGGTCTTGTTCCCCACTGGTTCATCTTTCAGCACATGGGGACGGCCTGCTCCTGCACGTTTAAGATTTCCTTCTTGAAGAACATCCAGCCTTCCAGGACTCCTTTGCCCTTCAGGATGGCCTCCCAAGGGACTCTGTCAACCAGTCTCCTAAACAGGCCAAAGCCTACCCTCTGGAAGTCCAAGGTAGTTCTGCTGACCTCCCTCCTTACTTCTCTAAGTAAGAATCAAAAACTCTATCATTTCATGATCACTATGCCCAAGACAGCCTCCAACCATCGTGTCACCCACAAGTCCTTCTCTGTTCACAAACAACAGGTCCGGTGGGGATCCAGGTGTTCTAGGATCAGCTGAGAAGTGACCCTAAAACCCACTTGTCCCACCAGCCTTGAGGAGGACACCTTCTCCTGGAGGAGAATCACTGGGATGGGAACAGCAGAGTTTTAAGAGCAAACAGCAAGGGCAGCTCCATAACCAACTCTGTGACACCCCCCCCCCGACCTCTGGACCACCCCTATGGGAGGTGTTTTGGACTTCAGCCTGGTTTTAAATTAACATGAGAGCTTTTAAACTAACTCAGAGGGCTGGGGAAGGCCAGCCCACCCCTTCCCTAGCTATTTAGAGCCAGTTCAAGGGGGAAAAAATGAAAAGGAAATAAAAAGCAAACAAAAAGCAAACATAGCAGGAATTGCCCTGTTTACCCAAGCAATCACACAGCTCCGAGTAAACCCCCGGAGGAGGATGAAGTGTCTTGGCCGCTGCAGTAGAGCATCACAGCAGCTGGTGTGTGGAAAGGAGGAAGAGATTTACTATCCCTGGTGCTTGTGTTTCTCCTTCCCCACCCCCTCTTTTTTGTAATAATAATTGTAAAATGGGAGGGGGGGGGATCTCCTGCAACTCCCCATGATGCTGCCTTATTAAAAAAAGTGACAATTAGTCATTTGAAGAAGCAACAAAGAGAGCTGGCGTCGGAGAGGCGCGATTTGAATTTCAATGTGCTATGGGAGGGATGGGGAACAGAGGTTCTGGAAGGAGAGTTGCCAATCTCCCTGCAAAATCCATGGCTACCCCTTTCCACCCCAGCTTTCTCTGCTTGGGGACCCAAATATAGCTCACAGCAAGCACCCTGCTCCATCTCACCCAAAATTCACCCTAACTTGCTCCCCTGGCTCAGCTCTCTGCCAGATTTTGACATAGGTGCTTTGCACGGGACACTGCGCAAGGAGGGGATCAGCTCCCCTGCAAAGCTATTTTGCGATTAGACACCTTGTGCAGAAGGGCTGGGGGAACCCCAAAATCCCAACCCAAGGCAGCTGGACCCCAATGAGCCTGACCCAGGGGCCCTGAGCAGCTTTCTGGGTCTGGTGTCCAGGGGTGCAGGCTGGGGTGGGAAGGATACAGGCTGGGTTGGGAAGGATGCAGGGCTCAGCCCATGTCTCCCCTTCCCTACACCTCTCCATCCTTCCCCGTGCAATCCCGGTGGAGTATTTCATGCATCCTCTGAGCCCCTGACTCTTGTTTGCCAGGAAAAGCCCCAAAATGTGACCTAAGATCACCCTAAAGACTCAGGATCAAACCCATGAAGACAGAAGCCAAACACATTTCTAAGCACAGAAAAATGAGCCTCAAGGGGGTATAAGAGGCTATAACCCTGCCCCCCCAGCCAATACCCCTGCCACCGATAAGCCCCCAGACCCCAGCGAGGAGGCTGGGGGAAGGTTCACAGCTGCTGGCCCTTCTTTTACAGCACACTTCACATTTTACCCAGGACACAGCTCTGAATTCAGAGGCGGAGAGCCGCCAGCCAGAGAGAATATAAATGCAGCCCTGCAGCCCAGCAAATGAACAGTATCTTTATTAGCATCTTCCTTTTATTGTAGGTTACAGGGATTTTTTTTTTCCCTTCATTGCCTTTCTCGTTCTTCTTTTATTCCCACGAACTGTGACATTTATGGGACTAGGCAGGCAGGATGCCTTTGCGCAGCATCCCGCAGGGGACACAAGGGCACCCTGGGGACACAGGTCCCCCTTCAATGAGAGCAGCAGACAGGTACAGTGAAGGAATTGCAATGGCCAAAAAGGAGCTGGAGCATTTCTCCCATCATCAGCAAAGGGGGGGAGGGGGAAAACCCATACGACTTCCCAAAGCTTTCACTTCCTGAGGAAAACACCAAGCTAGGGGCTCCTCACCACCCCGACGAGATGAGCCAGACATCGCAGATGGAGGGACGACAGGCAGAGCTAGACACGCTCCCCAGCGCCAAATATAGGAGACCCATCTTCTCCCTGCCTTGGAGCCAGCCCATTTACACTGCAAATAAAACCTCCCTGATTATCAAGTCGGAGCAGCCCTTCGCCCCTGCGTTCCTGACACCGCATCCCCCCAGGACCTCCCGTGTCCTCCAGCATCTTCAGCTGCTGCGGTGAAAGCTCCCTCCCATCCCCACAGGCTCCTCTCAGTAGCCCACATCCCAGGGGAGACAGAGATGCTCGGTGACGTGGTTAAAAGCAAGCTGACCTCTTTAGCCATGCATGGATGCTGCTGAACAGCCAGCGGGCCAGGGAAACATCTGTGGTTCCCAATCCTAGGACATGCAAACAGTCTCCGGGTAAAGCTGCGGGGCTCGACAGGATCAGGCCCAGCACAGCTGTTGGAGGTTCAGGCAGAGGGGTCATGCTTAAGAAAAAGGTGCTTCTATTATAATAAATCTATCAGTGATGCTCCCAGCCCAGCAGAGCTGTGGGCTTCCCAAAACCATCCCAACCTGCTGCTGAGTTCCCCAAGGAGCAACGTGACTTGGTTTGCTAGAAGAGCAACCCCACGGTTTAATCTCAGTCCCTCCTCATGGAGTAAAAATGGATTTATTTTTTTTTACCATTATTCTTTTTCTTCCCATCCCGTAGGTGAAACTTTGCATTTGAAGGAAAGAGCAGATTGCAGCTTTTAATTAAAAACTCTAAGCCTTTTCCTGCTTCAAGTTGCACTAGGAGCAATCTCTAAACAACGTTCAGCAGAGAGGAAACAGCACTCACTGCTGCTCTGCTTTAAAAAAATTAAAAAATAAAATAGCACAAGCCACAGAACAGGGAGTTCTTCCAACAATCTGTTTTCTGTACCCTGGAAAATAATAGCAACCCATATGGAAAGCCCACACAGCTATTTTCCAGGTGCTTTGTACGGCATGAAATCCATGGAATAAATTACCTGTGTAATCGGGGGGGGCGATGCTGAGGCTGTGTTTATTTGCTGCATCTCATTCCCATCAGATGCAAACACACAGGACGGTGCAGGATTTTCCCCTCTGAGGGAAATGTCACCCTAAATATCAGTGGCATGGGGCATTGCCATAGCAGAGCCCTGTTCCGAGCCCAGCTGGGAGCAGTCGGGGAGAGGGGGAAAAGAAGAAGGCTGAGAAATATGTTCCAGGCATATCTGATCACGGGGTGGTGAAATGTAATGTTTTTTTTCCATGTTGCTTATTTGAGGTGGATCCTACAGCTGAGCTGATATTGCAGCAGGTACCTTTACAGGCAGGGGTGAGGGAGCAAACTGGTACTAAAAGAGAAACTGAGGCACCACAACAGCAAGGGATTTGCTTCAGGATGGTGCTTAAATCAGACACATGAAGGACATCAGAGTAGTTAAACACATGTTGAAAGTATTCCAGTTCTTGGAGGTGCCAGGAAGATTTTGGCTGGTCCATCAATAAAACCCTGAAGCCACTTGCAGGCACATAGGTTTCTTCCTCACATCCAGAAAAGCCCCCTCCAGCCTTCTCCCCATGCAGACAACCAGCTCGTCTGTTTGATGAAGAGACAAAGGACACTGGGACATGCTCCCGAAGAGGATGCTCTTGGTTGGACATTTCCCAAACACCTTGGAAAGCTGTTCTCACTCAGAAAGCACCAAAAGGCACGTGGTAATTCTGTTCTCCTTCTGTCTCAGCTCTTAAACCTGGGAGGGGTTTTTTGTGGTTTGGTTTTTTTTTTTTCCTGGCCAAAACAACATCAGTTTGGGTACATGCTCAGGCTGCCTGAATCTCCCCTTCAAGCAAGCGAAAGAGCTGCAGCAGATCCTGGCACAGGGTCACCACCTTCTTGCAGCATTGAGCAACCCCTCCATACCCTAAAAATCCTCTGCATCTACCTCTGAGCCCCCTCAACTGGCTGGAAAGGCTTAATCCTGTTAAAAGTAATAATTGTTTCTCAAACTAGAATGGACAATGCTTAATGAAACAATGTAAACCGCAAAAATGTGCTTGCTTAAGTCGTCACCCGAAAGTCTGCTTTGCTTAAAAAGTGTGTAAATGTCGGTTGGTCATCCGCCCTGAG
>JANZLQ010000002.1:1864757-1882057 GCA_026212715.1 Elanus axillaris | reverse complement strand
GGGGGGCAGATGGGGATGCCTTGGGCACAAGGGGAGGGCACAGAGCTGGCAGGAGCAGCTGGGGATGTCCTGCAAACACAATGGGTCAGGATGTGGTGCTGCCCATTTGGGATCTCCAGGGATAGGTAAGGGGGTTACCGGTGAGCACACAAGGCAGGGCCATGGCTGCAGTGAGGGGTGATTTGGAGGGGGGGCTCTACCTTCCCTCCAGCCTCCCCATCCTCACTGGAGCAAATCAAGGCCATTTCCCATGGAGGATCCTGCAGCACCTGCCCATGAGTCACTGGCTGCCAGTCCCGGTGAGTCACCGCACCCCCAGAGAGGGCACTCGCTGATCTCCAGTGATGCACAAGCATCCCAAAAAAGTGACCGTACCATCCCTGCATCCCCCCTGTAAGTCTCCTCTCCAAAGGACCTCATCAGCTATAAACCATCCTGACTGCCAGGACTCTCCTTCTCTGGGCTTCTCAAGCACTGGGAACAGCAGAGCAAGGAGAAAGGAACGGACGAGAGAGAGGACAGGCTATGGAGGAGAAAGCAGACTTGTCCTGCTGGATAAAGTTGGGAATGATGAATATTCAGATGGGAGATGGGGACACCTTCCCACCCCCGAAGGGTAAGTTTTGTGCTCTGCCCTAAGAAAACACCACCAAAATGTTTTGTTCTGGGTGGTTTGAAAGCATTAAAACGAATAATAAATCCAGGGTGTGCCAGGGAAAGAGCAACAGTAAACCCCATGATCTCTCAACCACATTTCTCTGGCTTCATCCCATCCCTAAAGCATTACTGATATCCCAATGCCCTCAAATACCCAGGGCAGAGCAAGGCCAAATCTCTTTGTACTTGCCATCTCGCCTCTGCCCTGGCCAAGCACCCCCAGCTCCCTGCAAGGACTTTTTTTTGCTGGTTTTGACTTGTTTGTTTACTTTTTCATAAACTCTGTGTGGGGTTTAAGCTCAGGCTGTCAAGAGCAGGAATTAGGGGGGAAGGCACCAGAGCAGCGCTACCCCAGATGGCATTCCCTATCTGATCATAATAATTTGAAGCAGATAAAATTTGATGCCTGGAGGCTGATGGCAACCCTCTAAATGATTTCCCCCCTCCCTTCTTAAATATTCTACTTTAAGGAAACAAGTCTGCGTAACGAAATCAAAACAGCTCAGATTGCCCATTGATGCTGGGACGTAGCTGTTCAACTGCAGCAGGATTTGCTCTGATGGACATCTCCAGGGCTGGACAGCTCAGCAGCAGATTTGGACATCTCTCTGTTGGATGGTCTTGGCTGCTCTGGGCCTCCTTTTCTGTCCGAGAAACGGAGACAACATCAGTTTTTCACCCTGTTATGGGAAAAAATGGCTAGACTGCTGTTTCCAAAGTGCTTGCATGGCTGGGCGCCTCCACATGCTAAAGGATGCTCAATGATTGTACCATGCAAGCAGTGCTTTGAAGACCATCAACATGCAGCCAGCATCAACCTCTGGACCAGCTTTTGGTTCTTTCTTCCCTCACTGAGCAGATTTGCCTATTCTCAAGAGCCCGTCATGAACCAGAGAAGGTCTCACACTGGTCCAGCATCAGCAGAGCAACTAGATTGCAACTGCTGGCCATTCCTTCAACACCAGCAACCTTGGCTGAGATTCAGGGTGGATTTCTCCATGCTTGGTCCTTGCAAGAGCATAGTGTGGGACTCTACACAGACCTACCTCAGCAGATATAACTTGAAAAAGCCTCCTAGGTGCTCCTATGGCTTGTGGTGGCTCTGGTGCAGATGATGGATGGGTAATAGGAGCTTGAAGAGCAGGGTTTGAATATGCAGTATGGTGGGATGCAGAGGTTTGTCCAAATCAGCTCTCTAGTACTGATGTTCTTCAGCTGGGCGAGGAAGGAGAGAAGGTACCAGTGAAGGTCTGTGTCTACCTCTACATGGAGCAGCATGGATAGTTAATCCAGGGAACAAACCAAAAACTTGAGGAAAAAAAAAATATTTGTGCTGATGTGAAACAGAAACTTGCAGCAAGCTTCAGCAAAATTGAAGAGAAAAAAAAAAAAACAAAACAACGGGTTGAGGACAAGCAGAGGTATTTTCTTTGCCTTGAGACAATGTGTGTTTCTTTGGCCCAACATGGTGTGTGCTATTTCAGGCCTCTATATCCTCTATTTAGATCCATTTTTAAATTTAAAAAATAATAATTTAAAAGACAAAAGTCAAACCAGTTGATTTTTGAAATTAGCAGTGTGCCAGGATGCCTGAAACAAAACATTTCATTAAAAAGAAAACCAAAAGGCAAGCTGAAAGATCTCAGAATTTCCTCCTTCACTTCCCCCATGGGTGAAGGTTGACCCAATGCTCCCCACACACCTGAAAAACAAATGCCCTCATATTGTACTCACGGAAAAAGCTGCATGGATGGCCACATACAGGATTTTCTGAGCATCCAGCCCCAGAATGGGACCTGGCTGGTGGGACCACTGCAAGGATGGACACACAAGCGTCTCCCAGATCCTGCTTCTTGGTCCATATGGTTCTTCTAAATGGTGCCACCTCCATCCAAGCTCAGGTTTGCAGGGTCCTTGTGGTGAGTCACATCGAGGCCCCCTTAGGAAGGACCCAGGACATCATCTCTGCTTGGTTTTGGGGTAAATGTGGAGCAAGTCTCCTACCCCGGAGCAGGGAGCAACGCCTCCATGCTCCAGGTCTGGCAGTTGGGGGGGACTCTACTCCTCACAGGGACAACATCTGCATGTTGCCATCTCCCTTGTTTATCGCCGAGTTTACTCTGGGAAATCTAATCACCATTTTGGAGTTAATCCCTCTAACAAACCCTTGCAAATCCCTTCATCCAGAAGTTTATTAATATTAGCTCCTCTCAAGCAGAAGTGAATTAAGTGCCTTTACCTCCCGTTTGGCTTTTTGTTCCTCCTCTCCTCGCCGCTGTTAACGGGAGCAATTCAATTAAGGAACAAACGACTTCCCAATAAAAATCCTTCCTCACCGCCTCCCTCTTCCTTTCGCTCAAGGACTAATAGTGTTTAATTGGGGAAATTAGCTCAGCTGGTGGTGCTGGCGGGGGCGAGGACAAGCCTCAGCAAGTGCATCCCCCTCAGGCTCTGGGCATAGAACAGAGGGGCTCAGCTCATCCCAAGGAAGTGGGATGCTTGGCTGGGAGACCCCAGTACCCCATGATTTGCCAGGGGTAGGTCTCCCAGCACCAAAGTGGCTGTCTCAGCGCCCAGCTGATGCCATCCCACTTGAGGATGATGGTTCATGGAGAGGAGAACCCTCAAAGGCTGCACCAAATGGGGACTGCGGTTGGCAAGCAATGCTCTCCAGCTGCCCAGCATCTCTCTGGTGCTCAAAAAAGGCCTGAGATTTCCTCCATCTTAATGCAAAACCACATGCATCTCAGCAGGCACTGCTGTAGGTCCCCCAGTACATGGGTCTGAACATGGCACCAGCTAAGCTGGCTGCGGTGGAAGGCTCTGGACACTCATCCAGCACCGTGCAATGGGCAAAAGGGGATAAAAACAGCAACAAGGCTTGAAAACAGGACAAGCTATGGGTGTAGCTTGCACCCTACATGCAAAAGTACAAGCCCCCTCCAAGGGGGGCTCCAAGAGGTCCAAGCCTGCCTTTGCTGAATCCATCTCCAAGCACCATGCTGTCGCAGGCATGGTCCCCGCTGAGCAGCACTGGAAGAGGAGGCTCAGCCCACCCAGGGAGCAGTGCCGCCCGTCAGCTCAGCTCCATTGGAAAGGCCACGGCATTTCCCGGCTGTCAGAAAGGATTTGTTCGGTGCTGCGCGCTCCCTCCTCCACCTCCTGCGGTGACAGAGCAGCTCTTCTCTTAAACCTGGGGTTAGCCTGGGAGAGGAGGTTGCACCTCTCTGTCCAGCCCAAGCTCCTTCCATGCATTTGGCTTGTACCTATCTGCATCAGGGCAGGAGGACATGAGGGACTAGAGATGCTCAGCCATAAGCTCAGGTGCCACCTGCAAGGAGAAGACATGTTTGAGCAGGACACAGAAAATGCATCAGCCTGGGAGAGTTGCCTCAGGGAGGCACATTAATCACCAGTTCCCCTGAAATATGCCATCATGTCCCCAGACCTCCTGCTGTAGTTGGGGGGCAGCCAGACCCTGTGACCCCCCTCCCTTTGGGGTGCCTTACTCACTGGCCAAACTCTGCCTCTGCCATCCCCACTCCAGCTGAGACCTGAGAGGCTGTACCACACCTTCACCAGGACTGAAACTTTTAATGATGAACTGAAGTGAGGAAAAAAATTATGGCATGGTCTGGGGTGACCTCTTGACATGGTCCACTCCACGTATCACCCCAGGGCCTGCCTGGGAACCCAGTAATAGAGACCATCCCTGTGCTTTCAGGCACATTTTCCCATGTTTTCCTTCCAAAATATCCCCTTTTCCATCCCTCTGAGCCATTCTCACAATGCTCTCTGCCTTGCCCAGGGATGTGTTGAGCAGCATCTCCCTGCCCTGACTGCCAGCAAGGGAGGATGATGGATAGGTGCCCAGCCTTGCTGGTGGCCATGTTTCAGCAGCAGGAGAAGTGATACAGGATCCCTTTCGGAAGAAACGTGCTACTGAAATGTCAATGGCAGTTATAATAACGGGAGAGATGGGTTTGTTGGGCAGAGGATGGTTCGGATCAGGACGGATGCCTGTGGGTGTTTGACAAGGGCGTTTCAACGCAAGCAAAGCTCTTGCCCCAGTCTCAGGGCTGGTGGCCCTGTACCCTTCCTGAGGTAAAGGGAGGACAGAGGGACAGAGATGGTACTGCCAGCAAGGGAAGGGCTATGGGGTGCTCTGGCAAGGGTCTTGTCACCTGGACTGACCTATCTTTACGCAGGAAGGAAGGCAGAGCTGCACAGCTCCACCTCCAGCTTAGTCTCGTTGACCAGGGACCGCACCTCTTCTCAGACCTGCTGGAAAACCTCCAAGACGGCTGCAGCAAGGGCAGAGCTGCTTTAAAAAGAAGATTTCCATGAAGCAAAGCAGATTGAGCATATCAGGGGTGAAAAAGGTTTCATTTCCCCTCTCTGCTTCTTTAGATTCCCCCAGGAGGCACATTCACAGCAGTCACATCATCACCAGGACCTGCACCTGGATCTCTTCCAGACCCATGTTCCTTCCAGACTATTAAGTTTGGACCATGGAGTTACCCACACACAGATGGGTCCCATCTTTATCCCATCAGGGTGGTTGCATCCAGCCCGTGCCCCTGGCAAGTTGGTTCTCACCATAGCATGGTCAAGGTGATGGAGCAGCAAGTGCACTCGTCCAGGCACATCTACACAGGGGTCATCACCTGAAGAGCAACAGAAGCTGGAGACTAATACATCAACAAGCATATAATGGCATCCTTGGGGGGATGTGAAAGGGACTATCCCCCATCCTGAGGCTGAAAACAGTGAAAAAGCCCCAGGGACGAAGCTCCGCATCAGCATTTTCTTCTCCTATGCAAGGGGAAGACGACAGGCTGCTCCACAGGACTCGTAATACAGCCCCTTTGCCCCTCCTTGGGCTTTGCTGAAGGAATGGCTGCTCATTAGAGAGTGGCACTAATTAAGAGGAATGAACCTCATTTGCAAGAGCAGAGTGAAAAGCCTCCACCTGCTCCCCTTTGCACCAGCAAGCAGCTTTGCAGGGAATTATTCAGTCACTAGACCATGTTGAGGGCAGTAAATACTGGACACAAGTATGTCCCACCTTGGATAAAAAAGCTCTGGGGCTCACAAACACTTGCAGACCCAGATCACGGGAGTTTCAGCAGAAATCAGACTTTTCTTTCTTTTTTTTTTAATGACACAGGTACAGAAAAGCACAGTTGAAAGTCTTTCCAAACCCTGACTTGCCTGCCTTTGATTTTTTTTTCAAAACAAAATGAGGTTTCCACAAATAAATAAATTTCTTTTAACAAGGAGTTTCTTGTCAGGTCCTCTGACACCTGCTGACCCAAAATGGAAACTTAAAAAAAAAAATCCCCCCTCCCTCCCCAAAAAAAAAGATTCACTTCACATTGACCCAAATTTGGAGCTTTTTTATTATTAGTTTTTACTCAGGACACTGAATGGAGAAAGCAGCTGCTCTCCCATCACCAGGGGATACCCAACTGATGCTATCAAGCATTATGAGAATAGGAACACTATAAACTCTCCAGGTGGGGTCAGAAATTCCTGCCTCTAAAGGAAGACAAGAGGAAAGGTGGAGGCTTGCAAGCAGCAAACCAAGAGCATATAGATGCCCTCCCTATGTTTAAAAGCTCACTTACTAGCTATTAGCATGACTTGGCACAAGGATGCTGGAAGATGTATCTAGATGATGATGCTTAAAAGCCCCTTAAAACATCTTCTCCACAAGCTGGTGAAGCCCATTTTGTCCTCCAGAGCATCCTGCAGCAAGGTGTCCCACAAGTGAACATCCCATTGCAATGAAATGGCATAAAAAAAAATCAGGTGATTTGTGTTTTCTTTAATTGATTAAAAGACATTAACCATGTTATATAGGACAAGCTTGGCCTTGGACCTGTCAGAGACCTTGGCAAGACCTAGCTTGCTGTTGTAAACAGAGAAGGAAGAGAGAGCTGAGCCACCAGCACTTCCTTGAAGCTCTAGATTTCACCTTTAATGTATTTCAGCACATGATTCAAGCACATTATCTGCATGAAATGCTGCATTAGCATCAAAATGAGGGGAGTTCTGTTCAATATATTAAAGTGTCTCTGATGGGTTTGAAGGTAGCTTAGTGCAAGAGAGGCATTAAGGAAGTAAATGCCACATTTGTATTCAAAAAGAGCTTTCTTTTTTTCATTTAAAACCATTGATGTAAGAAGTGGTGCTTAAGACAGGCTTATAAAAGCAAGAGTGCATCTTTGCTATGAGACAAAAAAGCTGTGTTTATAGTGAATGGTAAAGGAAAGCAAATAGCCCATTTAGAAAATATATTTCTTTGGGGTTTTGGCACATCAGCTGGAGGAGTGGAGGGCTGGCAGGGACAGGGCCTTTGGGTGGCATCACTGCTGAGAGCCATTTTCTTCCCTGATATCTCCCATGATGCCCTTTTTTGGTTCAAGCCTGGAATTAGAAGTGGCTTTTCCAGGCTGGCCACCCCCACTACCACCACCCTTTTTCCTGGAAGAAAAAAAAAACAAAAAAAAAAACCCACACAAAAAAAGAAGATTTATTGACCCAACTGCCTGGCAAACACCCAGTTTGCCTTTTTCTGCTAAATTTCAAGTTAAAAAATTGGCCTGTTTATGCATTTTAATATTTTTTTTTAATTAGGATGGCTTTCTGCTTGACAAAACAGCTTCAAACTTTTCATTTGAACATCCAAAGTTAAAGTCCTGTCAAAGCAAACAGCACCGACATACCGGCTAGGACAATTTTGATGGTCTTGTTCACTAAGAACTTTAGAAAAATGGTAATTCTGCTTCAGACTATTCTTTATGCCACTCAATGAAGAAAAAAGTCTATCTTGTAGTCTTCTCTGAGAAAAGCAGTTTTTGCCCCAAAATCAGACTCCACACTGCAGTCCTGTGCAGACCATGATGAATTTTTACTTGCTATATTAATGCCAGACAAGGAGCATTTTAGCTAAACCACCAGGATTTCTGCTGAATTTGGGGGATCAAACTGGTTTAGTTTCACTATCTGAAGAAAACGGAAACTACACTGAAAGCTCAGGGTGAGCATTAACTGGCTTCATCCATCTTTGCCACCTCCGAGGGCAATTAATAATCCCTTGTCTTTCCAAATGGAGAAAGTGAGGGGTTAAATTAATTGCTTCTGACCACTTAATGAGTCAGGGAGAGACCCTGGGAAGTTTGTCTCTCCACTGCCTGCAAATCAGCCAGGGGAAAAAAAAATATATACTTTTCTTGGCCGAGGTGTGCATCGCTTATGGAAATATTTATGCCTTGGAGCTGGCACGGGTGTTATCACCCCCTAGACATGGGGCTGTTGGAGGTCATCACCCTGTGAAATTCAACCACGCGTGGTTTCCCTGGCCCTTGGGGTAAGTTAAATCAATCAGAATATTTGTTCCAAGGGGACCTGTGAGTAGCACAGCCAGGGAAAGCTGCTTTCTTGCTGGCACCGTGAGATTTTTGGGGTTGTCCAGCCCAGAGCACAACTGAGCCTGGATACACATCAGGACCTCCAATGACCATGCTGCTGACCTATCACCAGCGTCATCCCTCCCTGGAGGGCCACACCAAGAGGAAAACACTGGGGAAAAAGCTGGATACCTTGCAAGTCTTAATAAATTAACAATCCCTTCCTGCCAACAGCACTAAATCACAGCCCAGAGGATGGCTATTTTATCACTCAGCCTCCAACCTTCCTCCTCACGTCATGCTCTTCCTCCATCACCCCACAAAGCAAAACTGTGCATCTTGGGGACATCCCAGCTCCCCCAAATGCAAGCTGTCCCAGGGGACACCAGCCCCTGGAGCATCCCCAGCCCACCCATGAGGATGGGGCTGTTGGCTGGAAGAGCATCCCCCAATTTGGGGGGCAGACCCTGCTCCCACTCAGGTATTTCCCACTCCCAACTTTCTTTCCCATCATGGCTCATTTTCTCTCTCCTCCCCACAGCGGGTTGTCGTGTCACAAGAAGAGAAGGAAACAATGCAGAGGAAATTGATAAGCATGGCTTGAAACCCAGAGAAAGGGAACATTTGCCTGGGAGAAGCTGTGATTAGATCCGTGTGTGTGTGTGTGTGTGTGTCCTTTGCCAGCACTCCTAAAAATAGAGCTTGGCTGCACAGACTGTCACACGCATGCAGACATGCTCTCGCTGAAGCTATATTTACCAGTCTCAGAGACAGTCAGATTCCTATATATGAGCCGTACATCCCTCCCCAGGACTCGCACACAGGGTTCACACAGCCAGGAAGGGACCACAGTGGTGGTGAGGGACCTCCCTGAGAGCTTGGGGACACGGCGAGAAATGGGGTGAGGAACACAAGAGTGGGGAAATTAATTTCCAGAAGGTCCTTGAGACCAGCTAGAAAAGGAAGAGTCTCCATTTGGAGACATGCATGCAGGACAAACATGAGGCCACCCAGATGGCCAGCACACTCCTGGTCCTACCCCTCTGCATAGCTCCCAAAGAAGCAGCCCCCAAAAGAGGTACTTATCCCCCAACCCATCTTCCCATATCTCTCCAAAAGCAAGCAGTCACAGCCCAGTCCTCCAAGCCTCATATCTGGACAGCACAAATATCTACAGCCATGGGCTGAAGAAGGTTCCCAGTGAGCTCCAGCACTTCTCCAATTCATGAGACCACTGCTCAGTGCCATCAGCCATAATGCTGCATTCATGGGTTTGGGCATGAATAGGTTTGGAAGGAGGAAGGTCTCACAGCTGCTTATTGGAGAAAGAAAAACTGGAGCATGACCTACATCGCCTGCTGGAAACCAGCTGCTCCGCCCCCCACCACATTCGTTAGCCTCGTGATAAAGTGGGGAGTGTTTAAAGGGACAAAATTGAGGCATTTTAGTCATATTCATGAGATTTCTGAAGAGGATATTTGAAGACTGAGGTATTATTATCTACATATGTCTTTACAGAGGTTGCGTGCAATTAGCATTATTCAGAGATATGCAATTAGCATTATCCAGAGATATGTATTTTGGGTGGGAAAATAATTGGTTTTCTTCCCAAAGAAGTTGTTTTGCGCACAGTTCTCAGCTCTGAGCATTTTGGTCCAATTGCAAATTGGAAAAGTGCCATTTGCCCCAGATTGCCCCTGGAAACGGAGCTGCCGGCAGCAAAGGATGGTCCTGTGACTGTGGCTTTTTAATTCATGAATTTTGGACAAGCTCAAAGTGCCTGCAGACCCAATGGACACCTAAGCAACAAATTGGCCCAATGCCACCTGCAGCATCATTCCCTGGTGACCAATGCCACATCCCCAGCAGCTCTCTGTCTCCAGGAAAATGAGTCTCATCTCCAGATCAAGGACCCGAGTCACCCCTTCAATGCCTGGGAGTGATGCTTGGCAGGACCTAGCTTGTAGATGGGTCCCCATGGAGGGGGCAGGGAACAGCAGCTCCAAGGGTGGGTTCATTTTCATAGCCTCTTAGCAAAACAAAATGATCTTCCCTCACACAGAGAGCAACAGATGCCTTCTGGGGCTTGTCTTCATTTTTCAATTCAAATAGCCTCTGTTTAATCAGATGGTTGTACTATCACCTTGTGAAATGTCATTAACAGAGGGTGACAGGTGAGCTCCGTCCCGTTATTGAAATGCAGAAGTGTGGGATGGCTTGCTCCAAGCGTGCAGGTTTGGGTGTCTGGGCATGCAGAGGGCACTTGTACTCGCCAGCCTCAGAGCACAACATTGAAAGTGGCAGCAGAAGAGACTTTCCAACAGGGAAAGACCGATTAGGTTCACTGTGCTAACAGCCACTGGTTCTGATAGCAAGCTGCAGCACCCTAAATTGTGCCAACAAACACTAAAAAAATCAGCTCTGATTTAGCTTGGTGGAGATCTGAGCCGTATATAAAGAGGTATTTTGTAAATTAGGAATTTGAGGGTCATTTAGTGAGAACAGCTCCATAAAGCCAGTCCCTTTCCCCCCCTCTGGTTTTAAGTTTAAAAGCCTAGGCAAGGGCAAGGTCTAAGACCTACCCAGATGCTCTCAGCATAACCTTATGACCTGCAGGAGCTGTCCTCAACATGAGGACTCCAATCATTCACTCACAACCATGCTGCAAACACCACTCATCTCGCTCTAGGTAGGTCCTTTCTCCATTGCTGACAATTTGGTCACCACATCCGTAGGGTCATTTGAACTGAACCCAACTGGTCTCTGGAGACATTAGCGCTCTCAGGAGCAGAATAAATCCAGCAAGTGATGTTTCACAGAGCTCTTTAAGCAAGATGAAGAGTGTTAGGTGCCTGACTTCAAATTGCTTGAAGGCACCGGTTGCTTGGACATAGTGGAGTACCTTTATAGCAGGTGACTTGACTCAAGATGGGACTGCAGAGCACAGCCTCAGAGCCCCCCCTCATTGCCATGCAATGCTGTGGGAACATCCATTCCCAAATCCTTCCCCCATCTTCCTGGGAGGCAGGTTAACCTAACAACATAAGCACAGAGAAACCATACCACAAGGGTAGACATGGGCTGATGGTCAAGCCAAGAGCAGACCCCAATGCCCTGCCCCTACCATGGGCTCTAAGAGCAGCCAGTCACCACTGCACATCCAGCCCAGCTTCCCAACTCAAAGGGACCAGGGGGGCCACCACACAGTCCTGCTCTTTCTTTCAGAAAAAGCCAAGCCCTGCAAAAAACACGGCATTTGTCACCAGCAGCACTTGCTCCAGGGCATCCCATGCCAGGTGGCTCCATACTGTGCCAGTCCCCAGTGTCACTCCCTGCTCTCCCTTGCAGCAGCTGAAGACCTTTACAAATAAATAAGGTTCTCCTCCAATCTCTTTGAACAAGCTGACCTCCTTGATGCCACCAGGGAGGGCAGCAGATGAGAAAGGGTTGAGGAGCTGCATGGAAAACACCTGCCCATTGCCCAGAAACACTTATAAAAAGCAAACAGGCTGCCTGGGTACTCTAAAAATATCTGAAATCAGGAAATCTGACATTGCATCTATCCGTGGTGCAACCAGCACCAGCTTCCAAAACATTGTGGCAACCCTGTGAGAGGCGCTGAGGACCCCAGAGCCCCCCCATGAAGGGCATGAAGGTTTGGTGGCCTGGGATGAGGGACTGGCTGCAGTTGATGGAGGCCAGAGTGAAGCACCAGGACAAGCTCACCTCTGCTGCAAGAGGAACAGTTCACTTGCAGGCAGCTCCAGGTTGGGCAGGCATTTGCTCAGTTGCACACAGGTGGCTCTGCATCCATCCTCAGGGCTGTTAAACCCCTTCGTTTCCCCAGCAAGAGCATCACTTAAGCACAAGCTACTAGCAAAGCCACAAGTGGGCTCTGGAGCTAATGCACAAATTATATTTCAAAAGCACTTCTCCCCAGCACTGGCTATGCAATACAGGGAAATTGCTGTAATAAAAAGCCATCGTCTCCAGATGCGAAAGGCGGCGAGGGGGGCAGGAGGGAGCAGGGGCCTCGCTGTGCGGCCAGCATCAGGGCAGCCCTTTGGGATGGGATTACACAGCATCCTTCACCTCCAAGTACAAGGTGATGCTCCCCCAGGCATATGGCCAGCACAGGGTTTTCCCAGCACAATTGCCAAGATGTGAAGATGCAAAACTCTCTGGATGGGTAGCAGCCAAGGGTGAGGAACCCATGCTATAAAAAAACCACAGGGTACAGGTCCTGTTTCACTACCAAAAGCCTCCAGGGTGGGCTCCAGGGCAGCATCCCCAGGGCACAGTGATCACAGTTTCTGCTTTAGCCTCTTTCTGTTGTGGGCTTTCTAAATCTGAGGGTAAGCATCTGATGATGCAGGTCATCCTTAAAGCTCTAGTCACAGAGAGAGCATCTGCAATCAGCAGCAAACCAGCACCAAGCCTAGACTCACTGAGTCTAAGAGGACAAACCTGCTGCTGGGCCCTTCATGCTGAATCCAGGCACTCCAAAGCAGGGTTGTCCTAATAAGCGATTTATGAGCAGTAGAAAAAGGATAGTTTATGCAAATTATTAGAAGAGTAATTTCCAAGAGCAGAGTGCACTGCTAGTAACACTCAGCATCTACTTTTCACAAGGTGCAAAACCTGCTTGAAACAAGCCCAAGATGAGAAGGTACAGGGGGAGACACATCAACCGCTTGCCCTTGCATGGCCACGATGCCTCACTGCTGACCACCATGCCCAGCCACAGAAGATACAAACCCCCATGGCCCTTCTACATATACATCCTAGTCTGGAGCATCATCACCCCAGCAGAGCCAGCCCTAGGGAGCACATGGAGAGGAAACCAAGCTGAGGAAACCCCAATGCCAACATGCAGCCTAGGTTGGCACCCACAAAGGTCACTTTGCAGGCCGGGGGCAATTGGGGGGCTTCAGGGACCTGCCACACATGCTGCTAACACCCCTCACCTCACCAGCTTGTTACACACTACGATTTGTCATCATTGGTAAACAGTACCCCACAACCCCAACTTCTGAAAAACTCCTAGTGCTCAGGAGGGGCTCACTCTGCAGCTCCCCTCCAAGCAAGGCTGAAGCATTATCAATCTGACCTGCAACTTGATAAGATCAGGCTGATTCTCATTTGGGGTTGTTTCAGCCCAGAATTGGACACTTCAGCGTACAAATTGTCAAGACAATCAGTAGCTGGATAGAAATGAGTGCAATCCCTGGAAGAAAAGCAGGTCTAGAGCTAGCTGCCAGCCAGCCACAACCATCCACCTACCTAGGATTGGGGAGAAGGTACAGGAGCCCCAAAGTCAGCCCCACAAGCCCCATATGTGCTTTTTGTGCCCACACACTGTGCTCTGTTCCACATGCAGGAGACACAGCTGCAAGAGTGCAAAGGCAGCTCCCTACCCTGATTTCTACTGCTTCTTCCAGCAAAGCAATATTTAAACTTGAGGAAGCAAAAGGGAGGATCAAACAGCATCATCAGTGTTAACCAGAAAGCCCCCGCTCCTCTCCACCTTGCTCTCATCTCCTGTTGCTGTGCAACCCCTCTGGTTTGGGAATTGCTCCGCAATCACAGCTGAGAGTCAGAGAGATGTTGGGAGGATACAGAAGGTGGCTGCAGCAGTTCTCCCACTCCCAGCACCTTCCCAGTAGCCCAGCAAAGGAGTCCCAACCCCTTCTGCTGCCCCCATAACACATGGGATCCCCAACTCATCCTTGCAGCATTCAGAGACTGTGCTGGGATTCTCACCCCCTGATCAAAAAAAGCCTGGAAAACACAACATGGATGGACTCTCAGGATGCAGGACACAATCCAACATTTCAGCAGTGTCCTAAGAATCAAGAGGTGGAGGAGACCAACTCAGCCAGGGCTTGGCAGAGCAGAGCTGCCCAGCTGCAAGAACAGCCGAAGACCCTTCCAAAGGCAAACCCATCCTCTGCTCAGCCCCATGGGGTACAGGATCAGGTCAGCCCTTTGCCCCATGGGTTACAGCAAGGCCAGTAGGAGAACACAGATAAATCCTGCAGGACTTGACACATGGGGAAACACCTGGTGAGGAAAGCCACCAGGGAGCCCAGGCACATATCAGCCAGATCCTGCAAAAAGTATCAGGGAAATGGGTTTTCTACCTCTGATAAAAGCCCAGGGCACAAAAAAAAAAAAAAAAAAAAAAAAGACAAAGCTTCATGGAAGAGGGAAAATTCAAAGCTGCTTTAATTTCCTAGTGGATCCTCCACCCAGCTCATGCTTCCAAACTCGTTAGCCGCCATCTGATTCTTCCCTGACAGCAGGATCGCTAATTTTGCACATCCCAAAATAATATTTGCCAAGCAGCACTCCTCGCTATGATTAAAACAATATTGGGCACTAAAAATATACAGCTCCTGGGGGAATCCTGTCTGCCCAAGACAACAAACTATTTAAGACACATCAAGGAGGAGCTTCTTTCCAATTAAAGGCAAAGCAGGTCCATGCTCTGTGGTGGGGAGCTCAGGAGGGATGAAGGCAATGATGGGAAAGTGGAGGATGAGAGAGGGACAACAAGGGGTGGAAGAGGTCATTTCAAGCATGAGATACCTGCGACAGGAGGGCCAGGACTGGCAAAGTGGACATCAACCATCAGTGAAGCCCCAACACCTGGAGATGACACCAGGTGTCATCTTGGTACCCTCCTGTCTGCAGGAGTTCCCATTGCTGGTCAAATCATCTTCCCAAATAGGTTACACTACTAATAGCTCCTGCCAGCTAATGGACAAAATATCTATGTGTAAGTGGTTCATTATTCAACCAGCCCCCATGGCCAGATATAATTCATCAAGGGCAAATATTTGCATTTTTATTCCATCAACTAGCAAATTAATTATCAGGCAATACCCACTCCTGATCCTCAGCAGCGAGGAAGCATCCCCAAGAGCCTCTCCATTGTGGTGGCTTTACATTTTTGCCTATCCATCTGTCCTCTGTACATTTTCTCCCCATTTCCAACCTAAATCTACTCCCCATTGGGCTTTCCCTATTTGTTCTTGTGCCAGTATTGTCTTTTAGCTTAATCTCTTCCCAATCCTTGGGTCTCTTCCCACCCAGGGCATTGCCCGATGCCTGTGGGCTGCACAACCTCCTTGGAGCCAACATTGTGTTTCTGGGCCAGTGCAATCCAAGAGCTAAAGCCCTGTGCCCTTCCTCAGCTAAATAATAATCGCTCCTCTGATCATACAATTATCACAGCCAGCAGCCAAGGTCGCACCACGGAGCATTTCCTGATGGAGATCAGCCTCTCATAGATGCCCCATCACCTTTGACAGTCCAGCAAAAGGCAAGGACCTTCTTGGTAGATCCTGGGGCAGGTCCCTGCAGAGCAGCCCCCACGGTGAGCTGTGGTTTTGAACTCAGTGTGCTTGCTGCTCCCTTTGATCTCCCCTTCATTAGTCTTTCTCCTCTGCTTTCGAACGTAATTAATACTTCCCTGATCAAAAGTCCCAGCGCAAAGAGAGCTTCAACAACTCTTGTTTCACTGCGTGTTCCCATTAAAGCAGGGTTCAGGCAGAGGGGAAGAATGAGACCTTGTCATTTGGAGCCTCAGAACCACAGTGGGTTTGCCACCCTCTGCCCCATCCCCAGGACCTCACTGCCAGGACCATCGGCAGAGTCAGAACACATCACATTCCACTTCTTCCCAGCACCCAAGCACAGGTTCTCCGGGGGACTCGGGACCTACATGATGGCTGCTTGGGGTCTGGCCAAATATCCATCTCACCCATCAGCAACACCCAGAGGAGATGGCCAGGGAAACCATATGGGGATCTTTCCCCAGCACCCAGATGCTCTCACCTCACTCACAAGCTGGTGGAGGACACAGTCCTCCACACCTATCACTGGATTTCTTCTACATCCAGCCCTGACCTCCCCCAGTTCTTATCACTCATAATCAACAGCTTTGCTGTGGGGCCACTTGACCCACAATCAGATAATCCAAGAGGTGCATGATCAACCCCCCTGGTTTAACCTCCTCTGCTGCCACAAGTGCCCCAGCACGCATGCCAAGGTCTTAACTGGCTCATGGGGCTGTGTAAAGCAGCTACCATTACTGAGATTAAGGGGAACAGCACAGGGCAGGAGATGGTTTCTGAGATGACAGAGTATTGGGCACCCAGAAAGCCCAGCTTGGTCCCTCTATCCCAGCACTGACCCCCTATGGACCATTAGATGCTGCGTGCAAGGGCCACAAAGCATCACATCTCTTCTGCTGGCCACATGCCTCTCACCAACCAAAACCACCCACACTGCACCTCCCCAGGATGAGCCAGAGCCAAGCTGTAACACAAGATGCTGGGAGGAAGGTGTTGATCCAGCCCCTAGCCTTCCCTGTGCACTCAGGGTTGCCAGAGCCCCAGCTCCTCCCTGCATGGAGCAAAACACCGTTTCCCCAGGCAAGCTGGGGAAGGAGATGATGACCTTACCTTTTCATCCATCAGCAAGCGTTTTTCAATTTTGATAAGAAAAAAAAAACCAAAAACCAAAAGCATTACCCAAAGCATGTTCAACCCTGGCCAGATACATCTTCCCCCGAGACGTCCGAATTTTGATAAAAGCACATTGCCCACACACAGCATGCTCTGCCACAGCATCCTTCTCTCCTGCTTCCCCTGCAACTCAAAGACAAGAGGAAACTGAAGATATTTTTTACATCAAGGGATGCTTTTTGGGCTCGCCAGAGCTTTGCTAACCCGCTCGTGTCCCAGCCTTTGCACCAGCCAGGACAGCAGCATGTCCCACGCAGGGACCCACCGACACCAGAGCCAAGGTCATTACATCCAGGTGACATTACCCAGCAGGCACATCCAAGGGGTTGGCTTTGCTCCCTGGCACTGTCAGCCTGGCCAGACGTTGCAAAGTCACATAAGGTGACATTTTCCAAAGAATTTAACTTGCCCTGATAAAAAGCTAGCTAAAAAATCCTCCTGTCTGTACATATCCCTGCTGGGAAATACTGTTCTGGGGGGGAACAGGCTGTTTTTACTGGCATTTACTAGGGGGAAGGAAAGAGAACAAGCTCTTTCCCAAGGTAGGAACCACACAAGAGATTATTTCCTTTGAAAAGGCATTTGGTTTGGCTCCATTTTTTATTTTGTGCTGCAGCAGACACGATGATACACATCTGTTCAAAGGCAAAAGGAGAACACAATGCTCTGATCCACTCGGACAACCCCAACTGCC
>JANZLQ010000002.1:1805769-1850406 GCA_026212715.1 Elanus axillaris | reverse complement strand
GGGGGCAAGAGGGGGAGTGCCAGGGACAGTGCAGGTGCCATCCTGCTCCTCCCCTCAATTGGGGGGGGGCACTGTGTGTGTACCCAGGGGCCTGTCCTCATGCCGGGGCTGAGATCAAGGCAAGGCGTGAGTGGGCAAAGCCCCCCCTCCCCCAGATTTCTGGCTCCAGAAGGGACGGCTCCCTCACGTTGTCTGTCTGTCTGTCCTTACAGGAGGGGTCCCTGAGCTCCCCAGGACGCCTGCGCCCAGCTGGGAGACCCCCACCACCACCACCCACTGTTGGAGCCGGCGACCCCAGAGCGAGGGCCCGACGCGGGGAGCACCATCGCTCTGCAGGGACACCCAGCCCCGCGTCCCCCTCCCCGGCACTGGGGAGCAGGCAAGGCGTGAGGATTTTAGCTTCCTGGGACATCCGAGGGACTCTTCCTCTTCTTCCTCCTCCTCCAGCTCTGCTGCAGCAGGCGGGTGAAACCCTGCCCGACCAGGCAGCCCTCACCTTCTCTGCTCTCCCCATGGCCACCCCACATCTCCCCACGGCCACCGGCTGAGTCCCCTCTGCAGCGTTCCCCATTCTGCATGGTGCATCCTGACCCCGCTCCAAACCGGAGCCCCCCGACCTCGCAGGGAGGCGAGCGTGCGGCTGGGACTTTCCTGGAGGCAGGGGAACGTTAAGATGTTGAAAGCTCCCCGGCCGAGAGGGGCTGCGTGGACGCCAGGCCACCCGGCTAGAGGGGAGCAGGATGGACAGAGCCGTTGGGGCCGGGAACCGAGGCCGGTAGGGAAGGATGGACTCCCGGACCTGCCAGGACAGGCAACCCAGTGACCACCCCAGCAGCAGCAGCAGCAATTGTAGCAGCGGCAAGAGTAACTGTGAAAGGGAAAGGATCCGGAGTCGGATGAAAATGGTGATCGGGCAGCTAGAAGGCATCTTACAGGAGCTAAAGGAGGTGGCCAAGGAGCTCCGGGAGGTAGGAAAGCCCCTGGGTGCCATCGCATCCCTGCGCGGGTCACAGTAGCTGCTGGCCTCAAATGAGGGTGTCTGTCCCCATCCCCCTGCCTGTCCCCTGCCTCCAGGGCCAGGCTGGGGGGAGCAGAGCCAGCTCAGCACCCGCAACCCATCAGCCCCACGAGGGACCTGGGCTGGCACAGCCCAGCTGATGCACAATAGGATTTTCAAAAAGAGAGGGGAGAAAAAAAATAGGCATGGTTTGCAAAATTGCTCTTGACCTTGACACTGGGATTTGCTTGGGGTCAGAGGGCCCGGCCAAGACGCCGGCCCGGCGGGGGCTGGCAGTGGGAGAAGCACTGTGGGGTCACGTGCCGGAGCTGGGGGGGTGCCATTAGCACCGTGCCACAGTCAGCCATGCTCCGCTTTGGTGGGGGCTTGGGGGGTGTTTTCCAGGCCCCTTTCAAACCAGGGAGGTGGATGGAGAGGGGATGGTGGGTCCCTCTGGCATTGCAGAGAGCAGCAAAAATATGGCATCAGCCCTAGGTGCGATGGGGGGGTCCACAGGGTAAGCAGGGGGCCAAAGCAACTGGCTGTCCCAAAGCCTGGTTGTCAGGGTCCATTGCTCTTGCAAAAAAAAAAAAAAAAACCAACATATATACACATATAAAGTGTGGTTGTAGTTTCCTCCCAGTGCTGAGGCACAGCAGAGTCAGTTTGGTGGGAGATTTAACATTTCTGTGGCTTAAGGGTTTGGGCCACATGTCTACAAGGAGGAGGGGAAGGGGACCTGGATGGGACTGGTAGTTTAGGACATCTCTGCAGGTGGCAGGGGAAGTGGACAGAAAGCTTGCAGTAGCCTCGAGCACAGCGTGGCAGCTTGCTTTCGCAATAGGGCAGGCGGGTATTTGCATCCTCTCTGTGGCCTGAGCCAGGCATGCGGTTATATCCAGAGCCATGCAAAATTTGATCTCCCCCCGGAAAGGGCAGAAATTGGTGGAACTTTTGCCATGGGGCCACCATGGAGCAGCCCTGCTTGGGTTGGTGACATTTGGGCGCCGCCGAGAGACCGCTGATGCAGATGGACTAACGTCATCCTCGGTGCAGACGCAGCCATGGTCAGGGAGGTGACATCTTCCAGCCTGAAGCATCCCCTGGGATGCAGTGTCCTCCTTTGGGATGGCTCCGCTCAGTTCGGGAGATTTTAGAGATTCTGTCCCACCAGGAAAGCCAGCGCCAGGGGGACGCCACATCCAACCATGCCTCATGGGTCCCCGCGAGGGCTTGACCTGGCCATGGCATCCGTAGAGATATTCCTTTCTCCCATGGCTTTGCTGGTCCTTCCTGCAGGAGAAAGCAAACCCCAGCCACCCAAAGCAAAAAGCCCCCCAATTCCCACAACGCCAATGGCGGAGTCCAAAACCCCTTTGACAAATCTCTGATGGATTAAAAATAGTCATAACAGTAATAATCAGGAGGCAGAGCTATTTTCCATTTAGCCTAAGCTCACTTCATGCTCCTCCAGGAGCTTAAAGAGGCCTTTAAGGTGAGGATGATGGCAACTGACCTCTTTTATTGAGCCCATGGATTTAAGGCCAGGTGGGACCACCACAGTCACACAAGCATCCCTCCTGCTGAGGATACAAAGGGATAAGGAGGACCGGGATGGGACAAATCTCTGACCATTTCACAGCTGAGGCCAGGTGTGCTGCCCACCGAGCTTTGGGTGGCTCCATGAGGTCCCCATCCAGCTCTTGGGGCCAGAAGGACCTTGAGCATCCCCACAGCATCCTTGGTAGGACGCCCAGGTCAGGTTGTACCAGTGCACGTCAGAGCAGAGAAGAGGAGAAGGTGGCCTGAGGACACAGGGGAGGGGTAAAGGGCTCTCAACATTCCCTGAAGACACATTTTGGGAAGCAGGCTCAAAGGAGGAGAAATAACGTTGGAAGGTGGAAGAGCTGAGCTGGGTGCAGCAGGTCCCTGTTTTTTGAGGAGCAGAAGGTGGCCAGAGGACACCCAGCCTCTGCCCCTCACCCCGGGGAGACCCTGCTGTTGTGCCAGGGAGGGGGTCCATGCCCCATGAGATGGCTTCTCCAGAGGGTGCTGGGAAGCACTGAGGCCCGGAGATGATTTTTCCATAGAGCTGGCACATCCCTAGACACTGGTGACCTCCCAGGCTGCGTCCCACAGCTGCCCTGGAAAAGCCCCTCACATCATGGGACAACATGGCCGGGTCAGTGTAGAGCCAGCCATGAGGTCCCCACCACGAGGTGGGTCCTAAACTTCAACCTTTCCCAGCAACTCCTACAGCATAGCCATATAACTTTGCAGCAACTAGTTGAGTTTATATGAAACAGATTAAAACTCAGTACAAGAGCAGGCTGCGGAGCTAAAACACGCCAGCCCAGCTAAACTGGGCTCCAGCAACTCCACAGAAACAGGGCTCTGGTTTTCCCCAAACCAAGCAGACATTGAGCATTAGAGGCTTTGGAAATTCAACCCCTTATCTTCTGGATTACTCAGAGCAAGTGTGATGAGAGCATGTTGCATGGAAATCTCTTTCGAGCCCACCCAGACAAGTATGTGGTAGACACCAGGCTGGCAAATTGTAAGCTCTAGGAAGTTGGTGAAAGAAAAGCTGGAAAAAATACTAAGCCCCTGTGGTTGTCTACCTTGTATGTAGCGATGCCCTTCCTTGGCTGGAGGTGAGGGCCAGGACATGGGGACAACGCTGCCTGGCAGCCCCAGACAGGCACTGGTGGTCCCAAGCCTAAATGGGCTCATGGGGGAGGGGGGGGTGTTGTCCCAGGAGGGGCTGCTCAGGGCCACCAAAGCTCTTTACTGCCCGCAGGGCCTTGGCACTTGTGATATTGGTTTATTCTCCAACGGAGCCACCATGGGGGCTTCGGAAGTGTCCATCTCTGCTCAGAGCCTGGCCAGTGGGTTGAGGCACGGGGCTGGATATGCTCTGTGAGGTCAGTGGTGGACCCGATCCTGCTGCACCAAAGGCACATGTGGAGCCAGAAAACCTTCACTAGGTGATGCTGGAGGCCATTGGGTGATGCTGGACCTGCTCCTTCCAGGTTGTCCTTGCAAGAGGAGCTGGGTACCAGGACTTTGCAGGTCTGAAAGAAGCAGACAGGTCATAACCACCTTGCAAAAACAACCTCCGAAGCATCAAAACCCCTGTGTGGGCATGGGGGCTTTCACCCGGGGGTGATTCCTGCTCCAGAACCACTCGTCAGCTCCAGGAGCAGCTGGCTCTGGCTCACACAAGGCTTTTCTCCCAGGTTGTCCCTGCGGGATGCTCCAGGGGGGGGGAAGGCTTCGGTGGGGGACGCCAGGGCAGCCCCGCTCCACTGGCCCATCCCTGGGGATGCGACATGGGACCAGACCCTGGTTCAAGCTCCATCCCCAGCTCCCAGGAGTGGTTCCCACCTGAAGGCTGTCATTCCAAATGTCCGTTTGATTTGGGATGCTGTTTTACCAGTTTCTCCGCTCCCACTCTCCCTCCCTCCCTCTTTCCCTTTTGTGTATATAATTATTCCCCAGCACTCCAAGACAGGGCTGTATTATATGCGGAGAAAATGATTATTAAAATCTTTGATTGAAATCACACACTGGAAGTAGAAATCAGGCAGGAGGCAGGCAGGGAAGGCGCTTCCGCCGAGCACTTGCCACACTGCCTGCCCTCCCACGTGCCTCGTGCCAGCCCTGGCCTTTTCCCACAGGAATAAGAGTAATGCCATGGGGAAGAAGATACCCCAGGAGGTCCCAGCCATCTTCACTGCAAGGCTGAGCTCCTTCCCAACCTTGGGGGATTAGTGCTGGGGGTTGGAAACCACCCCTGGGCTATATTCAGAGGTGGGAAACAGAAACAAATGTCTGTGCGAGGCTCCCTAGGTGTAAACCCCACAAAATCCCATGGGAATTGTCCTATCACTCCTGCACCCCCTGACATGGGAGCAGTGGGGTCCCACCACCAAGGGAAGCGGCACCGAGGGGTCCCCTCCAAGCCTTTGGCAGGAGGAAAATCCTCCCTGCAACCCTTTATGATAATAAATACCTTAATAACGTTGTAATCAATAGGTGATTAGCTGGGAACGCTTGGGAAAGTTCACGGCGAGAAAGCGGCTTATTATTCTAATAATAACATGGTTTAGAGATCTGCACGATGATTTTGAACTATTTAGCGGCTGATGATCTAGCAAATGATCCCGAGATCTGTGGCATACTCATTTATAAGCATCAGCTCGGGGAAGAGAGGCCCCTGTAACGCAGCTTCAGTTTGCGAGCTCCAATTAATCATTTATTCCTTATTAAATATTTACTCACCTTGCCTGCACCAAGAATTGGTTGGGGAGATGCGGGAAGGTCCCTGTTCCAGGAGTGTTCGGCTGTGGGGTCATGGGGATTTGGGGTAGTTCTTTTCCCCTGCGGAGGGAGGAATTGATGGTGTCAAATGCCTCCGGGGTGATTTGATGCTTTGGGAATAGTGTTGGGGATTTTTCGCATGGGCCACGGGGTCCTGTTGCACACCCCCTCCGTGCATCATCTGGCAGCAAAGCACACTGCAGGGCCAGGCAGGTCAGATCCAGCCTGGGAAAGCAGCTGCGTGGCATGGGAAAATGCTTTGGACCCCAAAATGCACTGCTGCAGGTGCGCAGCAGGGTCCTGGGGACGGAGACCGAGCCAGCAGCTGAGGGAGCATGGGGTCTGGGTGGGGATGCACAAAAATCCCTGCTCCTCTCTCCCAGCTGGCCTGGGGATGAGATGCTTGGCGCTGGGTTGGAAAAACAGTTGCATGTCACAGGAGGGCAGCTGAGGGGACACACACAAGGGTCCCTCCATCATTGAAGCAAAGACACCCCAGGCAGCACAGGGCCTCATCCCCCTGCTTTGATGTCCCCACCCCGGACCCCCCCTTCGCCCAGTGGTACCCGCCCTGAGCACTGATCCGCTTTGCCCATCTGCTTCAAAGGCCGTGCCGGGATGAAGGGGCTGTTAGATCGCACCACTTTGATCCCAGCATCTTCCAGCTCCTTCCCCAGCCTCAGGAATATGCATTAACAATTACTGTCCATGAAGCCTTTGAAGTCCCCTCTCATCCTCCCACCTTGTCCCTTGCCTCTCCAGCATCTTTTCGAGCTTCCAGGATGTTTAGCTCCTCAGTAAGAAACAGCATGGCCAAAATGTGGAAGCTGGAGCCACCAAGCCCAACTCGCAGCCAGGGACCTCCGTGCTTGATTTGCAGCCAGTAACCAAAAATCCCATTAAAAAACAATGATGCTCCAGATGTTCAACATCTGCCTTAGCTGGGGAGGTAAACACCCAATCTGTGGCACCCAGGCTTTTATCTGAAAAGCTTCTGGCTGCCAGCAATGTCCACGGGGTGAGGGGAGCACCCGGCACTCCCAGTCGGATTGAATGGTGGGAACTGGTTTTGTGGTGGGGGGATGAGCTGGTCATTGCCACAGTTTAGCACATCATTGCTCAATGCCCATCTCTGCGGGCTACCACAGGCACCTCAAAGCTCATCCCTTTGGGCGAGAGCTGAACACCCTTGGCCACCCAGTGCCTGCTTTCAGGGCACTTGGGCACAACAGGATGAGGCCCCTTGGTGACACCACACACAAAGTCAAGGGGAATTCTTTTTGCTCCTTATTTTCCCACTGCCAGGTATCCCTGGTTTGACCAGCGATGTTCTGCTGTCACCAGAAAGGTGACTCTTTGCAACAAGGTGAGACCTAAAGGTGAGGGAGGATGGGGACACGTCCTCTCTCGGTCACCCCTCAGCACCTCCAGCACATGCCGGAGACAGCTCGACCCTCATCACCTGCTTGTAGGGAGACAGAGCCATCCCAGTTCCCAGGGGATGAGAGCATCACCAGGGTCTTACCCCAAACCACCCGATCCTAGGCAGCAGGATGGGATCTGGTCCATCCCTTCCTCCCTCCCCATTGCTCTCACCCTGGCTCCCGCTACCAGCAGTAATGGCCTCAGCTAAAGAAGCTTTGACAACCTGTCTAAAGAAGGAGAAAAGGGGGGAGAATACCCCAAATCCTACTTTACATTTAAATCCTTAGCGGGTACCAAGTGTCACATAGGTATTTAACATATCCCCGCCCCACGCCACCACCACCCGTTTAAAATAGAAAGCATTCCTAAAAATAGCCCTGAGTGAGCCACTGCTGATGTGACACTAATCCCCATGTGCCGTGATGAGGACCGGGATGGGGATGAGGACCAGGATGGGGATGTGCCTCCTCCTGGCACCAACCAAGCCCAAATCACAGCAAGTGATAAGGATGAGCAGGGACCCTGGGTGACAGGGACCCAACTCAAAGCCCAGGGAGATGCTCGCCCTGAACCCAGTGTTGTAATCACTGAGCCTTTGTGAAAACAGAGGTGCTCTCATTTTAGCTGAGGCTTTCAGCAGAATCATTTGCTGCCTTATTAAAAAATAATAATAGCTGGGTGTTTCCCAAAGGCAGCTCTTTTTCTGCCCTTTTTCCTAATTCTTTCTTGTCACCAAGAAAGAAGAGGTCACATAATCTTTTTTTTTTTCTCTTTTCCTCAAGTTTCACCCTTTGTCCCCCAAAGAAAAGAGGAAAATAAAATGGTAAAAAAAAAAAAAAGGAACCTGATAGTGCATTGGGAACGGAAGAAATCACCTTTTCTAATTTCAAGACTTTCTTGCAGATGCTGGTGCAGATGCTCCCAGCTTGCCCTCAGCACCCTTCAAAGCCAAAGCTTGGAGAATGGATGAGTCCCTGCCCACCCTCCCTGGAGGGCTTGCGTGGGCAAGGAGGCAGGAAAAATAAGTCGGATATCATGGTTGAGGAGCTTAGGTAAAGCCTGTTGCCTTCTGCTGCCTGGCATGAGAACCATTCACCTTATTATCCCCAGCACTACCCTGCTTTGGGATCCCGAAGTCCCCCGAGGAGACAAGGACACAATGCAGGTCCAAGGTCTATCCCACAAGCAGGACCAAGGCTGGGCTTCAGGAGTTCCATCTAGGAGAGAAACCACCTGTGGGACCAGCATGTGGGGCTGGGGACATGTCCTCATGCAGCACAGGGAGGGACTTACAGTCCAGGACTGAGCTTATATTGGCTCCTGGGCCATGGGCAGGGTGAGGTGGGGTCCCAGGTGGGGCTGATCAGGGCCATTAAGATGCATTAGAGACCATCCCCACGGGCCCAGGTCTGATGGTGGGAGCATTCCTCTCATTTCCAACCCACCCCTTTTTCTCTGGACGGTGGGGGGGGGGGGGGGGTTGGCATCTTTTATTGCCAACATGTCCAACACACTCCCAGGCAGCAATTCCCAGCCCTTCAACCTGCGTTTTTCTGGTGGCATCAGCTGGTCCCATCACGGAAAGGGTCTCCCTGTTCCCAGGTCTCCCCAGTTGCTCTGCTCTGTGTTTGCAGCAGGCAGCAAAAGCACACATCCAGCCCCAAACTGTACTGGACCCCTATGCCCCTTGGGGTTGTTGTGCCTCCATGAAGGTGACACTATTTTGTCCTCTAGAGATGCTCATCCAGGTTGTCCCCTGGTTGTCTCACAGAGTTTGGTAGCCCAAGAAATGGTCCTAGCTGAAGCCAGAGCCTGGAGATGTCCCAGGGGACCTGCAGATGATTTAAAAGAGGGGGTGATGCGTGCCCATGGCTGGATCCCCCCAACAAGTGACTGGGGGGTTGGGGTCCGCCATCCTTCATGCCATCTCCTCAGAAGCTTGGCAGAGCGGGAGAGCTGCATGGGCAGGATTGTCAAAAAGTGGAATTTGGAGCTTGAATATGGGGATTTTATTAAAATTAGGTCAGCAGAATGTAATGGAGCCACTTCGGCTGCTGGCAATGTAATCATCCCCCGGGCTCCTAGTTTCAGATGCCCACGCGTCCTCATCTACCACGAGGCCTTTGCGAAGAGCCTGCCCTGCTGAGCTGTGGTTTATGGTACATTTCTAGCAATTTATGGTGTTTACCCAAACCTCTGCGCGCCGGCATCTAGCAAAGGGATGCAGAGACCAAGGACAACCTGGCACCACGACAGCAGCTTTAGGGTGCCCACCCTTGGCCACCCAACATGAGGATGGGATGGGGCGTCTGAGCCCAAGGACTCAGTTTCCCCTACAAAAGTACTCGAAAAAATGGAGTTATGGGATAACAGCAGCATAAAAATGTCAGAGAAATGTGCCACGGTTAATTACTCATCATGGATGAGGTCCAACACCCATTGATGAACCATGGGACCAGTGGATATATGGCAAGGTTTTTCAGTGGCATGAGGAGAAGGAAAGGAAACACGTTTAGCAAGATATTGCCCATTTATTTGTCTTCCCTCCCTTATTTTGGGAAATTTGTGGCTGATTTCCACCAGGAAAGGGCATGCGGAAAGGCAGCGGAAGGAAAAAGATGGGGGGAGAAAAAGGCAATAATGAAAAATAACCAGAAAAAATATATTTATGCATGAAGAAACCACCTGCAAAAAGCCAATCAAAGGTGTGTGTGTGTGGGGGGGGGGGTTGCTCCCAAATGCTCCATGTGCAGGATTGGGGGGGGCCAGGGAGCAGCAGGAGAGACACAGCCCTGGGGTGCTGGGGGGCACCAGTGCTCTCGGATGCCCATGCTGGGGGCAGAGGGGGAGCACAAAATGCATCAACTAGGTGCATAAAGAGGTACGAGGGGTATCGAGGGGTTCCCCCTAGCCCCCACCTTGTCTGCCGCTGCCCACCTCCTGCTTGGCAGCGCTGGGACCAGCCAGGCCCTCTGCCAGCTCCCCCGGAGAGGGGGGGGGAGGCGAGCCAGCAACCCTGCCAAAAATACGCACTTCCAACTGCTGCTGAGTTGAATTTTCACGTCGTGCTCTGCCTCCCACACAAACTAAAGCCACACACACCCCCGCACACTTATATACACGCAGAAACACGAGCCAAGAAATACCACGATGCTCCTGCAGACACAGCGACGGCTCCATCCGGATGCCACGGCAGCGGGCTGCTTGGGTGGGATTGGGGAGCCCTGGGCAGGATTAGCACTGTGCTCAGTGCTGGGCAGCTCTTGAGCTGGATGGGATTAAAGATTTGAAGGTGGGTGATGACCCTCTTGCTCCCAAAGGTCATCAGATGAAGACCATGGTCCATGGGAGCTGTGGAAGGAGGTCTTCCCCTTCCAGCCCTGCCCGTGGCTTGAACATCAGCGAGGAGATTACATCTATTATTTTTAATTTTCTTAAGGGCTTGTTTTATTCATGCCCCACGTGGGGTCTGTCCCCTGCGGCGTGGCAGGGCTGTGACCCCATCCCTAAGCCACCACAGGTCTTGATGTACTCAACACCTTGCAAGAGATGGAGGATTGGGGACTGAGCCCATCAGCATCCCAGCCAGGGCAGGGGGTGACAGCACTGTCCCTGCAGCCCCCCCACCTTCCCATGTATTTTGTCCCACCACTTTGGGACATGTTCCACCCCCTGCCTCAGTTTCCCCAACCACAGAGGTGCCTTTTCCAGGGGGAAAGGAGGCAGTCGCTGGTGGCTTCCCATGGTCAAGTGCGAGGGACTGAAGGACACCATGTGCACGGGGATTTGGGGTGGCACTCGAGGTCCTAGGGGACAAGGCAGACCCAGGGCCATCCTGGGAAGGGCCTACCCTGCTGCATGCACCGAGCACCCAGGGGCACCCAAGGCCTCACTGCCTGCCTGGGGCCCACGGGTGCTGTGCCACCGGGTGGGCTTTGGTCCCTGCTGAGGGGCTGCTGGAGCAGCTCCACTCAGGCTGAGACCTCCCAGCTCATCACACCAGTGGCGCCGGGGGAAATGGCAGAGATTTAGGGATGTGTTGTTATTACAGAGCAAAAATGGGAGGGTCCCGTCCAGCAGCTCCTCTCTGCCCATCTGTCCGTCTGTCTGTCTGCAGGTGGTGAGCCAGATCGACCGACTGACGTCTGACTTTGAGTTCGAGCTGGAGCCTGATGACTGGACAACAGCAACGGCCAGCAGCACCTCCAGCAGCGAGAAGGGGGGAGGCGCCTTCGAGCTGGGACCCCTCGATTTTGTCGCCTCCGATATCCTCTCTGACAGCTGGGAATTCTGCTCTTTCCTGGATGCTTCCACCCCCTCTGACCCTGGCGACGGCCCCGAGCCCCCCCGGCCGCAGCCCCCGCCAGCTCACCAGCCCAATTACCGGCTGATGAACGGGGGGATCCCCATCACCAACGGTCCCCGGGGTGGGGGGACCCCGGATTCATCCAGCGAGGAAGCCTTCGGCACAACGACCGGCCAGAAGATCTCGCATCACCGGCCGGCTGGCACACGGGAACGGGTCCGATTCAGCGACAAGGTGCTTTATCACGCTCTGTGCTGTGATGACGACCGGGATGGTGACAGCACGGTGTCCCCGGGCGATGATGGCCCCGAGGAGCCCGGCCGTAAGGTGCTGGTGGGGCCACCCTCGAAGCATCCTTCCACCGGTGGTGGTGGTGGTGGTGGACCCCCGGCACGGCGTTTGACGAGGAACAGCAGCACGCAGACCGTAGCCGATAAGAGCACCCAGACGGTGCTGCCTTATATCCCGGCCAAGCAGAAAATTAAAAATAAAAACTGACGCCGGCTCCTCCGCACGGATTTGGGGAGGGTGGGTGGATGGGGGGATTCCTGGGGAGGGACAGAAAAAAATATATATATAAATATATATTTAAATAAATCAATACTAATAATAAAATCAACATGAAAAGGTGGCAAAGAAGACAAATGTCCCAACTACCTACCCGTCATTTTCAAGGCTCAGGGAATTTTAAATTGTTTTTTTTTTGTGGACAGAAGCTTCAGATCAATAAACCGTCCATCATGGAGAAATAATAACAATAACATATATATATTATATGTATATATGTACCAAGAGAGGGAAGCCTATACGGAGGGGAGAGCCAGCGCATCTGAGATTGTGGCTGGGGGATGGATGGGGATGTGCAGATGCTGGAGGGGAGGGTGGCCGGACCAGGGAGGGCAAATGTCCCTCCTTCGGACATTTTATCCCTCTTTGGCTTAAGAAGAGCCCGTGTGATCTGCTTTGTCATATCTGATGTCCGAGTGGAGCAGGGATGTCAACCCCCCCTGGCCGGCACCTAAGAGGGATGGAGAGGGGCTTGCAGAGAGCAAAACCACACCAGCGCCGAGGAGGCAGGGTGGGGAACTACACACACACCCCACACATAATTTCCATCCTTTCTACCAGGTGCTGGGGAAATATTAGTGACCTCCGAGTCTTGCAGTCGTCTTAAAATGGTGTGGGAAGTGTCTCCAGCTTTCCTTTAGGTACCTGCTTCTAGTTTTGCATTTCAAAAGCCACAGCCCTGATTTAGGAGGAAAAAAGCTGGATTTGCTCTAAAAAAATTAAGGAATCTGGACCTCCAAATCCACCCTTGGCATTTTTTTTCGGCTTCCAGGTTTTGCTGAAGAAAAGGGTCGGTGCAGCACCTGGTCCTGGAGACAAATACCCCATGTCCTCCCCACCGGCTCCTCCTCCTGCAGAGATGCATTTGCACCAGCCCTCAAGCATTCCCAGCATGACAGTGGTTTTTCCAAGCCTGGCAGCACAAAACCGCCATCTTGACTCCTTGGTTTTAATCCAGGTCAGAGATGCTCTGGTTCAAGCTTTTTCCCAGTGCCACCCCGAGTGTCACGCCAGAGCCAGGACCCTCACTGCCACCCAGCATCGCTACTGCGGGCGAGGGACACTCGTGCAGAACTCCCATCAAAGAGGAAGCAGCAGTGACCAAAACACTCTAAATTCAATCTAAATCAGAGCAGGAGAAAAGCCTTTCACCCAAATTATGTTGAATTACATGGGGTTTGTTACTTTTTAGGACCCAAAGGACGTGGCATCACCTGGGGGATCAGTATATGTTCCTACCACGTGCAGAGCCTGGGAGGGGCCAGTGCCTCCCATCCAGGGACCATCCGTCCAGGTCCCCACTGGGACATCCCAGCCTCTGGGAGAGGGAAGAGCACTGCAGAGGCGACTATGGGGGGAAGATAATGTTGATGATGATGACGCATCATCTTCCTCCACATCTGCCCCTACCCCCAGGGCTGGGACCCTGAGGAGAGCATCAGCCCCTGGTTTTTCACAGCAAGGGGTGCGATGTCCCCATCCCACATCCCAGAGAGGGGACAGCCAGGCTCACCCAGCACCAGCACGGGGAGATGTGGGATGGGACAACTCCTCTCCACTCCCTCCATTACTCTGCATGTCAACAGCTGGTTACTTATTTATTTTTATGATTTTTTTACAGCCTGGCCCCATTGTAAAAGCATGATTAATAGACGTAGCTTTGTTCTTTAATAACTCCTCCCGAAGGATGCCAGGAAGAGCACGAGGCAAAAATTCAGAGCAGCCAGAGCTGCACGAGGAGATGCTTTCTGGCTGATCCAGATTTGGGGGCACCCACATCGCCTGCAGCCCCAGAATGACCTGCAAAAGCAGCCAGAGGGGAAACTGAGGCACAACATAGGGATACAAAGCTCCAGCTCCTGCACAGCTCAGAGCAAAGCCACTCACCTTGGGGCCAGGGATTTAAAGCCAATTGCTGCAGCCAGGGCCGTACGGACAAGGGTAATAGCTTCTTCCCCCACATTTCTATTAAGAATGAATTTACGGCCATGAAGGCTTTATTTCATGCTCTCTGATAAATCCAAGTGACAGCGGTGGTAAGCGCTGTATTAACCTTTTGGGCCCATGGATGGAAAACCTCCATAAACCAGGGGTAAACAGAGACGGGGGCAATTCCTCCACTCCCCTTTGTTTGGTGTAAGGGGTAATAAAAGCCACCACTGATATATGGAGAACCACGGGTGATGTCCTTGCTGCTCCTCTGCACGCCCAGAGGGGGGTTGCTATTATTATTTAGCAGGAAAACCTGCTGGGTTTGGGGTTTTTTTAGGGTAAAATTCGAGAGGATGAGAATGATTATTAAGACAAATATGGATAAACCATTCAAACTAGTAAAAATGGCTTTGTTACAGCAGTAACAAGGTTATTAATGATGTTGTTAATTGCACCATGAACCTAGTTATTAATGATGTTGAATTAATGGACTCTGCTCTTGCTGGGACAACATCCAGCTCATCAGGGTTAGCCTGTGGCCACGAGGAGGGCGATGGGGGACACAGCCAGAGCCAGCCTGGGAAAACACCTTGTCTTTCTCTTGACATCATATATTAACAAATTAATTAACCTTTCCCCCACAGCATCCTGGCAATGTCCCTGTCCTCCATCCCCAACCTCTCCCTGGCCCCCAAATCCTATTCAGGAACAACCAAAACAGCAACCAGAGAGTTGCCAGAGATGGCAAAGGAAGGGGCAAAGGGCTCATGATTCCTCCAAGAAGCAATAAAGAAACCATTAGCAAATAAAACGAGGACACAGACTGGCCAGCGACCCAGAATGGCAGATACCTCTGCCATGCATCCTGCTGATTTTTGGCTGGGAAGATGCTCAGCGGCTGCTCCGGCCAGAGCCAGGGTTTGATAGGGTTTAAAGCAGAATTTCAGCGTCACGTTCAAATCCTCCAGCTCTGACCCTCCCCACGGCTCCTATTTATTTTGACCTGAATTATGAGAGGCTCTGCTGGGGTTTGTGTTTTGAAGAAACTCCTCCGAGCTCACCCAATCCCTCCGGCTCATGAAATCCAGCTGAAAAGTTTCCTCCCAGAAGAAGACGTCTTGCTACGTCTCGCTCCGGCAAGGGCTGAAAATAGCCCCCAACTGCCTGGAGACTTCACTTCTGAGCTCGCTGACATGAAAGGCAACCATCAAAGTGGATAACAGGATATTTTCCAGCACAAGGAAGAGCTCTGGCTCGGGGTCGGGCTTTGGGAAGGCCAGTTCTGCAGGGGATAGGAGCCCAAACTGCACCCATGAGTCCCTATACTCATCCCAACCACCCCTGGAAGGCCAAAACCCAAGCTGCCCTCATACCTGGATGCAGCTTTTTTGCTCAAATCTATTACAATCCACCCTCAGGGGACTGCAGCAACCTCTCCCCCCGCAGAGACGGGCTTTATTTCGCATAGCCCTGGCTCAGACCAGGCTACAGCCAGCCCCCTTGTAGCTCATCAGCTAGTAAAAGCATCCCTGGGTTTTAGCTGGCCCCCACCCTGCATCGCTCAGGGCTGGTTGCTCGCTGCGGCTGGAAGACAAATGCTTTGTTTTCGAAGGGAGAGGCTATGCCTCCTGCCTCTGCTAATGTACAGCATCTTGTCTTATTTGTTCCTCGCTGTTCCACAGCTGAATTACTACAAGTGATGTACCAGCGCTTCGTACAATGCTGCTTCTTTATAGCTGCAAGAGGTGCCCTCCTTCATCCCTGCTTGCCAGCTTTCAGGAGTTAAATACATCTTGTGCCCTGCGAGGGGATCATGAAGGCTCTTCCCTCCTCATCTTCACCTCTCCGGCCAGGGTGCTCCACTCCATGGAGAGAAAAGGAGCATCCCCCCAAAAAGCTATGGTGCCCATAGGCCAGGGCAGCTCAGCTGCATCTTCCCAGCTTGATTTTGCTTCACGGTGCCGTGAGCCGGGGGGTCGCATCCTCCCCACCTCTGCTTATCTCCAGCCTCAGAGCCAGATAACTTGCTGGCGGCGGTTATCTCCTCACAAGAAAAGGCTGCATGGGGAGGAGGTAAGGAGCTCTGCACCAAGCAGAGCGTAACCACACTCCTCACAGCACCCCAAAACTGTGCCCATCCCAAGCACAAACCCAGCCCTCTCTCCCCGGGGCGTTATCGCAGCATCCTGCAGCATCCTGCATCCCGCAGCATCCTGCATCCCTTCGCACCCTCGCCCCCAGCCCAGGGCACCCCCATCGGAGGAGAAAGGCAGGTTCAAGGACACCCCCAAGCCACGGATCAGGGCACTCAGTGACTCAGCGCTGGGTTATGGATTCACCTCGATGCAGTTTGGCACTAAAACCCCAACCAGAGCAGCTTCCCTGCTCACGCTCCCCCCTGGGCTCTGCCAGCCAAGCCCTGCCGGCAGCTGCGGGATGGAGATGTATAAGCTGAGCCCAGCCAGACATGGGCCTGAAACGGGTGCTTGTGGCCATGGCACACTAATTAATCCTCGTTTGCGCCTGGCGCTTGCCAGCCTTTAATTTCACAGCTTGCTGGAGGCCTCCGTACTGCAGGATGGCTGCCAATCACTTCATTCCTGGACGGGGAGGGGGGGGCAGGACCTTCATCCCACCTTCAGCAAGAGAGCAAGGGGGAATGAAGTGGAAACCGGTGTCGCCACGGAGCTCGGAGCATCAGGCAAAGTGGTGAGGATGAGGCAGGTCCAAGGCAAGGTGGGAATAAGTTTGTGGTCAATGGGCATTGCGGGAGAGCAGCATCCCTGTAGCACAGCTCAAACAGGGACTGATAACCCCAGGCTGAGCTTAAATGGGCTCCTGAGCCCAAGGGCAGGGTGCAGGGTGGGGTGGGGTGGGGGTGTTCCCAGTTGAGCCTGCTCAGGCCATTTAATGAGCCTGCTCAGGCCATTTCATGCCCCCACTCCTGGAGCTCAACCCTCTGGTACCTGGATACAGCCCTTACTACGTCAATGGGAAATGTATATTTATTTATGAAGTTCTCTCACCTTACAAAATGCATTTTGCTGGGTGCTCTCCCACCACTGGGTGGCAGTGGGCACACACGCACACCCATGCACACTCACGCGTGTGCCCCCACGCAGGGGCTGCCTCCATCCTCACCGCTCCTTCGAAGACCTGTGCCAGGTACCGATGGCGTGGTGGCCCCACATCACCTCACCTCCGTGGGTGAATGTTGTCATCGCCCCACGCTTCGTCCTCGGTGGGGATATGGGGACTGGGTGGCTTCAGCCTGGCCGCATCCTGCTCTCAGGGGGAGAGCATCCCCTCCAAAATGCAGCCAGAAAGGGTGAATTTGAGACCAAAAGTGCTTCTTACCTCCATACCCTGGAGGCAGCAGCAGTGTCGGTACTGCCATGACCCTAGGACAAGGGGTGCTTGGCTGGGGCACCCCCTGTTTGCAGGGCAGCACCCCCCCAATAGAGCCCCAGGCCCCCCAGAGCCATCGGGTCCAGCTGAGCCTGCCGAAATGCAGTCACGCCAGAGGAGCCCTGGAGGTACTTGTAAGACAAGGGATGACATGCTTGATGGGACTTCTTAATTAGATCTCACTAAACCAAAATGTACCGGGGCTCCCCTGGCAGAACAACGTCAGACAAAACATTAATCACGCTCCAAATAAATAATTAAAACGCTGGGGCTCTTAGAAAGAAAGAAAAAAAAAAAAAACCAAAAAAAACAACAGGAAAAATCAAAGGCGTCAGCACCAGCCCATAATAAGAAGCACTGCTGCCGAGTCTGATGATGCCCTGGCCTCAGGGGACCTGTGTCCCCAAGGCCACCTGAGCCAGGTGGGACCCAACATGTTCATCAAAATCTGTGCCCAAAGTCCCAAGAGATGTCAGGAGGAGGCTTGGGACCCCATAACCTCATACCTGGAGTTGTGAGATTACATCCCTATCTCGTCTTTACATTAAAGCACATCTTTTCACAACTAGCACCCATGGACTCAGATGATAGATTAAAAAAATTATTTCCCCACTGGTTGGCTCATGCAGAGCCCTGGGACATCATCTGTGGTTCACCTGGGACATCATCCACAGTCACCTTTGGGATGCTTGGACGATGCCCAGATCTCAGGCTCTGGGCAAGTGTCTGACACAGCATGGGAAAATCTGTTGACCCAGCACTTAGGAAACACTTTTGGGAGAAAATAACAACAAAAAGGCTTGAAAAAAGAAAGCTCTCCCTCCCCATCCCCTCTTAGCTGGAGCAGAGATGATTACTCAGTGTAAGCAACACAGAGCTTAAATTATGGATGCAGCCGTTTGCATCAAAGAACATGATTGAAACAGAGCCAGTCCTGTCCCTCCCAGCTCCCTGGCCACGCAGGCAGGGTGGTGGGAAGTCTGCTTAGGACCACACATCCTCCATCCCGGCATCAGCCTCAGCCAAAGCCTCTGGTGCAAGTTTTGGGGGGAAAGATGAAAAAAGAAGGACGAGGGGCTGCAGAGTGATGTTTTCCCCTGCGTGGCCATCGAAGCCAGTTGGGTACCAGGCTTCAGAAATAAATGTCACCTGTGCTCTGCTTGCTTCTTTTTTATCTTTCCTACAATGTATTTATCAAAAAGCAAGCTATATTTAGTAAAAAGCAAAGCCAGGGCTGTGGTGGGATGGAGCTGCTCCCCTTGCTCCACCAATAAGCCAACAGTTGATGATGGATTTAATGCAATAACCATAGTTTTAGCTCTGGTTTTCCTCCCTGTAAGGTTGTGATGCAGCAGGGAAATGGAATGTTTTCTGCCAAGGACTGGGCAACCCCATGGCCCTTAGATATGGCCACCAAGAGATGATGCTGCTCACCCGGAAGCTGATGGGCACCCATAAAGCATCACTGGGAGGCAGCACCCTGACCTTCCTCCTCCTCCTCCTCCTCCTCCCAGCCCTTCCCTAGCACATCACCTGGGTACAAAGCTCGCTAGGAATGAAGGGCTCCACTAAAACCCAGTTTACTACATTAATATTTGCCGGTAATGGAGCAAGCTAGCACTTAGAGCTCCAATCAAATTAGGGAAGCTATAATGAACAAGAAGTGGTGCATTAATTCATTAGCAGGGAATTACGCTAAATTATCTCAGCAAATATGGCAAAACTTTAATTTAGCAGCGGTGTTTTCAAATGGCTTTTGCTCTTTTGTCTCCATTTACACCGTGGCGCATTTTTTCTAGCAGCAAAAACACGAGAAGTGAATTAACTCTAGTTCCTTGGGGAAATGCCTTTATCTCTGATGGGAATAAATACCTGCATTAGAGACCAGAAATTTTCCTTTTTGGCTTCTTCTGCAGGTCTGCACAGGGAAAATGGATATTATTTACAATAAACAACTTCAGTGCTTAGGAAACACTGTTGGAAAGGTCACTGCCTGTAAAAAGCTCCACCAGCAGCATCTCAAGGCTTAGAATAACATCCTGCTTTGCCGATCATCACAGAAAGGGAAAAAGGAGGAACAAAAAACGTGTAGCAATTTCCTTAAACATGTGCAGGCAGGGCATTAATAATGTACATGATTAGGAAATTAGCCCTGTTACTCAGCTGTCAGTTTGTACATGCTTAATGCATAAATTTGGGCAGCAAAGTCTAATGGCTTCTTTAATATCTGGATGCAGAGGGCTGAGAAAGGCTACAACTCGTGTCATGTCATGTCCTCAGCCTGACATGACTCGGGAAATAAATCCCCAGACCCTTCGCATCCAAGCACATTGCATCTGGGCTGGTGCAAGAGCCAGACCCACATCACATCAGTGATGGAAAAAACCCTTCTCACAGGTCCCCTCTCTCCAAACCTCTTAGCTTTAAAAAGAAAAAATGTGTTTAACTGCAAGGCAGACAGCTCAGGGATAACGGGGAGGCTCCTTCCCTTTGGAACTAGAAAATAAACCCCTGAAATGACAGCCTGGCCACAGCAGCCAGGAGATTTCAATCAGATCTGGAAGGTTTGGTTGCCTTTTTTTTTTTTTTAAGCTATCTACCTTACAGACCAGGAATCCTTTGCAGAAAGGTCTCTTCTGCTGTAGGACAGATGGCAGTGCCATGAAGGGGATAGTCCCACAGGATGAAGTGAAGCACCTCAAGTCTTGCCATATCAAATATCCTGCTTAAAAATAAACCGCAACCCTTTGAGTTAGAGGATAAGGGTGAACCACGGTCAGAGGGAAGGATGTCTGTCTGCAAACTCCTTGGGTGCTGTAACAAGCCATTAAGGAATGGCCAAAGTGAACATTTCCTCCTATCCCCTCAATTTTCCCTGGTTGCTGCTATGTTCTCCAAGGAGTTCACCTCCAGCCTGGCCACAGATGCCACAGAAATGCAAAAAGCTTGTGCACCCTTCCCTGGTTGTCCACATGCCTACACCCAGGCTGGTCCAGGGCTGCTGGCGTCTCTCCAAGCTCAATCCCATGGGGATACGACCAGGCAACCAGACCTCCAAATCCACCCAGACATCCTGCAGGCTTGCAAAAGCAGGCTGCTGCAAGCCCCAACTCACTTCTTGGGAAAGCCTTCCATTAATTATTTTACCCTATCATTAATTGTTCTTGCTGTCTGATACCAGATGGGCTATGCCCAGAGAGGAACAGGGCAGAGCAGCTCCTGCTGTGCAGAAGGGAGATGGGCAGTGATGTTCACACCGCTTCCACAAGACAGTGCAAATTTGCAAGTGAACATACCAAGCAGCTCACTTTTACCCTGAAATTCCTGTAAGTACCACTTGATTGTTCTCTTACATGGTAAATTATTTTTCTTTTAATTAATTGCCTTGAAGGCCACTTATGGGGCCTATCGCCAACATCTCCATATAACAGGGCACTTACAGCAAGCTGGAGACACACGTGAATAACCACGATGCACCCCTGTTCACATTATTAATTCCCACAAATAGATTGTTCTGCCAGCATCTTACAGCTTTCTAATTAAGTCTTTACTCAGCTGCTCATGTGTGCAAGGGAAATGAATGCTAATAAAGACCAGAAGCAGCAGTTATGGGACTGGGGTTGATGGGGCTTACAGGTGGGTTCAGCATCACCGCCAGCACATGCCATGCACTTTCCCTCTTCATCAACCAATTGTACAGGGCTATGTTAAACCAGACAGGAAAAAATGGACCAGCAATGTCACCTACTGCAGCTCCAGCAAGATGTGTCGGTGCCTTCGGGGACAGCGGAGCAGCACCTGGCACTGCCCGACCCTTAAGAGCATCCAGTGGCAAATTCCTGCCTGGTGCCTTAATCAGATAAACACTCTGTCATCCTCCACGAGACACCTTTCCCTCCCCTGCTCCTTAATCCACCTACAGCAATCCCAGCTTTGGGAGCCTTAGCCTCAGGCTGGATTTCTGGGAGCCATTTCTCCATTGAGCCCTTCTCCTCCTCAGCCTTCTTAGCGGGGAAAAAAAAATATTGGTTTGGGATAAATAATTTATTAAAGAATTAATAGCTGTGTTAAATTACAAAACTAAAATCCACCAATGTGCTGGCTATCACAGGAGAAGCCAACAGCATTATAAGCAACAGTAGCTGGTGTGCAGCCCCCTCCGGGTCTGGCAGGAGGAGAGGACAGCAGCTCCCAGCACAAGTCCATCCTGCTAAAGACAGGCTTCAAAAGATGATCTGAGCACAGGCTGAGGGATTAGTGCTAACAGGATCAGATCCAACCAGGGCTCAGAGCCCAAAAATCAGGCTTTTCTGCCCACACGATGCCCAGCCACTTCAGGTGCTGCCAGCATCATGTGCACAGGTCAAAAGGCAAAGAGGGTTCAGGCTTGGAGCATGGGTTACCTGCCAGCTCACTAATAAAGGTTTCTCTCCATCACAGCTAAAGGGGTAACTCAAGAAGGCATTTCTAACAAGCAAATTGAACGTACAGGTCAACAAGCAACACGTGCAGCCTTACGCTTGGCACAGCTCAGAGCAATCCCTTTCCACACTGGCATCAGCCCAGCAGCACCTCGAGTGCTCCCTGCACACAGCATTTCTGGGAGAGCACCATAGTAAAGGAGGACTTCCATGCCGTAGCTCAAAAAACCCAGCCAGATTTCCTCCCCGTGTCCTAGCCTGGATGCTGAAGCCCTTGGAGAGGAGAGGAGAATTCCCATGGTGATGATAGCTGCCTCCTTAGAGCCTGCACCAGAGGAGTTCACAAGTCCACATCTTGAATTAGGAAACAACCACAAAGCTTGGTTTGTTCATTAAATTCCTCATGGGTCTGGGCAGGGAGGTGGTCCTGGCAGCACCTGCCCAGCATGAGACTGGGCTTTCACAGCTGGAAGAGCTTGCAGGAGAGATGGGACACCCAGAGGAGCACAGGTCTCCATCAAAACCCTAAGGCATAAGGCAACAGTAGCAGGTGCTGCTCAGGGGCAAATTGCTTTGGAGGGTGGGAAGAAAGTGCCTTTGTAGATGAATGAAGAGCCAGTTAGAAAAGGACCATGCACATGGCACTGCATGTAAAGGACCACCTCCAGCTCCCACCCAGAGGGCACAGCTGGGTCTCCATGCCCTTGGCAGGAGCACCAACACCATTTTGGAAGGGTAGCATCACAGCCCAGCCACACACTCAGCACAGCCTCACAGCGCACATCACCCTGTCAAGGTAAAAATTAAGAAAAAAAGGAGGGGTTTAATCTTCTGTAACTCCTTCCAGAAGGAGCTTGTGCATAAACCATGAAGGCTGACAGCCTGATCTGGAAAGATTTCAGCCAAAAAGAGCTTACATGGCTGCCTCATTTTTCCACCTGATTATTTCAGCTCAGCTGCTCAATTCATTGAAAACAGAAGCAGGAAACATTCCCCCTAAGCACATCATCCCTGGGCTTTCAAAACAAGCTTGTCTAGGGAGGGGATTCCTGCTCCACACCCTGCAGAGCCCACTGAGCATAAGTGCCAAGCTGATTTCTCAGTGTTAGGGAAGGCTCATTTGCAGAGCTGTAGCTGCACCCGGGCTTTGTTGGAGTACATTGAAAGGAGAATCAACATCACTAGATTGCAGCCTAATGGTTAGGGGATTACAGCCCAAGAGCTTCAGGGCAGAAGTGCTGTTTCCAGCCTTCAGCTGCCAAATTTAGGCAATGCCTTTAACAGCAGCAGTTTTCAGAAGGCACTAGCAGAAGCAAAGGACCAAACATCCAAGAACTGAGGCTGCTGGCACTGCTCTGAGTCAGCCTTGCTGCTTTGCCCCTTTTTACTCTTTATCCAGGGCCAAAAGCAGTTTCTTCGGCTCAGAAAAAGCTGTTGCAAGCATCAGGTCTTTGACTCCTCCTAGGATATAGAAAGCAAGAACATGAGGCATAAAGTCATTCAGACCAGAAGGATGGAGTCAACAGGCTTGGGGGTTCTCCCCACAAAGCACACAAGGGTCACCGGCACTAACCAACTAACCACTAACTAACTTCAAGGAATCCGACCCCATTGCTGTGCTCACCCAGGAGCACAGGGTCCCATGTTACATAAACCAAGGTGATTAGTTCCCCCAATGCAGAGCTACGATCTTTACACCAGGTAGCACCTCAAAACATATGGACTTCCAGCCATGGGATAACAAAACTCTGCAGCCTCCAAGTTGGACTGGAGGTGACCACTGCTCCCTGGGGCACATGGCAAGAGGCACACAGCCCAGGGTAAGCAAACCACTTTTGAGAAGTATTTGTTACTCCAGCTCCTAAGCACAACTGGTGTTCAGCTCACCACATTAGGAGCCAAGACACCAAAAGCTCATACCCAGCTTGAATTCCACCAGGCAGAAGACATCTCAAGCCTTCAACAGCCTAAGCCAAGAGGTCAGGATAGGCCTATGCTCTATAGGCAGAACAAGCCACAGAGCAAGGAGAGCAATTTAACATAGCTTTAAGGCCCATCTTGTGCATATTGACTCCATTTAAGTGTGATGAGTACTCCTGTGCCCTATAGCACAGCTCCTCTAGCACAGCAGGGACAGAATCCCCAAGGCTGCTGAAAGGAGACATAATGATAATCTAGGCAGACCTACTGGCTGAGGGCTTCCCCCACCTTCATATTTAAAAATATATCTCTTCAGAATGGGCAGACCAGCAGCTTTCCCCATTTATCCCCTTTCTTTTAATTAGTCACCAGTTCTACCTCCCAATCCAGTCATTGCTCCCTGGTCTCCATGCAGCTGAGGCCATACCAACTAGAAGCAACATCCATCTCTCTGCCATCTCTAACACCAAGTTTTTCCCAGTTCTCCCAGCAGCAGAAGCCAGACTCAGCCTCAGCACCCACAAAAGTTGCAGAGTTAGAGCTACTGTTATGTCCTTCAAGAGGTAGTTGCCTCCTCACCGAGGCTGCAACAACTCACACCAACAAGCCCAAGACAGAGCTGCTGTTATCACATCCTCCAGTATCACCCCTGCTAAGTAAGATCAAACGGGACTTCTAGAGTCAAGAATCCATTTAGCATCTGTAAGCAGCATCAGTTCTTACCTCTGTTGCCTGAAAATAGGAGCCATACCTTGTATGCAGCCAGTGTTTAGGAATCCTTGCTGTCAGACACAGCATCGCACACCAAGCATACAATGTACAGGGAGCCTCAACAGCAGTGCTGGACATTTGGAAAGTCCTCCTGCAAAGAGGTACCTTCCATCTCCAAGTGCTGTAGTTTGGGAGATGCTTTCAGGCAGCAACAGCTCTCTCTACATCTTTGGTCCCACCACTGGTTCATTGGTGGCTTCCCAAGAGCTTGTGGCCAAGCTGGGAGATCTCTTACCTGGAGAACTGTGTATGAGCACAACCCCAACTCCCACCCAAGCAGACCAGAGCAAAGGCTGACTGCTGTCCCTCTTCCCCACTGAGGACACAAGGGGAAGACAGAAATACTTCTCTTTATTAGGGATGGGGAGTTACAATGACACTCCAGGAGGGCAACTACATTTTCTGAACACAAGAAACAGTCCAAGAGCAGTTAAGCTCAGCACAGTGGCTGCTGTGAACATGGCAACTTGGACCAGCACAGGAAGTCCTTCAGCAGCACCTGGAAAAGACAAGAGTCACTTACTACACATTTAACAGCTTTCCACCATCTGTCAGTGGGTGAACTTGCAGGCAGCTTTGGGAAGAAGTCCCCCAGACTGTTTTTGGGGGATTATACTAGAAAGTCTCTGTCCAGGTGTGAAGTCATGGGGGATTCATGACTAGATCAACCTGGAGTCACCTTCAATTGAGACCTGAAGACACAGTCAGACAAACAACCAAAAAAAAAAACCCCAAAAAACCCCAAAACCACACCCACATACCATGTGGCATCTTCCCTGCTGGTGTAAGACCTCCTGAGAAACTCCATAATCCCTGAGCTGAATCAAGGATTAATAATGGTCCAACCGAGACTTCAGCCTCTGCTGCCTTTGAGGACCCACCTAAGAGGAGATAACATGAGTGAGTTCACACAGGAGAGACAGTAATTCCTCGTAGTCTGGATTTCAGGGCTTACAGAAAGGTAGACTCTGCAAGAGCAGCTTTCTAGTAGTTTTAAATAAGAGGACACAGATACAGTTACTTGCCCAAGGGCATTGGAGAAGAGCTGGGTTTGTCCTTAAGATGAGATGCATTTGCTAAAATTATTCCAGCATCTCGGCCATCCCAACCTGGAGGGTCACCCTGCCTTGGGGGTACATTGTGGACACACAGAGCCCTACCTTGCTTGGAAGAAATGTCTCTCTTCAAGCGCCTCCCTGGCCACCTAGCCAGAGGGTTAGTTCTCCAGGAGTATCCTCCATACAATGGACAGTTGCCAGTCTCACAGCAGCTGCAGATGTCTCCAGTACCCTCCACAGGAGCCCAGCTGAAACAGTATTACCTGTAAGCCCTCTTCTCCAGGCTGCTCCCCTCCCTACACACACCAGCTACTCACAGGCTGCTGGCTTTGTTGAAGGAACAAGCCTTGTTCAACGGGTTTGGGGCTTGGTCAGCTGGGGAGACCTTCAGGTGGCAGGTGATGTAGATCTGGAAAGGAAAAATTAAACCAACATCCAAGGTTAATTAAATTTGTTCACACAGCACAGATTCTGAACACACTGAGTGAGGAGGGCTGGGTACCACATCTCACCAAGTTTCTGTCATCTCCTGCAAACTTGAAGGCATCAACCACAAACTGCAGCGTTTCCTGCCTCGGCCTTGGAGAGATGAAGGCTGAAGTGGTGTCATCTGATCTCCCATCCACCAAGCACCTGGACAAGGGTCAGAAGTCAGGGACATCCCAGCCAGCTACAGCAGTACCATCCAGAGAGCACTGCACCCCTTACCCGCTGAGGTCAATCAAGGCATATCGGGGAGAGGAGTTCCTGTCTGGACTCAGAGTAGCAACACAGTCATCCACAAAGAGCCTTAGAGGTACATGGCCCCCAGAAGCAACATCAGCCTGGAGGTGCAGGCTTTCCCCCAGCTGGAAGCCATTGGACAGTCTCTCAGTGCTCCAGTCATCTGGAAGGTAGAGCCAAGGTTACAGGTCAATTTGGAAAGAAGCACTTTGCCCTCCCTTGCACATGGGACCTCTTAACTGACCAGCAACCTCACATGTCACTTCTGCAGGATTTGATTTTAGCCCCAGTTATAGCTCTGTCTGGGGTCTCTGCATGTGGCCAAGAGCTGGCAGGAACAGGGACCTGAGGGAAACAGGGCTGGACCCACCATTCATGAGGCGTAGCGAGAACATCAGCCTCTCCTCCACTGACAGGGTAGAGCGGAAGGGAGCCCATGTGGGCCAGATGGCATTACTGCTGACATTGCTTTTCCTAAATGGAAGATATGTGCATTAACTAAAATGCCAACATCACTTCAGGCCCATAGGAGCAAAGACACAGCCCCCATTTGCTCACCTGGGATAGTGACACTCAATAGGAACCACAGCTGCATTGGTCCTTACAATGACCAGATTCCCAGAAGGAGCAGGTTTGTAGGACAAACTTGTTTTATAGATCAAGGAGTCTGGGGTTATCTGGAAAGGACATGTGGGAGAGCTGATAAGTCAATAAAGCAAACTAGTCAACTAGAAGCTCAGCAGCATCATCTACCCCACACTGGCTGTGCTAGGACACACAGGTCCATCAGCTGTAAAGGCACAGGCTGTCCTCCACATGCCCAGGCCAGTACATATAGGATGCCACAAAGCTTTGTACTGGCATGCAAACACAGGAGAACAAGGGTGCCAGCCCTGCAGGGGGTCAATCTCAAGGACTTTGGCACTCCAGCAAGTACCCACATCAGTTGGGCAGGGGCTGTAGGACAGTAGGTCTGCAAACCTCCTGCTCCCAGGTTAATTGGGGCACACCAGCTCCAGGCAGCCCTTCTCTCCTGCTAAGGAGGTCAGCAAGCTCCCAGCAAGCCCCTTTCCCTAATTCCCCAGTGACAGTCACTGCAGTTTCAAGCTATGCCCAGGTCTCTCATATACTTATGCATCCAGTTGGATCTGAGTCATAAAGCTACTACAAGCCTTGCTTGCTGTTGAGCGTTCACCTCATCTAGGGCTTGAGGATGGTACCCATACTCCAAAAACCAGCTCTGTTATGGTCATACCACCCCTCACCAGAGAGCTGCTGCTACCAGATGACCCCCTCCTCACCCAAACCCTGACATAACCTTTATCAGGTCACTTCTAGGACCGAGACCTTCGCCAAGATGAATTCGACAGCATCACAGCATGTTAGTCTTTAGCAGTTAAGCAGTCCACAATAATTCCCACTTACCCACCCAGTGCTGGTCAAAGCCCAGCAAAGGTCCATTCCCTACACAGCATTACCAAGGATGGAGCAGCCCCTCACCCCAGCATCCCACCTCACCTGCAGGGAGCTGCCACACTCATGCAGCCCAGCCACGAAGGTCACGGTGCTCTCAGCAGTGCTCTGGGCCACAGGCAGGCAGGCATCCGAGCCCAGGGTCAGGTCCGCAGCCCTGACCAGGCGCCCCGTGCCAAAGAGGTCCCTGTGCACCGTGACCACCATCTGTGCCTCCTGGCACTGCACGGCCACAGGGTGCAGCGGGGCAGCAGCCTGGAGTTGGGAGACATCCACCCACGCCCAGGGAGAGGGCTGGGAGAAGGAAGGCACACGAGGCTGGCTCCAAGAGGAGTCTCCTCGCACCCTCAAGACCCCTGAGTCCCTTTGAGGGAAACCCCAGGGGCTGTAAGATGCTGCTTCAGCCAGCACCCAGCACAAGAGAGCAACCCCCAAGCTGCCTCCAGACCCCATCCTGACTCCAGGAAAACCAGCTCATAGAGGAGATGCTGCTCAGGAGCCTTTTATACCAGCACTCCCAGCAGCCCAGCCCAACCCAGGCACACACCTGGGGGCTGCAGGCAGGCCCCCACCCAGCCACCGGCAGCCCAAGGCAATGGGAACCAGCTGGGACCATCCCTCCCTCTCAGGGCACGGAGGGTGATTTCCCTGGACTTGCCACTGGGAATTGCCCTGGAGCAGTTTGTCCTGTGTCCCTCTGTCTTGCCTGTTTGGGCAAGCTGCTGACACCCCAGTGGCCAACTGGCCACAAGCTCTCTGCCTGTGTCCTTCTTGCTATATGAGGTGGAGCCAATTTTGGCCACCAGCTTGGCAAGGGCTTGGTCAGAGTCCCACAAGCATTTCTCCTCTAGTCTTCCCCACATCATCAGCATCAGCAATTCCCCAAAACCCAGGTCCTGGAGCACCACTCAAGGTGGCACGTTCAGAAATGGAGGGGACTTTAATGGCAAAATCCACCTGGGCTCTGGCCCGTGTGTGTTGGCAATCTGTCCATGCTTGATTTCATGGGTATCTGCTCTGGGTAATTGTATATCAAGTAATGAAGGCATCATAACCAGCTTATTTGCATAGAAAGCAGAGGTACAAAAGCCAATCTTCCCATAATAGCAACTGATAAGTGAATGGCAGGCATAATCAAGAGATTAATTGGCCCTCATGTGTTAATTATGCTAATTGGCACAGCTGCTCGTGTGTACAGTACGATGACTAATGGCTCTACATCACTGAGCTGGATGAAGAGGTTGGGGGGTCACTCAAAGCTGCTTGCTGCAGGGGCAGAGCCTGGTGTGTGGGGTCCCCTTGACATGGGGGTGATGCCCTGTGCACACCTGCTCTTGAACAGTGCAGCTGAACAAGCTGGGAGGGTTTTTTTTAGCCTGAGTGGTCGTATTTGTGTTGAATTTCTAATGGTGTTTTATGTGGGTGCCCAGGGAAATGGGGTTTATTGGCTGAAGCATCTTCCTCCTGGTCCTCTAGGATCTGTGGGATGGGTTTGAGGTGGGGGTGACACGCACCGTTTGCTTGTAGGGTTGATCGCAGCAATGAGCTGAATGAGCAAAGCTCCCACCAGGACCTTCCCTTCGTGGCCCATGCATCAGGCATCAGCTGTCATCTCCCTGAAGCATGAATAATGCCACACACACGCACACCATCCTTTTCTGGCATGATCTCCATGTCCCAGCCTTGCCCCTGATATTTTTATGAGTGATGAATAAATGATACAACAAGAAAAACCTCTCCGGTGGCTCAAGCCCTCTTTATTAATTCAGCAAGCAGCGGGTTAGCTCCAAACCCAGCTCATCCCTGTGCTAGGTTGGTGTCTTTTGCCTCACAAGCTGGGTTTGCTCAAGGCGCCTCCTGCAGCTGAAGGCATCCAGGAGGATGGGAGGTGATGCTCATGCTGCCCACAGCCCCATCACCCAGCCCTGCAGCAGGACATAGCACTGAAGGTCCAGGGGTTGAATCGCTCAACCTCCTGCAAACCACCTCTGTGGGAACCAGGTCTACATGGATGGGTGCCTGCACCCCACGCACGTTTGCTCCTGTTCCAAAGGGAGAGATGCAGCTCATCTAGAAACCCAAGGAGCCACATTCAGCCCAAGCCCCGTGTCTCACACTAACACAGCCCAAAGTTTCTCTGCTCAAAGATGGGTTTCTCACACCTTGCAATAGCTCCAGCCAAAGGTTGACAGGTCAAAGCAGTGGGAGCGGGATGGTGGAAAATAAATTCAGGCATGTGGGACTAAACATGGATGGGAGATTCACTGGGCTTAAAAGCCTGAACCTGTTGGGTGAGGAACAGCTTTTATTCTCATTTGGGTGCTAAAGAGATCAATAAGTAGGAAAAAAACCAACCAAAACCCATCCACTACATCCCAGCTCTCGTGCCACAGCAAGTGCTGCATCCATCACCGTAATCTGTATTTAATAGCTCTGAAGGAATAGCCCTTTCCATCTGCAAAGTCCTCTGACTATCGATTTCCTCCAGCAATGAAGGACACTGGGGGCCATCTCCTTTTTGCTGCAGTAGTCTGTCCTTCCTTGAGCTAACAGGAGCTCAGAGTCTTTACCGAGTCCCTGCTGGAAGGGGAAGGTCAACGGTTGCATGCGCCCCATCCACACTCCTTGGAAAGCCTTCGGTTGAGCAGGGTGACTCCCACGGTGGAAGTCTTTGATCCATGCTGTAGGAAGCAATATCACACCCTCCCTTTGGGATGGGCCTTCTGTTGAATTTTTCACTTTTCTATACAACTTCACCACCTGAGAGGAGAAAAAGCATTTCTTTGTTGGGCATGGAAAAGAACTGCACCATCAGCACTTTTTCTCTAAATGTCTCATCTGAAGGCATCCATTTATTTGCCAGGGTGCTTTTTCACTGGAGTGTTAAATACTGTATTAATAGGGGAATTGAATACTTCTCTGGCACTGTTTAAGCAATGTCTCCTTACCTGAGATACCACATGCTTCTCTAAGGCTCATTAAGCAACACCAACCTCTCCTCGATGGTCCCAGAGAAAATGATGCTACCACTGAGCCTGCAGCACACCAGCTCAGATCCTGCTTGCAAAAGCATTGCCGGGGGGCTTTGTCTCACCCACTGTGAGTAACGATCATAAAATGACATTGAAACATCACCCCAATTCCCTCATCCGCATGCCACGCTTTGGCTGCGCATCCCAAAGAGAAACGAACCCCGCTTGGCTAACGCAGGAAAAGAGGCGAATTGGAGTTTGAAAATTATATTGCTCATTAATTTTCCTGGCTGGAGTCAACTTCTTAATGCCAGGTACGGGTTTTTTAAGCAACATCACCGTTTCGTTTCAAATCTCTCTTAAATGACTTCTGAGTCACCACGATAAATACTCCCTGCACTTTCTTTCTGCTTCAGATCCCTTATAACTCCTGATGGATAAATTGCTTGAGTTACCTGGGATAAATCACGCAGGATAGCCAAATCTGTAATTAAAATGTCTCTCAACCCCTCCATTAACTCTGACTTAGTGGGACCAGATGCATTGTGGCTGCAGGGAATAACCTGCTTGGGACTGGGCTCCCAAAATGGGTCCTGGGAGGAAGGAACTGGCTCTGAAAGTGCTGACTCCATGCGGTTCCCTTGGGAACACCATGTCACCCTTCATCCCTCATCAAAAGGATTTGGAAACTTTGCATTGGCTCCCGCTTGCCCGCGGAAAGCAAATCACCCGAGCAGAGCTGGCACAGAACTGGGTGGTTTCTCCATCCCAGTTGTTATACTGGGAGGAAACAGAAAGCAAATAAAATAAAAACTAGTTGTTCACAATAGATCCTGAATTTTTAGACAATTTAAATCTTCTTTTTTTTTTGGATGTTGCTTCCCAGGAAAAGCCACGAGCAGAGGTAGAAAGTGATTTTTAAAATTCCCTCTCCCTAAGATGAGCTCCCCCCCATGCTCATGGCCTTGGCCTCCAGACTTTGCTCCTTGCCTTTATCAGCTGAGCTGCAGGAAGATCCAGCCCTAGGGCTGCTTCTGGGCTCTGCTTTCCCTGGGAAAGTCAGATGCTCTGTTTGTAGTGGCCTTAAAATCAGAAAGCAGCTCAGCCAGGTAGCTCTGAGCTTTCTAGCTGAATTCAGGTCTAGCCTGGCAATTTTCAGGCCAAGAACTGGGTATTTGGAGGCAGTGTCGGAGCCGGATCCAGCTCATCCTGATGAAAGGCACATCACCCCACAGAAACAAGCCCATGTAGAAAATGGTGCTTCTTGCAAATCCTTCATCTCTGGATGATGATACTGCAGGACAGGGGCACCCATGGGTGTGGGGCAGCTCTTGGGTCCAACCCACCTTGCAGGGTTTCCAGAGCATCCCTGCTGCCTGCAGTGACACGGCCCCATCCGTAACCCGGGGCAGGACAAGGGGACAACAGGGACAGGCAGCAAAGCTGCCCCACCACTGCAGGGATATCATCCATCCCATCCCATCATCCATCATCTATCCCATGCGGTCCTCTGGTGGAGGCAGTAACAAGGCTCAGCATCTCTATCCTCCCCTCCCTCCGGAATTAGGTCAATAGAAGAAGCAGGAGCCTTTTATTTATTATTGATGGAGAAATCAAGCCACCATTGATCAGCGCCAGGGACAGAAGCATCCCAGCACTTTCTGAAATAACCTGCCAAATGTGATTTTTTTGTTGTTTTTTACCCATCAAGGGTGTTCGAATGAACTCACAGCCTCGCCTGCTCCCGGGAGGGATGAGAGCAAACACGAGCGAGCTCTGGCAGCTGAGCTGCTTCCAGCTCTCAGTGCTGGATCCTTTGCACTCTGCATCCCTGTTAAATCCCACTTTCCCAGCTGCCAGGTTTGCCGTTACCTGGGAGCAGGTGGAGAAGGAAGTTGGGGATTAGGGGGAATGGAAAAAACCCCACAGAACTGTGACATCATGACCAACCAGCCTCATCCCTGCCCGGGTCTCATCCACAGCACCCATAAACCAGTGTGTTGGATTAAGGAGACACTGAAGAAGAGGGTGGATGGTTTCCTCCCCTAAAAAGACCCATCACCTGGACAGCCCCAGGATGGCACCTGGGGGCAAGGGGGACAACTAAGCTCCTCCTGGGGTGCTTTATCCCATGCCAAAGCACAGCATATCCTCCCAGGGACAGCGGTGAGCAGCTCAGCCCCAAGCAGAAGCTCACAGTTTGGGATGGCTCATTAGCCTGAGCCACCCAAGCAGTATTTTCCCTGGGCTGCCACAGCTTAATTATGATTTTCTCCCTCACCACCCTCAAGATTTCCCTTCCCTGCATGGCCCAGGCTGGGGAAAAAAAAATCCCTCAAATCTGCCCAAAGAAATGCCCCCGAGAGCTCCTAGCTGGAGAAGACATCCCCAGGGCTGCTGGCACCATCTCTGGACCTTTAAGGATGTCCTGGGCATGGGGACAACTCATCCCACTGCCAGCCAAGGAGCTGGAGGTGGTTAATGGCTTCATTCCCCCAGCTCAGCGTCTGGGTGCTAAACAATATTAATGGTACCTCCTGGCACCTCGTTAAAAATTGCATCGGTGCTTAATTCAGGCTGTACATTAAAGCCCCTAAATGAAATCACCATCCATCCCCTCCCTAATCTGAGTTTGATACCAGCACGCTTTCCCTTGTCTCGCTTTTAGAAATATTTTTCTATTGAAATGCAGAGCCTGGCTTCTTGCCCGAGGAAGGCCAGCTAAAAATAATCCTCCATGGTTGATTTAGGAAGGTCCCTTTCCCGCCAGCCCCCGTCAGACCCCACTTGCATCCCATCGATGGGATTAACCAGCCCAAATTTTGGAGCAATCTCAGACAGATGACGACATCCCTTGGGGATTTTGCTCTTTGTTCTGCTGCTCAAGGTATTAAAATAAAGAAGAGGGATGAGAGCAGGCATCTCCATCGTTGGAGCAGTTTTCTCCCTGCGCTGGGTGATGGATGAGGGCAGCACAGTGCAAGGTGCTGTGGTGGCAGCAGGGGACCAAGGGAGAGACGGGGCTGGGCTGAAAGGGGGACATAAAGGTTTTGCTCCAGGATTTTCAATATTTAAACTAATTACAGCTAAAGCTGCACCCCAGAGACCACACTGAGCCCAGAAAGCATTGTCCAAAACAACCCCCAAATTTATTTGTCAAGGCACAAAAATCCCCTTTAGATTCTTGATTTTAAATAACGACGAAAACCAGCAGAAGAGCCAGAGGGGCACAACGGGAACTTCTCCACCCCTGCAACAGGACCAGGGACATGCCACCCTGTTCACCCCAGTGGCTTAGGTGCCCCCATGCACCCTTGCAGGTACCCAGCAGCAGAGGAAGGACCCTCAGGACACACACAGGGGCAAAGACCTCCAATCCCATGGGAAACATGAGGGTTCGACCCCACGCACCAGCCAGGTTCATCCTCACCAGCACTTTAGCCCTCAAAGCATCAGCTTTGTCACCATGGGGAGGACAGGCGGGGCTTCACCTGTCCAGCAGGTCTCCCCCGCCCAACCCCCCTTCAAAAAAAACCCTGGGTTAATTCGAGGCAGGGAATAACCACCCCAATGGGATTTTGCATTTAAGGCAAAAATAAAAGTCCCGCGGGAACCACAGTGGTGCAATGTGAAAAAATAATCATCCCCAGAGTGGTGCATCCATCTGGGCTGAGAGCACCAGCTCTGTCCCCCCATGCCTGGGGGTTCCGCAGGTTCCATCCATCTTCCTGGAGCCTCCAGGGCTCCATCGGTCGCTCCCAGGGACCTCGCTGAGCCCATCACCCCTCTCAAGGCCTCTGGGCTTGGAAAGGGCACCGAAATTCGCCCTGGAAGGCACCTGGAAGGTGGCTGGCTCAGCTGTGGCCACATGTGAGCAGGCACAGAGGGTGCTGGGGGGAATGGTCAACCCCGGTTGCTCTCAGCCCCATGTGGGGACGGACAGGGAAGAGCCTCCACCCCATGCACGCCATCCCTGGGAAGGATGGACCAGTCTTCAGGACTCACCGGGGATAAAGAGACGCAGCCTCTCTCCAGCCCCAGGGTGCCCTGAAGACACAGACATGGCTGGGGAAGGAGGAGGGTGGTGGGGCCCTGGGATGAGGGGTGGCAGCAGATCTGTGCCCTCCCCAGGGGACCTGGAGCTTGTCCCCACTGGGGACATCTCAGCTGGTCCAGGGCACAGGATGCTGCTTGGGGGGGTGCCCCAGCTCCCATCAATCAATTTCTTGCTCGTTATCTGGGGAGAAAACAGAAGACTAAATAAAAATTGGCAAAGACATTAAAAAAGAATAATTATTCCCAGGTCTAAATTAATGAGTTAATTTGGTCACCGGCAGCTCTGGGCTCTCCCTGCCCTGGAAAACTGAGAGCCCCACTCCCAGGGCTGATGCCAGCCTCAGGCAAATACAACCAGGCACATGTAGGTGTGTTTTTATCCCTCCATCCATCCTCCCAGCTAGAAACGCCCCCGCAGCTGGCAAACCCTGGGAGATGTTATTATTCAAGCTTTGTTTCTGCTGAAAAAGTGGTCAAGGAGCAAGCAGGAGATGTCTCGCTCATCGGGTTAAGCAAACGGGCTACATCAGGGTATAAAAAGCCAAGGGGCTGGGAAGCTGAGCATGGGCTTTGGCGGCTTGCAAGGGGGAGATAAGGGCAGGGAGGAGGAAAAAAAAAGAGGAAAAGCTGACTCGGTTGATGCTTCGCTAAAGGTGTGAAGGGGAAGGGAGAAAAGGCTTTTAGAAACCTATCTGAGTGGGGGGAAAACAGCATTAGAGAAAAAACAGGGCTGTTAATAAAAGAGGAAGGGAGGGTTAAATTAGCACTGATTCACCAGCAGTGGAGGCCAAGCCTCTGCCTTTAATAAGAAAGGAAATAAATTAAAAGATTGAGATCTTAGGACAAGGATGAGTCAGGGAGGAGCGGGGCTGACCAGGCACAGAAAGTGCTGGAGCCCATCACTGGGCTGGTCTGGGTGATGGGCTGTTGGCAGCACCGAGCCAGGAGGTTGGAAGAAGATACTGAAAGGCAGAAACAGGAGCTGGGACTCCAATTCTCATGAACTTCCATCAGAAATTTGGTACCAGGCTGCTGGTTGGGAATTCTGCATAGGGAAGGACGAAGCTCATGCCTCCTTCTCCACAAGGTGAGGACGGATCCCAGCAACTCCCCTCCTTTCAGCAAACTGATGGCAATGCTCAAAACAAAGACCCAAATTCCTCACAGTGACCCAGGTTGGTGGCATGAGGCTTTTCTCGGCCCCAAGCTGCCCAAGAAAAGGAAGGATAACAGAAGAAATGTCTCGTCAGAGCTGTTGGTTGCATCACTCCGTCACTGCTGGGAGATACGAGTGACAGCCAGAGCAAGTGCAGCCCAAATTGGAGTGGAAATGGGTGCTGGGAAATAATTCATCTAGGAAAATTTGATTGAAAACTGGGGAAAAATAATGAAAAAATGTGAAAAAAAATGGGGGGAGGGGGTACCAACCCCAAAACCCAATGATGGATGATGGAGATGCTCAGATTTTAGTGTAAAGCATCTATTGCATCATCTCCAGTGTGTTTATGAAGAAACTTTCACCATGAGGCAGCTCATGGTCCTACGCCACTGCCTGGCAAACGCACTCACCGTCTTTGCTCTCTGCGCTCTTCAGTGGCTGCAGAGCTGCAAAAAGCAAAACAGCACATGGTCAGTCCCCACTGTGTGGGATTGGGGGCTTGCAAGGGAATGGCTCCCTGGAGGAAACAGCCAAGAGCCCCATTTTGGGGAACCCACCCCAATAATTGCACCCACCAATTTCTATCACAAACAAAGCCACGGTCCCTACATTTTCCCGGCAGCGAAGGAACTGGCATTCCAAGCGGGCTTGCTCCTATGCCAGCAGATAAAGGCAATCACTGGGCATATAATTAACCCATTTGACAACAGCAGAGCACCGTAAGTGCTTTTTTATTAAGAGACAGGATGGCTTATCAGGGAGCTGCCAGTCTGAAGGGGTATGTTGAAGAGTGGGCAAGCATGGGAGGGCTGAGCACCGCTGGAGGGTGCAAAGCACTCCGGAGTGCTTGCTTGCATAGTGGACAGGCACAAGTACATGCCATAATGCACTCACATATGTAATAAGCAAGCATCATGCACCCACCTGTCTTGGGTTCTTCCCCCTCCTCATCCTGCTCCTCCGTACCTGCAGAAGAGCAAGCCAGAGTGTGTGAAGCATCTACCAGGCTCCACCCCAGCGCCCGCCCTGAATCCCACCTCCCCGGGCAGCCGGGTTTGATGGATGCCCCTTGGATCGCCACCATCCCTGGCTGCTCAGAGCCACCCGTGATCACCACGTATCCCGGGGTCTACTCAGGACCAGACACTGCCGAGCTGCTGGTGATGCTTGGGGAGGAGGTGACTGGTATCCACCTGCACCCCCCTCCAGCACCGCACAGGGGGTATTTCCCCCAGCGCAAGGCTGTGGCAGGGTGGCACATCCCCTACAAGCAAAGCCGAAAAAGCCACAGCTCTGAGTGACGCAGCACAGCCGCTCGCCTCCCTATTTATAGCGCAGCTGCCATCTGGAGCTGCACTCGGTGAGGGGCTTAGCCAAGGAGACCACGGATCTCCCAATGCCTCCGGGACACCCCATCGGCACCAAGAGATGAGCATCCCCTTCTTCATCCCACAACACCCACCAGGCTGCCACCCTGTCTTGGAGCCCAGGAGCTTTGCAACCCAAGGGTAAGACCTGCCACGATGCAGTTCCTGGCCAGAAAGACCAGCAAAAATAACTGGTCCTGCCTCCCGCGGCTGCCAGGCTCACGGGCAGGGTCCCTGCCTGGTTTCTGGCTGACCAGGAGCCACAGCAAGAGGTTATCGCTAAGGGCATGCAGCCATCGCTGCAAAACATCACAGGCTGGGAGCTGTGTCTTGATGCTAAAGGACTGAGGTCAGCTGGCACAGGGCCACTGCTGAGTGTCACAGTACTGCATATCTCCCGGCCAAGGAGAAAATACTCTGTTACAGAGAGGAAATAAAAAACCCAAACCATATTTTTTATATGTATCTCCTGCAGATGATTCCCTGGGATCTGCCAGGGGAAAACCCTCTCGGTCCCCACTGCTGAGGACACCTGACAGCCAGGCATCCTGGTGGCATCCTGGTGGCATCCGCACCGACATCCTCCCTGGCAGAGAGAGGAGCAAAGCAGGAGCCCCTGGGGCGGGAGCCTTCGGGTCCCAGCCCCACAGCACAAAGCTGGCAGGGAAAGGCTTTGGCAGAGGGAATGCCTCGGGAGGCAGAGGCAGTGAGAGAAAACAAAAGGAGGGGAACGCCAGCAAAGCTGCTTCTGCAGCCATTTTCAGAGCACGGCAGCTTTTTTAAAGCAACAAAGCCCTTCTTTTTGTGCAAACACCTCTCCATAATAAACCAACCCCAAACCCAGGAAAAGGATGCAGAAAAAAAGGGCATGGAGCATGTCTCTCGTGCTATTTCTGCATGTCAAAGCACTTACGGCACAGTGGCAAGTGCTAGAGGCACCTTCTCAGAGATGCTCCACGCACACCCAGTTGTGGCTACCAGCCATGCAGAGGATGCTCAGAGGAGGAAGGTGAAAGGCAGGGACACACCAGGTGGCAGGAAAACCAGGTTTATGTTTGAAATAACCACCTGGAGCTATGGGCATAGATCTGCTGGTGCCTGCCAACCCCAGAGCTCCAAGTTACTTTAAAAGATGCCACCACCAGGGCAAATCCATGCCAGTTAACTTTTGCCCCAGCTCCCCCCATCCATCACCCCCTGCAAACCCCATCCCCTTTGGAGAAAGGTAGCTGCCACATTACCTGCGTTCTCCTCCTCTTCCTCGCAGCTCTGGCGGATTTTCTTCTGGCATACATACGCCAGGACAGCGAGCAGCCCCACAACGCAGATGGCAAGTCCCACCGTCACCCAGAGAGCCACAGCAGGGAAGGCAAGGTGTTGGCCTTGCAGGGGGAGGAAGGAGAAATACCACCACAGTGAGCACCGCTGCCCGACTTGGCAGACACGTGCTCAGCATCCAGGACCCCACGGTGGCAGGGGCACATCCACATGGAGGGAGTCGGTGGCACAAAGGGTGGCTTTGGAAGTAAAACCATCAGTGCCTCCAATTATGGCTGGTCTGGTTCTGGCTGGGGAAGCAGCAGGTTGCGTCACTCCCTAAAATACTTTGTTAACCTTTAAATAATTGCACTAATAAATTCCAAAGGCAGGCTGACCCTTCACTTTCTAAGAAGCTCACAAGAGGTATTAGATGATGCTGCACCCGCTCCCTTTTCCCTCTCATCTCATGCCACGAGGCCGGTAAGGATGGGGACACCGTCCCCAGAGTCTGGGATGGCCTGGCAGGGACCACTAGGGCTTGGGGGATATCTCCCAGAGTGCTGGGAACTGGATTTTTTCCCATAATATTGCTCCTTCTTCAAATAAAGTCTTGACCCAAACCCTGCGCCCTCCCAGACATCACCCCAAGGCTGACCATTTGCTCGCATGCTTGGGAGCCCATGCAAAAGCCACCCCTCTGTCCCCAACCAGCAGCATCCACACAAGTCTTTCTGCAAGAGTTTGGTGCATCCAGCCAAAAAGTTTATGCTCCACCAGGGACCCACCTTCCCAACCCAGCAAGTGCCATACCAAGGGTAATTAAACACTAATTAATGCTACTGGGGAGCACACAAGGTTATAAAGAGCTCCAGGCGAGCAGTAGGAGGAGCTCAGAGTGAAGCAGCGAGGCTGAAAGTGCTTGATGAGCTCCTCCAGCCTGTATTTCTGAAGTAAGATTGTTGCAGCTGGGATGGAGAACCCCAAATCAAGAACATCACATGGCCACGTGCTGAGAAGACAACCACTATGCCCTGTGCTGGCTTTCTGGGGTAGTTTAGACTGGAATGGGGCAATTAGCAAAGCTAGAGACTAAGAACTAAGGATGCTGGTTCTAGCTGGGACGCTGGCGTGGTGTGACAGGGGAGGACAGCACAGCCTCAAGTCACCCTTGTAGGTCCATAGGGAGAGAGGTAGAGCGGAGATATGGGGTAGCAACCCCTAGGGTGGCTCTGGGCCACAGTAGAGAACCCAGTGCCACCACAGTCACCTTCTTCAGAGAGAGCCCATCCCTTGCTTCCCCCAATTTTGGCCACCACTGGCTCACCCGTGATGGTGACAGAAGCTTGGGTCTCCTGCTGCAGCACTGGGTTCCGCACCAGGCAGGAGTAGGTGCTGCTGGGCTCCACCAGCACCTGGAGGACGCTGTGCACATCAAAGAGACCTTCCTCATTGGCCACCTGGGATGTGGTGATGTTTTCTGTGATGTTACTGCCCTGGCTGTCCTGCCAGAGGACGCTGGCCTCAGGGTAGCCGCGGGAAGCATGGCAAGTCACAGCTGCCAGATCTCCTGGCTTCAAGTCCTTGTTGGGCTCCAGGTTCATATTGGGCTTGGAGTACGGAGCTGCAAGGTAGAGGACAGCCAGTATGACACAATGGAGAAGACCAAAGGATCAGGATCTGGAGCAACCCAGTGAGGTTGGACAAGCCCCAGGACAGACTCTTCCAGCTGATAAGGCCAACCAGCTGAAGCCTCCCCAGCTTTGGTTCATATATGGCCATGCTTCCAGGTGGCCTCTCAACTGAGAGCCTCTCCATCATGGCAGGGAAGGGACTGCTCCCCCCACCAGCAATATTTTGGGGAGATGCAGATGGTTGGTCTCTAACAGAGACCTGACTTCATGGGGAAAACATGGCAAGGGTGGAGGGAGAAAGAGGCTCCACAAAGGAGAAAAGCATGATGGAGAACCTTTCTCTTTGGGGAGACACATAGGGACACCCCAACTCTCCATCTCTCACCTGCCACCTGCAACGTCACAGCCGCGCTGCTGTAGTCCTGGACCCGGACAAAGCAGGTGAAGCTGCCCTCATCTGAGATCTCCACGCGTCGGAGGAGCAGCGAGACATTGCCCTGGGCCAGCTGGTCATAGAAGAGGGCGGTACGGTTGGCGTAGCCCCCACCCTGGTCTGCCAGCTGGTCCCGGCCACCGGAGAAGCTGTGGACTAAGCGCTTGGTGTCTGTCAGCTGCCAGATGAGGCTCAGGTCGTCGAGGCTGAAGTTGGCCTCAGGGGAGAAGGAGCAGCGCAGGGTGGCATCTCGGCCAAAAAGAGCCACCACGGGCTCATCTGGGACCTGGATCTCCACAGCACCTGCAGGAGGGTGGCAAGGGCAAAAGCATGTGGTGGTGAGACCTTGCAGAAGCATCTCCTTAATTCTCCATCTGGATAACATCTAAGCAAATCGAGAGATGCCCATGGGAGGGACACCTTGGCAGGTGGCATCTCAGGACCGTCCCCAGCACCAACGCCCAGCCAAGCCCACCCTTCTGTGGGGCAGGGAGACAGCCCCACATCCAGTGCCAAACCTGGGGCATCACTGCCCTTAGCTGCCAGCTGCGGCCACGGGCACCCACACCTGCAGCCACCCAGGACACACAGCCTGGTTTCTCCCCACGGGGAGAGAAGGTTGGAGGGTGACAGCAGCCGGGACACAGGACGTGGGATGAGCCAGCTCCAGGCAACACCGTGGCCAGGCTGGCAGGCGCTAGATGGCACCAGTGCTCCAGCGTGATGCCAATCAGCATGCCATGGCAAGATGCCAACCTCGTCCCAGCACCTCAGCATGATGCCGGCCAAGTCGCCCAGCCATGGCGGGACGCCAACCCTGCCATTGCGTCAGGGAGCAATGCCGGTCATGCCAGGGCTGCTGGACCCTCCACACGCAGAGCTGGTCCTGGGGTGCCTGTTGGCAGCGAGCAGCGATGTGACCCAAAGCAGACCCAGGGCACCATCAGTGCTTCATTCACCAATTCCCCCCAACCCCAAAACGGGGAGGGAAAGGGGAAAAATCTCACCTTGGACCTTTTGCTTGATATTCTGACCTCAACACTGTCGCAGAACACAGCAAAGCCATTACCTGCAGCAAATACCTCCCTGAGGACGAGGGTGGCAACGTGACATTAAATTTTAAGCAAGAGCCTGAATGGGGAGGATGAGGAGCTGCAGGAAGTAGCCGGGTTGGAGAAAATCTGCCAGGGGTTGCAGACAGGCAGATCGGCAGGAGAAGAGCACTCGGACAGCCTGCCTGGCTCTTGGCAGACTCGAGAGCGTCATGTCTCCCTCCAGCTAATAATAAATGCCAGCAGGTTTTGGGAACATTACTCAGCCTGGCCGAAACTGCTGCTAGCTGCTGGGCATCCCGAGAGGATTCAGTCCCGACATCTTTCCCAGGTTGAGGTGCTGCAGCCTGAGGGGCCAGGAGCTGCAGCCCATGGGGACAGACCCACGTAAGTCAGAAACCTTCAGGATTTAGTCATCCTAATGTTTCACCATTCAGCTGTAGCACATGGGAGGCAGCATCCCCTGCTACAAGGGTGGCCCACATGCACCAGAAGCCATCACACCCACAGGGTGATGCCCTGGGCAGCTGAAGGACCATGAAAACAGGAGAAACACCTCGTGGGTGCTGCCACCAGGAACCACAGCTCAAAGGCAGCTTTGTTGGGATGAATGTGGCATTCGGGAATTCTCCTTTGGGGTGGTGACACGCAGATGATGCAAAACCCCCTCCAGCCCCGCTCACCTGCCAGGCTGAGCACCAGCGCTCCCAGGGCAAGCAGCAGGCAGAGCATCCTTGGGGCGAGCAAAGCTTGGGTAAGAAAGCAGAAGCGAGCACGGCCCCAGGCGTCCTTCTCACAGGGAGTCTTTTGTCTCGTAGCCAGTGCCCTGAGCTGGGGAAAAAATATAAGAAAACACTAAGATAGTGGTGGGAACCAGGGGTAGATAGTGGGAAAGGGCAAAAGACTGGCATCCCCCAGGCACCAGGATCCCATGCCAGCCGCTGTCACGCAGCAACCAGAGCACCCACCCCATCGTAAAACACAGGAGGGGGTTTGCCTCCAGCCTGGCACCAGCCAAGGGACGGGTGCAACCCCTGCATCAGGGACATGACGGACGCAGAGTCAGCTCTTGTGCCGGCAAGCGCTGGCTGGTGCTCAGGGAAGCCACGTGAGCCTCTTCCCCTCCACACTGCTTCTCCTCCCCTTTTGTTCCTTTCTTTCCCAGCTTTTCCCCGCAGGGTTGGGCTGTTACATCCCTGTCCTCCAAGAGGAGGCAACTTGCTCCCTGTATCCAAAATGGCTAAAAAACAAACATAAGAGGTTTGCGGATTCCCGGCTCCGCCAGCGGCATGAGGGCTGCGATGTTCATCCCTGCTTGTGGCAGGAAAGTCTCTGGCATGAGGCTGCCCTGAAAAATGGGGAATAAAACCAGAGCATCTCAAAGCTGGATGAGGGGAGCGGCAATGGCAAGCTGCCCAGCACTGCTGGCTACCATGGCTCACTTCCCAAGCATCCCTCCCCAGCCGTGCCAAGAGCCCGCCAGGCCCCTCGTGACCCACGTTCCTCCCTCGTAGCATAAACGAGCCACAGATATCGCAGCCAGCATCACGGCTGCCGTATCCCATCCCTGTCCCAGCACATCCCAGAGCCCCACTGCTCCACACAGAGCCTTTAGCACCGAGTTTTCGGTGCAATAGCTGTATTCACAATAAATCAGTGCTGTGACACCGATTTCCTGGGGTGCAGTGGGAACAACCTCAGCCGTCAGCACCTTCCTCCTTAAACCCCCATTAATCAGGGAAATAGCAGCCCCAAAGCTCTGCTCAGCTCAGCTCCCACAGGGGAAACTGAGGCATGAGGGGGAAGCTGAAGCACAGGGGTGGGGGGGGGAACTGAGGCACAGCTCTGCCCCAAGAGCTCTGAGGGACCATTCCCTCTCCTTCCCTCCCAAGCATGAGGCTCCTTTGGGGAAAACAAATAATCCATCTTTTTTTCTTAAACCATATCCCCGACTCTTGCCTTTTCCCAAGCAGACGAGCCTGGAGCCTGTCCTGTGCCAATCCCCAGGCAGCCGGGAAGGGAGGGAGCCGTGGTGGGAGAGGGGTGACGGGGCATCGCTCAGCTGCCTGGGCAAGGGAAACCGTGACTCATCTCCCTCACGCTCACCCTTGGAGCTCTTTCCTTTTCCTGGTGATGCTAAAATAAATTATATTTTGTAGGTTTTGTGACCTACGAGTCCTGCCAGACCACCTCAGAGGTATCACAGGAAGGGACACCCATGTCCCCAATCCTCCTTTTGCAGTCGGGAGTCTTTTGGTGGGTCTCTTGCCTTTCCATGACTCAGTTTCCCCATCCCCGCAGTGTGAGGCCCAGTTGAAGGATGGGCTCTGCCCTGGACCTGAGCTTTCGTTGCAAGTTGGGATATAAGGAACCCCACAAACACACGCCTTGGAAGAGGGACACTCTCATGCCCAGCAAGCCAGGATGGCTGAACCCTTCAGAAACTCAAGGAATAATTAAATCCCCTGTTGCAGCAAGACCCCAGGGACCATACATCACCCCTTCCCCATTTAGTATTTACTATCAAGCAGCCAAAACACTGCATTTTTATAACATCCAGACTATCAGCTGCCAAATTATCACCCTGAGATGGCTGGAGGTTTAAAGAAAACATCTGTTGGTCCAAGGAGAAGTCCTCACCCACCGGTCTGGGTCGGTCCCAGCTTTTGCGGGTGCCTAGGCTGAGCCCCCCGCTTTGCTCCTCTCCTACCCCAGGCTTTGTGACAGCAAAGAGCCTGGCTCTGCTCTAGACTATTTTTAGTCCTCAATTTCTCGGGGTGCAGCAGAAGCTCCCTGCTTGCAAGGCAGGACCCTGTGGGGAAGTGGGGCATGGCCTGCGAAGGAGCGGTGGAAAGATGGGGTGCTGGGCAGGGATTTGGGGTGCGATATTTGGCGGTAGAAAGGAGGGGTTGGTTATCCTTTTGCTCAACCCGGGGAAAAGGGGTACAATCACTTCCTCTCGGAGCCGGGGTTCTTTTGTCCCACGCGTGGGGTGGGTTTTAGCTCTATACATTAAATACGGCATTTTAAATCGGGTGGATTTATAAGCCTCCGGGGACGCTGCCGTCCCTGCATCCGCAGGGGGAACGGCGGGGACACCGCCTGCCCCCCGAGAGCCCCCCGCAGCGAGAGGGGGGCACCCCCCAACACCCGCCGGGGCTCCCCGAGCCCCCCCGCCCCGGGCACCGGCTCTACCCGGCTGTTCCACGCCGCCCCGGTGGGCCTCGGCTCTGCAGAAGCCTCATTCATTTCGCCCTCCCGGAACAACGCCCGCGTTTCCGAGCCCCGTCCCGCGGGAGGAGAAACGGGAGCGGCGGCTCCTCCCGCCGGGAGCTGCAGCGCGGTCCCGCTCCCCGGCCGGCACTCACCCCCCCCCTCGGCCC
>JANZLQ010000002.1:1789240-1805268 GCA_026212715.1 Elanus axillaris | reverse complement strand
ACGGGCGGGAGCGCGCGCTCCGCCGCGGGCGGGCCGGTCCCGGGTCGGCGGCCCCCGCCCTGATTGGCTGTGGCCGCTTCCTGCCGGGCTCCCGCCGGCGGCGGCGGAGGAGGAGGAGGGGCAGCGGCGGGGCCGGCGGGGTTGGGGTACACGGGGCTAAGGGAGTGGGGTGCGCGGAGCCAGGGCATGAAGCCCTCGAAGCTGGGAGATGCAGACCGAGGGGACCGGGGGGTCGGGGTACACAGAGCCAGGGATTTTGGAGACCTCAGAGCAGGGGGGCTGAGTGCACAGACCTGGGGGGTTGGAGCACTTGTACCTGGGGGATTTGGGTGCTCAGAGCTGAGGCTTCGGAGCCCTCAAATTCAGGGGAGCAGGGTGCACAGAGCCAGGCCGTGGCAAGGCAGGAGGGCCGAGCCATCTCCTCTGGGAAGAACAAAAAGCTGCTGGAGTTTCCCCTGTGGAGACAAAGGCTGCTTCCCAAGGAAAAACCTGGCTAATGCCTGGAGGCGCTGGCAATCCCCCCGGCATGCTTGCTGGAAAACGCTGCTGGGGGCTAGAGGGGAACCCCCAAATAGTTGGGAAGTAGTCGTAGTTAGAATAGTGCTGGAAGGGGACACCCACGATTACCCCCCATCTAGAAGAGCAAGACTTCAGGGACAGGAGGCATCAGGACAGCCCCCTCCTCCATCAGCCACCCAAAGTGACTGCAGTTTCCTTGGAAAACCCATCTCGCTGCCTTTTGGAGTTTGGTTTCCTGGGGGTGAAGCCCAGCTGGGCTCCGGGGGGGATGCCACCATCGCTCCCACAAGCCCATCGGGATGCTTTTAGCCAGGGCAGGGCTGCAGGGCCGAGCTTCCTCCCACGCTCCTGCACACAAGAGTCTCCTTTTATACAGCCTCGGGCAGGAGGGCACCCAGCACCAACACTCCCCAACAGGGAACGCATCAGGATTGAGACCAGGAAAGGGAGCACAGCAGGAAAGGAGGAAGAGAAAGAGGAAGAGCAGGGCACTGGGAGGGAGTCAGGCTCTTTGCAAGGGTGATTTTTCAGCAACACACACACAAAACGTGTTTCCCTCAAAGGAAGCAGCTTTTTGGGTTTAACCCCGTTTTCACAGAGGCCCTCTCAGCACCAGCGGCTTTCGTCATGTCCCTGAGGCTCATGTGGCCCTGGCTGCAGCCCCACAACAGCCAGGTGCCCACGTAGGAGGTTTGGGTCTTTCATTGCTCCAGAGCAAAGGAAGCTCCACACCCTTTTGATTACAGAGAAGAACTGGAACAACCAAACCTGGAGGGCTTAAATTAAAAAGCAAATAAAAATAACCCCAAACATGCTATATTTAAAACCATTTGATTTTTTTTTTTTATTCTCCCCTTGCAGGCAAGGAAGGAATTTGCAGTGACAGAGCTGGTATGCCTTGACCCAGGCACCATGGGTGACAGCAGCAAGAATGAGAAAGGATGAAGCAAATACACTTCAAAAGCTTGCAACTAAATCAGCAGCACTATGCTTGATTTGCAGATGTGCCCTGCAAATCAAGAGGATTTCTCTTTCCGTGCCCAGCCTAGCGTGGGTATTGCTGGATGTGCTGAGCAGCTGCTTGATCCCAGCCTGCGCTGGCTCTGGCTAAGGAGCTCCTGCAGACCAGACATGAGCCATGTCAATGCTGTTGGCACATTGTTGCCAACCTTTTTTGGGGGCTGATGGAGAAAATCCAGCCATCAGCCCGCGATGCTGCAGCAGGGAGACAGGTGGGTTGCAGGGACCTTCTGCATGAGATTATTCCCTCTCCCAGGAACAATAGGTCCATGGGCATCTCCAGCATCAAAGCTCAGCAACTCAAAACTGCAGGTGGAACCCAAGGGTTTCACAAAGACACACTCCCAAAAAAGACACAACATCCCAGCACTCCCAGCCCAGGTCAGGGCTTCACAGCTTCATCACTTTGTCCCTTCTCCCAACAGTTCACATGATAAAAGCAGCATCACAGCTTTGATATCTTAACTGCAAGTGCAACTCCGCTCCTGTTAGTCTTTGAAGATACAAAGTGAGCATCTGAGCACCAGGAGCTTTCTTAGTGTTAAAACACAGGGGGGGGAAAAAAGTAAAAACTAAGGAGCTTAGAAGCAAAGGCACAAAAAATGTTTTCAACAACAAAACTAGCTAAAAATTAAAATCCACGCTGCTTGTAAGTCTGCTTATAATTAACAATGAAAGGGCTTCTGGGGAGGAATTTAAATAGTAGATGATCTCCCTCCCAAATGATTATCTTGGGCTAATTTTCCTTCCTCAAATTCTGCAGTACCCAAGGTATGTGCATAAGAAATGTGCATAATAATGACCAAAAAAAATATATGAAAGGCAAAGAAAAGGGCTGCAATTTGCAAGTTTCATTTCATGCTCAGCCATAATTTGATCAAGGGGAGAAGCTTAGCCAGAGAGGATGGATGGAGGTGCCAGGGCAAATCCAGAGCCTCCCAACAAGGTGTCTGCAGTGTGCAGGTCAGCTCTGCACATCTGAGGGAGGCTCACATGGCTGCTTCTCCTTCCCATCAACAGCATGGAAATACTGACAGCACCAGTAGTTTCCAGCTGCTAACAACGTAGAAATCAAATATGCCATGCCCAGGAGGATCTGCTGTATTTCCTTCCAGCACAGGGCATCTGGCACACATCATCTTCGTGACCGATTCAGTAAAAGGCAGGGGGTGGAGGGTAAATCCCACCATGGCTAGGTGCAGATTTCCATCCCCCAAAAGCTGCCAAGATGATCCATTTTGGAGCACCTTGGGACTGAACATCGGCCACATCCACATAGTGGTAAGTGTGTTATATCTATGGGTGAGTGACTGCAGCTACTCCACTGCAGGATCCTCAGACATACAGAAAAAAGCTCCAGGTCCTCTCACTGCAGCCTCAAATGAGTGTAAGGAACATCACAGTGGCAAAAAACAAAGGATCTGGAGGAACAGGAAGGGAGTTTTGAAGCTGCTCTGAACCAAGAGGCAGAGCAGCGAGCCAGTCCCAAGAGCAAACAATCACCACAATGCTAACCTGGGACTCCCAAGCCTTTTTTGATGAGGCTGCATCTGGATAATCTCAATCCTGCTCACTCAGGAGAAGCAGGGCTGAAACACTTTGGATGTGGCCATCCTGAGATGCAGGGTCAGGGCTGGGGACGGTGAGTCACTTGCCACCGCCCAAGCACAGATGTTTTAGGTCAGTGCATGTGGCAGGAGGCTGCCTTGGAGAGAGCTCAGCATTTTTGCAGCACACAGGGTCATTCATAAGGAGAGAGCCCAGCAATGGACTCCAGATGCAGAACCATCCCAGTGGGATGCTAGCAAAACCAGGATGGGTTCCCAGATGCAGGTGCATGTCTGGCCAAGCCCTGATCCTGCACCTCTGTGGCACCCAGGTATGCACAGCCCTTTCCCCTCTCCTTCCCAAGCACAGACCCAGCAAGTGCTCACCACCAGAAGATGCTCAAAGTGGGGGCTTGGAGCCTTCATCTGTCCTTCAGTTCAGACCAGCTACCACAAATGTTGCCCCCTAAATTCAGGGGGGGCTTTATCTAAAATCTGGATGGGACCCAGGATGGCAATAGCTGAAAGTGCTAGAGGTCTGAGTTGCCAGTGCTGGTGCTCCCACAACGGCAGATGAACCGATCTTGCCAAGTTTTATTTGAAAAGTTAACAATTTATTGGGATCAGCACCCCAAATTCACACTGGGGAGCCCCAGTGCAAGGGAAGGGGTGGGAGCATGCACTGTGGAGTAGGGAAAAGAGGCCAGCACTGCAACAACTTTTACTTAGTTTTGCCCAAACTGTTGTGAAATTGCCCTGAGGGGTCTGCAAGGCATCCTGAGGGACAGTGAGCACAGGGTTCCCCCACAACATGGGGGTCTGCACGCCCTGGAAAATGCTTACAAAAGCCCATGTCAGGCAAGCCCTCCCAACACACGTGTATGCCAAGGGCAGGTATCTGCCTGCTGTGCCCAGCAGTCAGCCAAGCCCCCACAGCCTTCCCAGTCACAGATCCAAGGGTATTTATTTTTTAAAATGCTATTAAATTTGCAACAGTGGTGGAAGCAATCCTCGCACTGGATCCCTTCACTAGACCTTGCCTCTGCTCTGCTGGGCACAGTTCAGGCAAAATCCTCAGTGGGACCGGCCATTCCCTGGAACAGAGCTGGAGGACATTTGAAGGGTTTTTGCCCAGATCCAGGCTCCAGGGATGTCTGTCTGCCATTGACACCCCAAAACGACATCACTCCCTGCCTCCTCGCTTCACACAGGACCTCTCAGGAACAGGAAGATGAAGCTACCTTGTTTGCAGAGGTTTTTCTGCAGCCTGCCTTGGAGCAGACACCACAGGATGAAAAGGCTCCTCTTCATTTTGGCTGCATTGCCTTTCAGGCACACAGGGACAGAGTAAGCTGTTAGACTGAGCTGCGCACCAGGCCCTTGGAGAGGACATCTCCTCCCCCAGACATGGAAAATTAGGCTTTTTTTCCTCCTCCTTTCCTCACCCTTTCTTTCCACATCCCTCCCAGGCATCTCCCAGTCCTTACACCCAGTTTTGCAGCCATCAGCATCTACAGCATGAAGCACCTCTCCTGCAGCCACCACATCTGCTCTCCAGCAACCCCACTGGACTAAGGGAAGCTGGGACTCATCATCACCAAACAGCCAGCAAGGACAGTATGAAGAAGGAAGAAAGGGCTTTTTCCCAAATCTAAGAAATATGAGAACTGCCCCCCCAAAGGCATCGCTCCTCTATGCTCAGCTCCAGGCATCACCAGAGCCTTCATCTGACCCCACAGTGTCCTCTGCTGTCCCAGAGCCACCCTCTTAGTGGGATAGCCAGGGCCTCCTGTCCCCCTCATCCTTCTCCAGCCTGGCTGTGGGTGCCAGCCTGGAAGGGAGCAGGCAGGGGCATTGCACTTGTAAAACCTGAGGTCAGAGAAACACCCTGAGTCTAGCACCAATAGCTTTGCAAAAGGCATCTCTCTGTCCTTCAAGTGACTGGGACCACTGCACACCCCAGCTCTGGTCCTGCCATGCATCCTCATTAATGTAGACTGAGCCAGAGGTGGGGGCAGAAATGGGAAGATGCAGAGTCCACCCTAACATGGGGTGAAGATCCCATAGCGCTGGCAGCTCCCTCCCCAATTTCACATGGAAGAGGCAGGAGGAATTTCACAGCAGGGATGCCTCAAAGGTCACATCCATGCATTTCCCCACCTTACCTGATGGATATATTAAACCCCACAGCTTTCATTGCTTTGCAGTGACAACAACCAGATGCAGCTTTCCAAACACTGCCACATGGCCACCTCCTACCTGTTTGCCATCATCACTAGCAAGCACATTTACCCAGTGTCCCAACAGGCATCATCACTGCATCATGGTCTCTGTCTCCTGACCACACCAGACAAATTGCCTGTTCATAGAAAAGCAGACAGGAGTGCAGGGTTTTCTGGTTCAGTTACAAAGCATGTACTGCATTTTGATTTCCCAGGAAATTAATTCAGTTCAGAGCAGGCTATCTATCTGTAAATATTAGTAAGATATTTTCTTATCAGAGAAAAGTCACAAGGCTTTTCTTTTCCCCAGTAACACCTCTGTAAGATTACTTTCACTACAGCTTTCATCAATTCACAATTTAAAAAAAAATAGTTTCATCTCTAAAACCTTTCCTTAAGGTGTTTTCTTCTATAAATTCAAAACCCCACATTGCAACAACAAGCAAAATCCATGTAGGCAGCACAGCAGCAACAGCACAGCCAACCTCAAGTGCACACGCAAGGGAAATCAAGCAGAATAAATACCTGAGCAGTACAGCAGGACGGGATCACCATGTTCCAAGGAAAGCGCAGTGACACCACAGTCCAGCCATGCAGAACTTCAAAAGATCTCACACCGCTGAAAAATAAACCATGCCTGGGCCATTAGGTACTTGACCCACTTACGCGCAAGGTAAGCTGCAAAGGATACATGCTGCTCCCAATTTGTGTGCAGAAATACCAGGTTTGCCTAAAAGCTGCACAGACTCTTAATGCAAACTCTTAATGGTTGACTCAACACTTTATTTGCAATTACAAGGTATGTGAAGTTGGCCAAACCTTATGGTAGGGCACAACCAAGCTAAAGCCAAGCTTTATGCTATTCCCCCCCAAAATATAACTTTAATCATCCATGGGGCTGACTTGATGTAAGCAGTGGGGAATCTGAGGCTGCATAACAACCTAATACTCTTTGGACCTCAGCTCCTGCCTGGGAGATGCCCACCAGAGACCATGCAGGACCTGGCAAAGCCATGGGTGGCAGGTCTCATTTGGCAGCCTCCACCACCTAGTCATTGCTCACCATCTGCTGTTTGAGCTCTAAGGAAGAGCCTGCTGTCAGCCTGCAGATGGACACACAGCCCGGACCTCTCCTGCACAGCATCCCCACCACTCCAGCAAAAACCTCCACAGCACAGCAGCATCCCTAAAGTAAAGGGACCATGATTCCATTAGTGTCCCTGCTGTTGGACATACAAATACCCCTTTTAAGCTCAGTTTTCAAGGAAAACTAAGTGCTGATCACATTGCTGGCTGTCCCTCTTCTCCCCAGGAATGCACTAGCAAACTTTGCCTAAGTCTGAAATGAGGTCAAAGCCTAAGGGGTGGTTTGGTTCCTACCAGCTTGGGTATAAATTCAGCAGGAGTCAGAGCAACGCACACAGCCCAAGGTGGCAGCCAGCTAGCATTGCAGCACATGTCCCAGCTGCCCATCAGCTACTCCATCCTAGCCATAACCTGTGTCATAGCTGTCCCAAGAGGTCACAGGAGAGAAGGAGTCATTATAGCGGTGGGAAAGGGATGATCTGAAGGAAAATGAAGCCTTGAGAGGGAATAACCCTCACACTGCTGCTCCCAGAGCAGCTGATTTCAGGAAGCCAAGAGCTAGTGCACCACATTTCCAGACTCACCCACACATATTTGGAGCCCACCCTGTACTGCACAGAACAGAGCTTTTTCCAAGAAAAGCCCTTCCCAAAGCAGCTCCTCCATCTCAACACCGTCACCATCCTCCTCCTCCTCCTCATTCTCCTCTTCCTCCGAGGCAGCTGCCAGCAAGGAAGGGAATATGGCAACTGCAGAAGTCACTATGAAGCTTGTCTGCAGCTGATGCTTTAGGCTTATAAATTGCAGCTGTCCCATGGCAACTTGTCAAATGTATCATGCACAAGATGCCACATTCACACCATTATCCCTATCGCAGTCCTCCCCACTGCCATCTGTTTGGAGCTGGGCCCCCTTGACAGGTGGCTGGTGGGACAGCAAGAGGAACCATCAGCTTTTTAGGGGATCTTGCAGCACAGGATACACCAACTTTCTCCCAAATATCCTGCCGCCTGCTTAGGAACAGTCCCACAAGGAGATTCCCACTCACAAAGCCAGGCAGACTTTGTCACGACAAACTGAAGATCAGCTATTCATTCCCCCACGCTTTTGCAGCAGCCTGATGAGCCTCGGGAATTTTGCAGCACAGACCCCCTTGACCCAGAGCAGGACCCACCTGGGGATGTGGCTACAGGTCCTACCTGTCCTGCCTGACCCAAGCAAACTGCCCAGGTGAAGCTATATCAGGAACACAGGTAGCTTCAGGACAGTTATTTGTGTTCATGCAAGCACACTCCTCTAGCAGCTTTTTTGTTTGTTTGGGGTTTTTTTTAACCTTTAGCCTGTGGTTTATTTGCACTGTACTCAAATCTAGCCCAAAGAAGGGCAGATGTCAGCAGAAACCTGAAATAACCACATACCTCTGCACCCTCCTCATCTGCTTTTTCTGGAGACCACATGGCCTCGGGACCGAGGTTTATCTGAAGTTTGGGAACCATTCCCAAAGCCCACCAGCATCATGGGGTACAATGCCACATGCTGGAGCCTGGAGACCTTGGGCAGGGGATGGAGGGTGAAGAGATGCACTTGATCGCAGCTGCACAAGCACCCACCTCTGCTTCTAGCACCCCAGCCTTGCCAGAGCACAGCCGTCCTCCGCCACCCACCCAACCACAGGCTTTGAGAGGCAAAGCAGCCAGGACTGCTGGCAAGGACCTCCGGAGATAAGATTTCCAGCCTTCCTGCCACACTTCAGCCTTTCCCAGACTTGCCTTTTGCTCCTGGCAAGCCCAGAGCTGGTTCCCTTTCCATGCATACATCACCTAGGCTCAGCATCTCTCTAGAAGGTCCCTTTTAACACATCCTTTGCTCTTCTTTAGGGGTTACCCTGCCCAGTTTATCATCTTTTTTTCCAAAACTAGTTGTACTTTCTAAAAGCACAAGAGAAGGAGGTTTCAGACTTTCCACTGAAACTGGCTTTTTCCTCCACCAGTGCTTCCCTAAAACTGTCATTCAAACAACTTTAATTGTACGTTATTTTCTTTCTGAATTGCCCCTATGGATAATTTATCTTCTTTTAGTGTAGCTGTAGGGAGTACAATCTTATATTTCAGCTCCAGCAATACTGACGATTTCCTATTTTCTGATGCCCTCTGCTCTTTCCTATGTTGGGGCTTTGTTATAGAGTTGATTAAAGCAAAATTGCTTTTTTTGCTGCAATTTTACTGCAATCTAACCCAGAAATGCCCAAAGAATCATAGTCATCTTTCACAATGCTCATCTGTTCACTGCTATAAAAGTCCTCCCTGCTCAGTCTGGAGCGCCTCTAATTCTGTACCAGCCATAATGTTTGCTATCAATTAAATCTCCCCTATTGACACTCCTCCAAGCTTTTGTAGGTGAGATACTGAAGATATTCAGCTGAGCCCATGGTCACTCACTGCTATCCACCGTTGTTCATTTTGTCCTATCGACAAAAAATTCTTCTGCTCAGAAACCACTTTTCTTCTTGCATTTGCATCCAGAAGCTGTTCCGAAGCCCTCTCCACCACAGCTTCCTCAGTAGCTTTTGTTTCTCACAGGTGCTAAAAGGTGCGAAGCCTAAACATTATGCCCAACACACACAGAGCCTAAAACCTCCACTTCTCCCAGTTTAGCTCATTTCCAGGCCTTAGCACTGACCAACATAGTCCCAGCCCTGAATCCTGTTCTTGGGGGTTATAAACAGATGCTTTCTGGCTATTTCAGTTCCCTTGGGCACTTCAGCTATCCCCAGTCACCTGCAAGAAAGTTTCTGGATCCAGATTGCACATCACAGGTGATGTTCTAGAAGGTGGTTTCCAGCTGCACCATCCCTCCTCTTCCAGCAGGAGAAGAGTTGGCCTTTAATGACATCAAGCCCACTGCCATCTCTTAAGTGCCACTGAGCATCAGCAGTGGGATTGAACCAAGAGACAAAGGTGACCACAGCACAGGCAGGAGCCTCACCAACTTCCTGCATGATCCAAGCAGCTCCAGGAAAGATGCTTGTGTTGTATTATGTTGAGACAATACTGTTCTTCAGACCAACTCTTACAGGGGTCCATCCAGGAGCAGCAAAACAGAAGATAGGCCTAACTACAAGAGATATGCAGATACCATGCCAGAAGGGCCAGTCCAAGAGCCCAAGCTAGGATAGACTCACCCTCACTCCAACTTAAACCAAGAGCAACTCCCTGGCTCTGAGCTTATATGGAGCAATGGGAAGGGGAGGGGGTCCCAGGTGAAACTGCTCAAGGCCATTAAAGCCTATTAGTGCCTGCATGGCTTTATGTAATTCTTTCTCATGACTGGTATTTATTTAGGTGTCATAATCTCAAGGGAGAAAGGAGCCTCAGGTTTCATCAAATCATTTTTATTAAGCCATTGCCTCATTGGCTAAAATAAAAGTGCCCCAGGCCAGCACAGACAGCCCCATCTCAGAAAGCCTGATCAGAGAAAGCCAAGAGAGCCATTAAGGCTAGAAAAACCCACCTGTCTAATCTGACCTGCATCACACACGATTAGGAAAATTGTATCTAATTGTATCATTTACCATACTGTAAAGGCTGGCTAATACCTTTAATTTTGATTTAGCTGGTAAGGGATGACCTGCAGGGGATGCTGAAAATAAGCATGACGTACAATAGATACAATAACTAGCACATGCGACACGCGCGGTCCCCCACTGCCCACCATCATGAGCAACCTGTGCTGCCACAGGCTGTTGTTTGTCAGCTCGGTAACAAACTCCTAGCCAGGCTGTGCCCTCTGTTGTCACCACAACGATCCAAGCCTGATCGTCTTCATTTCATTTTAATCACTGGTGTTTAGTCAAACATATCGGCGTTTCTGCATGGTTGGCTGAACGCGGCTGGGACCCAGGGGGAGGCAGCGAGAGGACTATGGTCAATGCGAAGCCATGATAGCACAGCTGTTATTGATGTCTGGGTCACTGGGCTGCCTCCAGCACCCCAAAACCAGGCTTGAGCACCCCCACAGTGATGGCTGTATGTGGGTGCTCCTTTACGAAGAGATGCACGTCATGGGGGAGCTGGGACCTGGAATCACAAGCCCAGGAGGGAAGAGCAGAGAGTCTGATGGCATGGCCAAATACAGGCCTGACAACCAGATGAGGGACCATATGGCTCACTGAGGTGTCCCTTGATGTAAAAAACAGTGTGCAGGGCCTTGGGGATGGCACAAGCTCTTCTACCTCTTAAGCAACCTGTGCCTGCAGGCTGGGTGACAGGTCCTGGGAGCACTAACGGCCCTGAAGAGCCCCACCTGGGACTCCATTTAAGCTGAGCTCAGAGCCCTCATTCCTCATTTGAGCTGTGTTTCTGGGGTGCTGGTCTGTAGTTCAGCCCTAGCTATACTTGCATCTAACTGTGGGTCCTGTTGATCTGAATCCTGATCCAGATTGATTTCCCAGCTTGAACTCTTAGTTTGTTTTGTGACCTTGGACTTGCCTAGGGATTACCTGGCTGTGTCTGACCCTGGTTGTGCTCACCAAAAAAACCTATGGATTGATTTTTCAGCTTGATCTCAAGCCTACCTTATTGCTGTGAACATGCCTAATGATTGGGACTCCTGGCTGCCCCCTGCTCTCCTTACTTGGGTATCTTGGGGCTGGTCCCTCCTGGCCAGCCATGGTGTCTCCATTGCTTCCCCATCCCTTTGGGAGCAGTGCCCTTGCTGCTCCCTGGCACAATACCCCTGCTTGCTGTGGGCACCACTTGACCAAAGCCAAGCCTGATCCCTAGGCTAACAAAATGTGATGGGAATAGCCTGAGTGACAAAGTGTCCCAGGCCACCCCACACAGGACACAGAAATGTCCCTGCATGCAATCAAAGGAACCCACTTCCCTGCTCTTCTACCTTTTCAACAAGATGAAGCTAAACCTTAGTTGCAGACATTGCCCAGCCTGGCTCCTGCTCACCCTGAGCAAGCCCTGCGCTAATCCATGGGTGCCACCTGCCGTCTACTTCTGATGGCATCATCCACAACTTCTCCTTTGCATCATGCAAATTGCTCCAGATGTTTAGCTTTTCCCCTGTGCCTTCTTGGAGGCCTCTTCCTGGGACCTACAGTGCGTGTGAGTGAGTTGGGGTGTAGCGTGGCTGTCCCTGTGCATCCTGCTTGTGGCTGGATGGGGCTGCTTCCAATAAGAGCAGGATAACATAATCCCTTTCCTTAGGATAAAGAGGTCAGAGAATAGCTCTTGTGCATCTGTAACTGGAAACTAAACTATTGGACCCAGTTCTCTTAAAAAAAAAAAAAAAAAGGTGGAGAAAAACATTACTGCATGGCTGAGCCAGATGAAAAATTTGCAGTTAAGAGAAATAACTTTGGGGTTGGGTCAGAGAGAGGGGAAAAAACACTTTCTTTTTGTCCTTCTTTCTCCTATCCTGCAGAAAATAAAGTTAGAAAAACTCCAGATCTCTGTCATAACAAAGATGAAATCAAATATGCTGGTATTTTTCACTGGACTCTTTGTTTACATTACAGATCATTCTGACCAAAATTGCCCTTTCTGTCACAATGTTTGCTTTGTGTGAAAAGACATTTCTTCTCAGAAAAAAAAATCAAAAATCAGTTAAAACATTGACCAGTTCTGACAAGAACATTTGAACATGTAAGAGGATGGGAGACTGGTTGAAATAACCAAACTGCCATTACCCAGTGGGGTTGAGATGTGTAAAGCCAGCTTTCTGCAAAATAAGAAAGCACATCTAGAGTCTTTTTTTATTACTACCCTGGGAAGTTTCCTCTTTTTTTCAGAAAGCCCATTTCTCCACGATTTTAGAAGCTTTTCCTTTGACTCTCATTCCTCAGAGCATGTTTATGATTTTACAAGCTTTTCCTTTGCCTATCATTCCTCAGAGCGCTACTTTTTCAGTTCAATATTTCTCTGGCTATCTAGGATGAAAGCTTGTAAGGATTCCCCTGTGCAGCACACACACCCCTGTCTGTAGAGAAGAGCCAGTGAGCCTTTCTGGTGACTCACTGGGATGGGTGTCACCTCTGTCTGGCAGCTCCATTCTGTTATCTGATTAGCTTAATGGTGTTCCCTGCCTGCCGTTGTGCCTTTGCGGAGATTAATGCACATTAATCATATGTATAACCCAAAGGGCAGAGCTACCTCTTGGGATGCTTTACTTCCAGCAGTATAGATTGCTGCAGAGCTGCACACCTCTGCCACACTGCAAGGCAGGCAAGGACCACCAAGGGCTAACCGCCAGAGTTTGAGTCTGGCTGGCCTTGTATAATGTATATAAATGCACACGTGTATTGTTTTGTATTGGCTCATTCATCTCTCCCCCGAACACACAAAACAAACACAGCATGTTATCTAGATCATGCACTTAACAATGCAGTCTTACAGTGCCGAGGCATCCTGGTTTGCAAATACACTGCGTGCCTGTGTCTGTCTACAAGCTGATTTGAGCCTGTTGGATATAGATCTGTGTTTTCCCTAGCATATCGCCCTCAAAGTATTAACTGATGTTATTCAGCATTTCTTAGCCCTGAGAACAGCTGCAATAGCTCAGTTGCACTGCCAGACATCAGTGAGCGTTTCATGCTCTACCCTACATTTTCAACTTGCCAATAATAGATTTAAAAGAAGGTGACTGCAAGTGAGACTTCTAGAGGCAAAGCTTCAAGTGCCAGAGCGTATCAATAAATACACTGAAATAACAGCTATCTCTTAAACATTTCCAGTTGCAAGAAGACAGGCTCAAAGATCATACAGAAAAAAAGGATGATGCCTCTTTTCTGCTCTGCAGTGAGAATTGAAACTCTTAAATTTCCTGCTGATCATGGGTTTTTTCTTCCTCTTTGCTTGTTTTGAATCCAAGATTTTCTGTCCTGCTTTTGCCAAAGTCCTAAGAAATAATCAGAGAATAATCAAAACTGAGACATTCCAGGTGAAAAGAAGATGGGTCTTAATTGAAGGGAAATTGCATACAGGTTGAGTTACTGTATTTGGAAACTTTGACATGTCTGAGTTCCCACTGCCACTCATGAGGTCAGGAATTGCCATACCCACGTAAGCAAAACACATGACCTGTAAGGCTGTGAAGACTCAGTCTGGTGGAATACCAGCCTTTGTAAGAAACCTCTTTCCTCACTACCAAGGCACTATGTTGAATCCATTGCTGGCAAATCCTCTTTTTTCTCCACAACTCCACTATAAGTGCAACCTGATGCAAGAGGATGCACTCATGCATGGTAAACCAACAGGTTTTTACCCTATACTAGCCATGGCTGGATACCTGAGTATGGCAGCAATAGATCTCACTATATATATTAGGGATCTGTAGGAACCCTGTTTATGATTCCCAGAAGACTCTTGAAGGCAACAGCAAGCTTCAGATCAGGCTCATCAGCATAGTCCTCTTCTGGCCGTGGCAATCTTCTGCTTTGGTTTCTTGTGTCGTATGTTCACAGCATGTCTGCAACAACCACAAACCTCAGCCTGTGCAGTGCCTTTGTTAACCGTTCTGGGTAACCATCTCAAATCAGAGCCTTTGAAGGAAACCCCAGCAGCAGTGGCTCCATGCGCTGGCAGAGCAAAGCTCCCCATGAGCATGGGCACCAGGGCGAAAACAGTGGTAAGAAGGGCAGTGTGTCCCAGGGTTGTCCCCAGGACAGAGCCAGAGGAATGTGAATGTGATGGGTAAGTTATGCAATTATGGGGAGAAGATCTAGCAAAACAACCGTGTGCTGAGCTGGTTACAGAGGAGAATAAAAAAAAGCCTTCTGCTAACTTCGGCCCAAGCCTCTGGCAGCATGAGTCACTGTGAGCTGCCATGGTTACGAAACAAGTATTACTGTGCAGATACAAACCATGCTGAGAGGCAAGTACATCACTAACTAGTTCCAAACTTGGAAAACAGTCGAGTGTAGGTAAGGCCTACTACCGAGTGGGTGTTTGCAAAAAGGAGAGTTACAGCACAGTCCTCTGGAACTAATACTCATCAGGCAAAACAGCATGCAAAAAGCAGAAAGAAGGACACCACCATGTGAAACCCTAATTTCTGGATCTTTTTGCCCATTCCTTCTGGTTTGCAAGGGCTACTGTCAGATCTGTCCCACAGAGAGGGAAAAAGAGGATGTTCCTGCACCATGGCATGAAAACAAAAAGTAGTGTCACAGATAATTCAGCTGGCATGAATAGTGAGTCATGGAAATGCACCATGAAAATTCTCCAGAACAGGATACATGACACAGTGGAATATCTGATGCACATCAAATCTAGCACTACGGCATCCTTGGAGAGTTAGGGACAGCCAGGATTATTACAGCACTAGCACATGCCCAAATGCTTCTCACGTGTGACCTCATCCCTGTGAAGCTGCAGTCGTTAAGCTCATGATCATCCTGGAAATCCTGAAGTGCTCAAGCAGCAATTTCACTGGCTTCAAGGGAGCAGCAGGGTCTTCATGAAAAAGGTGTGTCTGATCCTCCTTTTCACTGTTTTGAGTCAAAACAACAATAAAAGGACTCTGAGTCTGTTTGCTAATGACTAGCTGAGACTTACCAGGCCAGGGTAAAGGATGTAAGATGCAAAGTCAAGCGGCTGCTTCCAGGGAAGAGGGGGACAAGGGCGCGATCTGTGCAGCTGCTGCAGGCTGTGCCCTGGTCAAACAAGCTCTCGCTGCCATGGTAGAGTCGTGCAAGGAATTACGACTGTTTTGGATGTTACCACCACAAGGCAAGCAGCTGCTGCACCCACTCCTCCAGTCTGTGCCATTGTGGGTTCATGGATGCCTGCAGAAGATTGAAAAGAGAGGACTTGGCAGAAAGCAGAATATCTGTTTTTGAGAGATTTTCTGCTTTTTTTTCCCCAGCATCCTTCTTTGCTGGTCTGTCCCACTGTCTCCTGCAACTCTTGTATGTCCCTGCTTTGGATGCGCATTAGAATGACAAGCATTCAGCAGCAGGCTCCAGCATTCGTGTCATCCCATGAGGGAGAGCAGTCAGAAATCCAGCTTAAATAGCTACGCTGGGTTTACCATCAGCTCAGGTCACCAGCGCAGCGCAAAGCAACCGGAGTGTAAGGAGTAGACCTGACCTGGTATCTGTTTTACAGACTGGAAAATAAAGAGAAAACCTGCCCAAAGCTCATCAGCTGTCATTTTTTGGGATGCTTGACAGGCCTGGTGAACTGCAAGTGAGCTTTTGGTTTTTTCTGCCCCCAATTCTGCCACTAACCAGGGGCAAACACCTTCCTTGGTTTCTGACCTGTGTAAAAAGTACAGGGCCCCTGAAAAAAACACATTAACGATTTTATTTTTTTATATGAGCGAGTAGCAGTGATTGATAAAATGGTGTTTAAAATAATTTCAGTCTTTGATGGGTATGTGGACCTAAAGCTATGCCCTTCAGGCAAATTTTGCGTTCTTCCAACACCCCCTGCCCCTGCAGACTGGCGCATAAAACTCCTTAACTACCCTTGCAACTCTGACTAGAGCCAAAGTACTGGCTCTTGGCCTGCCCTCCCCTCCATCTGCCGGCATTTTAAGCCCGTGAAGAAGACAAGCGAGGAGGCGTGTGATACTCCTCACACCGCAGCTTTCCGGGCAGCGGGACGCACTTCCCCCCCCCATC
>JANZLQ010000002.1:1768574-1788428 GCA_026212715.1 Elanus axillaris | reverse complement strand
CCCCACACACCCCCCGCGCGCTTCTCCTGAGGCGTCTCGTGCTGCCGGTAAAATGGAACATCTCCTCCCGCCTACTAAACCTGCATCTGCTGGGCTGCCTTAAATCATTTATAATGCAATAAAACCTTAGTTCCTTAGCAACTAAAGAGGTCCTCTGATAGGAGCGTAAAAGAAGGAGGAAAAAAAACCACCCTTCTCTCTTCCTTGTAGGATAGCATGAGCTAAATCTAGCGTGGCATGCCTCCTCCCTGATGAGTTTGCAGCCAAGTGCATGACAATTAGTGGCAGAATGAAGCAGGGCCAAGAGGCTGGCCTAACAGAGTGTGAGCCTTCTGCTTGAAGGAAGGTCCTGCAGCACTTATAAAAATGTGTGTCTTATCGTGCCATCCGAAGAGGAGAGCGAGCCATGAAGGCAGGTTTTGTCTGCTCCAGAAGTGCCCGAGCACAGTCTTTCTGGAGTGGCTTCTTATGCGGCATCGTGGCGAAACTAATGTCAGGGATGCTTTGGCCTGTAAATGCTGTGAAGGCCAGGGATCTTGGCTCACAAGAGACTCCAGTCTATGCGCGTTTGGAAGAGTCACCTAGAAGGAAGTGATATCTTACTAATGTACTAATCCCACACAAGTTTTCATTGTTTCATCCTTCTTTCTCTCTCCTTCCTTTCTGCTCTGCAGATATTCAGTCCTGGCGTTTTCCTTCTGTTAGGTGAATTTTGCCTTGCAGCATGAGGTCAGCTTCATTGGCTGTTTGCTCTAGAAGAAACATTGAGGCTTTCAGCATATTTGATTAAAGGAGAGATGTGGGTGAAAGAAATAATGTCCCAAAGATCCCAGATCAGAATTATTGACTTAGTATGTGCAGATTTTGCAGTCTGAAACCAGAACTGAGCCTCATGTGGGTCTCTGTTAACCAAGCAGAAGAAGCTTTGGCATCCGCACTACATAAATGAAAACTAGGCTTTCTGCAATATAAGAGACTACTTGTGGAACCTAAAAGAGTCTGGCAAATCCCACTGGATTTCAGTAGGAATTAAGGACCTGACTTCCATGAGCTCCCAGGACCATGCTAGTTGGGCTGAGTTGTGGATAAAGTCTGGTTCTCTGTTGCAGAGATGCTGTCTGCTTCCTGTGATAGCTGTGCCATCTGAACATCATTGTGGCAGGGTTAATCTGCGGATTCTCTGTTTTCCCTTGTATTTGCGTGGAGTGAGGTGAGCAGTCTTCTGACATGCAAGTTAAATGGGTTGTGTGCCTGAAGCTGTTCCTGTGCAGAGTTAGCAGGTGAGGTGTCAAGTGCCGGCAGCTGGTATAACAGTTCCAAATAGCTGGTAGGCAGTGCAAATGTTTTGTGTTTGACTGTAGTTACATGTCTGGAGGTCAACAATGAAATAAATTTATGGGATGGATAGAAGGCTTTAGCTTTTCAGTGTCTTAATTATGACTTCCATTCCTGACATGAAGCTAACCAAGCAGTAGCAGATCTTGGCATGAAGTAAAGACTGCAGACCCCAGGTGTATCTTGAAAGCTCATTAATTTTTATTTGGTTAACTAGGGTCATCCAAGCAATTAAATGGTAAGGGAGACTCTGAGTATCTGTACTGCTGTAGGAGTTTACACAGATGAGTGAAAATCTTCTTGGAAAGGAGTAGAGCACTTTCAAGCCAAGTGAAAGATAAGAGATCCTTCTGAATAAGGTTTATTGCTGCTGTTGAATTTTTACTCCAATTTGAATGCTGTTGTAACAGAAGGAAACATTTAAAGATTGTAGGCCCTGCTGCAGAGGAACTGTTTTCTTTTGGCGAATAATGGCCAGTGAGTTGCTTCATGAAACAGAACAATTCCTCTTTTGCTTTGGCATGAAGAATAGGTATAGCCATTTCCTGAATTGCGTATGCTCCTTGTAAGTCATTAGAAAAATGATGCTGGTGATTTGAATGGGCATGTGCGAGTATGTCGGTGACAGCTCCTTTAAAAACAAAGTATTAAACACACAGGTGTGTGCTTTGAAGGCATATGGAAGGATCCCAAAGTATATATGCAAGAATTGCATTATCTGTTATTGATACGGAGCTGTCAGTGTAGTGAAAGGTGATAGTCAAAGTGCTGTTGAATGTACAGTAACGCCACATGAGTTTGAGATGATAAAGGAATGGTAATGTACTTCTGAAACTGAAGGGCAGGTCACCCACCACTCACCTGGCACAGAAAATGCCCAGTGGAATCCTGAATGTCTGTGTGAAGCAGCCTTTTTTCTGCTTCTGACAGGAGATCACTGTTGAATTGCCAGTGATTTTTCCAGAGTGAATGTAATTCACAATGTTTTGAATCAGACTCACCTATAGATTTAAGCTTACGAAAACTTGAAGTAGTTTTTGACACATGTATGGATTATTTTTAAAGCTCTTGCATAAACACCTAAAGATCACACAAAAATTTGCATGTCAGAAATTTAACTTCTCCTGAATATTCTTCTGAGAAAGTCGTCAGGTTCTTTGAGGCTGCATTTCTGATGCACGCTAGCTTGTCACTTGTATCCAGAGCATAGTTTAGATGAAGTGACAGAAAGGAGGGTTGGAAGAGAGATGAGGAAGCATGAGGAGGAACAGCTGGAAAAAGCCAGTCTGTCAGGAAGATCTGTGTTAAACCTGTAGTTTCCAACTGGTATTTGTTGGAAAATCACTTTAACGCTTCAAAACAGACAGCTTCCTCCTTATGGAATGGTGCTTGACTTACTGTTTGGTGACGAATAACATGTTGCTGTTTTTTAACCTTTGCAATATCTTTGTTTCTCCAGCTGCTTGTTTAAAAATAAAGACTTCAGTGTACTAACACTTTCACCTTAGGATTTACTAACACTTTGGATTTAAAGGAGCATGGCTGTGTTTTTACTGTTGTCTAAAATAGATGCTTGGACTGCCCCCATGAAATCCGCAGTGTTTCTATAGCACACCAACATGTGAGTGGAATTGCTAGCAATTTTTCAAGTTCCTCCCTTTTCAGAGCTTTGGTCTGACAAAGTGTGCTTAAAACCAGAATTTATCATGTATTGTGTAGAGGAGGGAATTCTTAAACTTCATCACATTTTTAAAAACGGAAAGCTGACTTAATAAAATTGCTTGGGTTATTCAAAGCTAGACATAAGTGGAAACAAAACCCAACTAACTTAGGTGGTACTTGTTCAGCTCTCCTCTCTTCTTCCTCTGTTTGGATGAATGAGGAGGAGATAACTAGCTGACTGAAAATAGAACGTGGCTTTTCTGTTGGCAGAAACCAGTATAGAAATGACCATAAAATGAGGAAGGGTAGAATCTTAAAATTAGGTTTCTTCTTAAAAGATTGAGTGAAAAACCTTCCTTTTATCTTTGTAATGCTATTTCTGACTGCTGATTCTCATCCATTTTGCACTTGATTGTATTTTGACATGATTTTAATGGTCCCCAGATAAAACTAAGAAACAGTTTCATAGAGCATTTATAGAGTGTGAGTGTGGGCTGAGCATCGAGGAAAATGTTCAAAGTTCTGTTCTCTTTCCCACCGTTGCTATTCTCCTTCCTCCTACAACTCCCGCATAGGAAACTTAAATACAAGCAATATGACTATACACTTGAAAATTGTATCGAATTCTGACAGATCTCAGCTAACAGGTAAAGAGGCAATAACTGCTACTGACCTTTCAAACAATAGTTTTAATTATGTCGAGAAACAGTTCAAAGTGAGGCACTCAGTGGAACTACTTTTCAATAATGAAATACACTGAGAGTGTTAACTGTCCTTACAACACACCACTGTATGAAGACTCCTTCTTGTTAAATTCATGAATGAGGTGCATTTTCTCCTTCACAATGAGCTGTTTCTTTTGCTGCAAGTACTACTTTAGAGGAGGCAATTGTAAAAACTTGTATTGTAAAGGACAATGCTAGCCTGTGACTCATCCTAGGGTTGTAAAGCCAGTGTGTTCAAATTCTTTTTAACTTCAAGTGCTGGAGGTGCTACAGCTCCTGCTGGTAAGACTGAAAATTAGATAAACTGTTTCTGCTTATCTATTAGCTGTGAAGTTCTTCTCTAAACCTGCTTTCTTATCATTTTAGGCTTTTTATTATTTTTTATCCCTGCAATTTAGAGTGGGGAAGAGGGTGTTACCTTCTCATCAGGAATTACTTTCTGTACATCTCCAGGTTAGTTGTCATGGTCATTCTTAGTAAGTTGTATTTTCCTGGCTGTTCCTGCTGCTTTTCTGTGGATTTTCTTCAGATGTGTTTTCTGGAGTGTAGTGTCTAAAACTGGACACACTTCCAGCTGGGACCAGACCAAGATTCAGTAGAGTGGAAGGATCACTCAAATGTCCTGCATATGACATTCCCCTTTGCATCACGGGACAAATGGTTTCTTACAGTAAAACATTATTGACTTGTGTCCAGTGGGATCCTTTATGGTGGTTGGATCTTGCATTGCAGGACTGCTACTTCGCATTCCTTTGCTGCCTAAACCAAGTAGTTCTTAGATGTTCTTATAAAGTGGCATCTCACCTACTTCTGATGTCTTCCCCCAGTTGTCAAAAGTCCTATTTTGCCTGCTTGAGCATGCACCCCTACTTTAGCTTGCTTTGGTTTTATCAGCTTAAGTCACCCTCTAGCCCACCATCAGTCTTACTTCATTCTGTTTTCCATCTACTTGTTCATGTACTTTATCTCATAAAAAACATGCACATGGTACACCAAGCTACATTAATGAGATTTTATTTTTGGTTATGAGGAGCTTGTATAGGGCAGTATTAAAAGCTTTACTAAAATTAGGTAAACTCTGTCTGTTCTTTCTCCTCTAGAGTCACCTTTGGTTTTTATTATCTTTACAGTAGGAGGTCAGATTGTTGTGGGCAAGCTGTCTCAAACCTCAGGTAGGCAATACAGCTTGGTTCCTCCCTCCCCCGAGCCCTTCTCCATTTTTGAGCACTTACAAGCACATTTCTTCTGTTCTTTCTGGAGGCTGAAATTGGATTGACTGGTCTGCAATTCCATGGTCTTCCATTTTAATGTTTTAAACGTGGCCACTTTCTGCCCTCTTCTGTTCACCCATCTTCCACAAGTACTGCAGAAGGAGTTGAATTAAACCCAGCAGCTTGACACCTCCAGACTTTCCAAAGCAACCTGTAATCTGGTTGTAGAGTTCTTCCTTGAGACTGTTTATCACTATGATCATACTTTGTTTTGAATGGCATATGTGATGACAGTATCTCCTTCCAGTCTTCTCTGTGTACCTGAGCTTTCTGCCCACACCAAAGTTGTGCTGAAGTTGTTTGCAGAAACCCATCAGTGGTTAAGGTGCTGCCCCAGCTGCCAGAGCTGGGGGCTGAATGTGCAGATTTAGTATCTGATCCTGCAAACCATCCATTAGATGCTTGAGGACAGCCTTTACGTATTCAGTCAAACTTCTTAAAACAAGCTGCTTACCAGTATTTCATAATGATTGTAGTGTCATTTTCCCCCATTAATTCTAGAATATGAAACCTGACTTGTATGAAGTTAAAACATAATGTAGGAGTTATCAAAGCTCTGCATCAAATATAACATCCAGTTGTTCAAATTGTGATAATTGTCTGAAACATTGTGTGCCTTTAAAAATATGAATTGATATGTTAAATCTATTCTCACTCTAAATTAAACACTTTTTTTAATGTCCTGTACTGCATGGTTTTTTTTTTGTTGTTGAAGGAGATTGAGTTTAAACTAAATATAATTCCAGCCTGGATTGATTGTCTGTATCTGTGTCAAAACTTGGACGTATTTATCTCCTAGCAGGATAAGTACTGTAGACTTTTTAAAATTTCATGCCCTGTTGATAAGCTTGAAGCTTACTTGGGTCGTCTGTGTAGTTAAGTCACCACTTAAACACTGACACAAACTCATTCAAGAAAAAAGACAATAACTTTGGAAACTGTGAAGGGTTCTTCATCATATGGTGTCAGAAGCTGTAGATCACTGCTATAATTAAGAATAAGAAGTTTTTTGAGAGCAAGATGGGATACTTCCCCCCCGCATTCCTGTTAAGAATGCAGTGAAAAACAGCACCATCATGTCAGCATAGTATTTTGGCTGCTGGAAGGTGTGTATGCATGGGGTAATGTGAACAGTGGGCTCTGATCCTGGGAAGCAGATGTTGAGTAAATATGACCCCAAGTGGCACACTGTTGAAGAGCTGTATAGGATAGGAGAGCCTTTATCCTTTTCTTTATATGGCTTTGATCTTGAAATGGGGTAGGATAGCAGAGATCCCTGCTTTGCAGCTGCTTTTGAAGGAGGGAGGAAGAGGCATTGTGTCTGTCTTCTGCTATTTGGAGGTGTAGTTGGAACTTCAGTATGTGAGATGGAGTCTCAGGGACACAATGTTTATATCAGCTGTGTTCGCTTTTGATATCAGGTTGGAAGTGTTTTGATATATCAAAGAAAAAGTAGGAGCAGCGATGTTTTGAAAGAACAAATTTTCCAGATGAGGAGGAGGAAAGTGCCCAAGACTGTAGGTGACTAGCTAGATGGATTTGCATTGTGAGACCTTTTTGTAGAGGAAAATTAGATCATAATGTCCTGTTCTGGTTTGAATAAAGAAAAAAAGAGGTCTTAGATTGCTCTAATTACCATGGGCTGGTATTACATTACATGTTTTAAAATGCCACATTAACGAATCTATTGAGCCGAAGTGCTACTTAGTGTAGCAAAGTAGCATAGCTACTTACTACTTCCCACACTCGGTGAATTATTGCTAGCTTTCAGTACACAGAGGGATCATGGTGGCTATCCCTAGAGCCTTTGCGTTTGTTTGGAAACCTAAACAAAATCTATTTTCTTACAAGCATATTGAAGACTTGAGAAAATAAGAGGAAGGGGACTATAACGGACTAGAAAAGGGAAGGTGTGAAAAGATGCAATTAGTACAAAACTTCACCAGTAGAAGTGGGTGAAAAAGGATTTAATTCTGGGGGGGTTGGTAAAACTGACAGAGAATATATTTTAAATTAAAAAAAGAGAAAATCGAACTTAAATGCCTAGAAAAGAGCTTGACAAGGATTCTGGCAATGCGGTAGGCTCCCAACAGACATCATGGCAGACCAAAGGCAGACTGAAATAATTCGGTGAAGGCGTACAGCAGGAGTTTGAAAAAACAGATGCCTGAGTGCTTTTATAAAAAGCAAGTAGATACCATATTGACTGATCATTCTTGGATTATTTTTTTTTTTGCCTAGTTTTCTAGAAAAGCTTTGTGGTAGTTAACTAGGATAATGTACCTTAGAAGATTCAAGTTGTGAATGTAGAAGTATTTTAATTCCTGTCATACTCATTCAAAACTCCTAATAATGAATTAAATGGATGCTAAACCAGTTTAAATGCAGTTATAAATAAGAGTTCAGCTGTACAGTTTCTGTTAAATTCATGCGTTATGTTAAGAAGCTCTTGTCTTTCTGTGATGCTAAACATAGTATGTAATGACCGACATAACTGTTCAAAATATTACGTGATACTTTCTTGCTTGAGGAACATCTGAAATTAATATTACAGTCCAGGGCTTAAAAGAGCAATTGCTCCAGCGATGGTTGTGTAAGTTAGGGTTGCTTGGCTTGGAAAGGAAAGGAAGGTGTCTTGATACAGGATCTGAAGATTTTGAAAGATGCCATGAGAATTGAATATGGGTTAGTTTGTTTTCTGTTTGTTTTTTTAATTCTCAGTACAGTAAAGGATAATTACTAGAACTGTGGTTGAGGACAAAATAATCGCTACATGGGGATTACTTTGATCTGTGATACATAGCTTTCCATGGCACCGTTGAAAGCTGGTCTTGGGCACAAGACTGCCAAGATTAGCCAGGCTACTCTGTGTGCAAGGATTATCTTTTCCCCTGAGTTATTGGTGGGGTGAGGGTAGCCTGGTGCTAAAAATCCATAGTGTTAATGGAAGATGCACCAATTTTAATTCCCTGTTTCAGCAGTTTGAATCATTGTTACCAGGAGGTAATGCAGGCTGATGGAACAAGGAATTAGAAGATCTGTAACGTACAGTTTTGCAGTATGTTGTTGATCTTGTCTTTATGCATCTTCAAGCAAGGGCAGTAAATTTTTGTTCATTACACTTTGGTTGTTGATTTCTGCTTGAGGTATTCTAACCTGTATATACAGAAAGTTTACCTAAAGGAGCCTTTCTCAAGGAACTTAGTATTATTTCTGTCCTCTCTCCTCCTCTTTAATCATCCAAGGTTACAAGCAGCTGAGTCCCACTCTCACATTTTGTAGTCTTATGTGTCTTTATGATTCTTCTAGAAGTGCAATGACATATTAATTCACATTTTGGGGGTCTAGTTTGAAATGGGGAAAACTTATATCACAGTGTGTAACTTGAATTGTTTCTTAGTTCTGCACTGATTCTTACTCTGTCCAGCCCTGTGTAATCTTTATTTAGAAAGGGGAGGATATAGCAGAAAAGATTGAAAACTATTGCAGTGAGATTTGAGGAGAGGGTTAAGAGGTTGAGATCAAACAAAGCCAGGAATAACTTACATGGAGGAAATAAATAAATATAGAAAGCAAGTCAGCTGGATTTAGTATAGTAAGAAATGTAACAGGATGTGCAAGCTGCAGTTTTAAGCCAGATAGTTGCCAAATAAGCAAACTTTTATTATGAGTGAAGCATTATCCTATTTCTCAAGTTTGTAGCTGAAGACTTGCAGTGTAGGCTCCATCAGGCAGCTTAGTTTACACTTGGACAAACTGCCTTAATGGCTCTAGGAAATAAATAGGAAGCTCATTATTTGGAGATATTGTTTTATTTGGTGTTTGCATATGGTAAGACAAGTTCTGCAGCTAACTTCTTCCTCTTGGTATGACTGCCAGGCTACATAAACAGTGAGTTCAGCAGTTAGTTGCTGTTGAGGCTTACCACTTCACTATAAGAGAGTTGCCTTGGGCAAGTGTTTTCAAAACCCCAAAGCAGCTGAACACCTTGGTTTTGTGCCTCAGAGCCAGTCTGCACTTGGTCTTTGGAAGTGTCCTCTGGATGGACTCTTCCCTATTTATGTGTATTTGGAAAGCTAGGGCTTGCCTTGCCTGGTCAGGCTTCCTCCCCCCTGCCTCACTGCATGTTTATGCCGGGGGGTGGGGGAATCTGACAGTGAGCAGAGCTGTTACTGTCTGCTGTGCTGCTGTATATGACCCATCCTGTAAGAAACAAGTGATTTTTGTTTAACCTGATCATAAAATCTGAGTATGTCTCAGGCATACTGGAGGACTTGGTGCACATACTTCCAAATTGCAGGTGAAAGGATTGTTTTTGGCAGTTATTTGAACAAATAGACATTTTAGTTTACTTGTAGAACGATTATACAAAAGAAAAGCTCTCTGTCTGCACTAAGAGAAAAATACATTGAGGTTGCTGCTCCCTTTGTGCTTCACTTTGCTTTAAGAAGTGCTGTACTTCGTGCCTGTTTAGTCCCCGCAATCTAGAAATTAACATTGCCAGTTATTTGTGTTTATCTTGTTTCAATTGGGGTACTTGCCCTTTTGCTCTTAGAAGCTTCACCTCTTTGCACAGGCCTGGGGGTGACCATCAGTCTCTGGCCTGACACCAGTGTTTTCAAAACTGCCAAAAAAAGTTCATGTTTCACAAAATTGTCTTCTCTTCCTTCTACTAGATTTGGGTGTGCGTTTCTGTTGATGGCTGGCACCCATCATATAATGCTTTTTTAGATCATGTTCGCCTTTGGATTTCCCCTTCCAGTGTAACTGCTATCACCTCTGGCCCTTGTATTTTTGGAATTATTTGAGCTTTCCCATATTTGTGCCAGTTCTTTCTTTATGCAAAATGGGTGGGAATGATGCTTGAGTAACCTGGCTGTAACCATTTGGTACCATGAGACCTTTTCTGCTTGTTGTCAAACATGACAGTAGTATAAATATTTTTATTTCCTTCTATTGTGTTATTTGTGTTTAGATTGGTTACAGTGCAACTCTCCCCATTTTTTCCCCTGTAACTTTGGCAGAGACTGGTAATGCAGCATTCCCTTCCTGGCTGTTTGCTTCCAGAAACAAACTGCTTGATGTAGACAGGACAGTTCACATCTCTCACCAGTTTTGAGGGTACTGAACCTAATGTGAGACTTAGGTATACAGTATAGCTGTATAGTTTACTTTCAGACTTAATTTGTTAAATTTTTAACTGACAGGTTTTTCAACACTTTGCTGCAAGTTCTCTGGTGCTCAGTAGCAACTTACGGTCTCACTTAGGGGTATAAGATCGCTTTAAGCAAAGCTGCATGTTCTGGGTCTCAGATTCCTGAAGCTCCTATTTTTAACAATACCAGGATCAATTTAGTGACCCCAAACCAATCTTAAGCCATATGGAGTAAGGGGGGGGGGAAGTCCGTTTGGTTTCTAGGAAGGGAATTAGTTGGGAGAACGGAGCAAAAATGACAGGACAGAGAAAAATAGCTTTTAAGGAGCTATAAATAATGGCCAAGGCAGGAACTATAAAAGGCTATGGACGAATACAGTACTTTTTAGAGTATTCTCTTTCCCTGTACCTCCATCTTCATCTTCTCAAATCTTGCTTTAAGTAGATACAGTAAGTTAAGTGGCTTTTTAGTACACAGTAAGTGTCTAGGAGTTATAGTTGTTTGTCAGTGGCCTGCATTAATGGTTTTTAGGTAAGCATTATAACATTCTTTTTTGTTGTCTCTTCATTTATGTCTCTTCTAGACAGCAAATTAACTGCAGAGATGATTTATCCTTTTAAGAGCACCTACCAAATGTTAATCTGGGATTGGCTACCCAGTTAGTACCAGTATGAGCATGCCTTGTCCTGCATTGCTGCTCTCCTCTTTTGTGGCCTCAGTGTGACAAAATGAAGTGGGTTTATAATTCCCAAAGAGTCTTCCAAATATTACACTGTTGTCCTCTTTTTGCAAACTGAAACAGAGTTCTTGCCTCTCAGAGATGGAAAATTACTATATAAAGCTTTTTTGGTTTCTTTGTGGAAATGTAAACTTGCTCTAAGGCAGCAACGAAAACAACACCTTTGGTTTAGGAAAACCCTCAGCAGCAGAGTTTTGATTGCTGGCAGAAGATTACTACATGCTTGCCCTGTTCTTATATTCTTGCCATGATCACTACTGTTAAAGGCCTACTACAAGATAAATTCTTTCATTGCTTTTGTCTGGTCTCTAGTAAGGTATTTAAACAATATCTTTTAGTGCTGTTGTAAAATGACCGCATGATTTAATGTGGTCTTTGGTTCAAGAGCATGTGAAAGACTTCTTAGTGTTTTCATCATGGTAAGTACAACAGCTCTTTAACAGCACTGTAATAGAAAATAGAAGTAGTACCTTTTTTTACTTGAGTTTAGGGAGATGATTCAAATTAGATTTTAACCAAATTGTTTAGGTCACCATTTATATTCAAACACCAAAAAATCTCTAAAATGTAGTTGAACGCTCTTTTAAATATATCTCAGCTGTGTGTCTGGATTCCCTGGTATCTTGAGTAGGCTAGACTTTTGCATTCTCTTAATGGTTGGGGCATGCTGGATCTTGCCACTGACATCTGTATGGTAGGTACTTTTTTTCTTTAATATCTCATCAGTTTTGTAGTGAAGTCATCTCAGACCTTTGCCATTCAAGCTTCTGGTTGTTACTTCCATCAAGCTATCTTCATAAATGCATTGTATCAGTGATGTGGTGGTACTGCTGCTGAGTTGAAAAAAATCAGAAGAATTTCTGAATCAATGTTTAAAGACTGCTTAGTGAACTGGTAGGGGGCTTCACCTGTTTCATTCTTGCAGAAGCTTTATAGCAGATATGGTTTTGGGTTCCCCCACCCTGCCCCATAATTAGTACTGGTAGCATGGTGGTGGTGTTATGTAAATTTTCTTTATACCGATCAAAGGAACAGGTTTCTCTCAGTATTTTGTGTCAGCTCCCTTTTATGCTGCCTACTTGAAGAGTCCAAATCTGCTTGGCCCTTAATTGGATTGCTGCTTTTGCTGCAAAAGAAATAGGAGTAGGGGAGTCTAGTAAAGAGGGTTGTAGGCTGTGCTTAAAGCTGGAAGGCTGACTCTCTTAGCTAGAAAACCCAGAAGCTCAAAAATGGACCCCTTTAACCATGACTGGCATTTTGGGGGGTTTTGTTGCTCTTCAGCATGTAATTTGTGTGAGGACAAAGTCTGGAGATCTGAGTGGCTCAGTCCCCTGTGGTGAGCAGCCTTTGGCTGCAGGAAGGTGATTTCTGTGTGTGGATTAGGATGTGCAGTATGGGTAATCACCAGTTAGGCTTGCATTAATCTTGGCTGATACAGAACTTGAATTTCATCTCAAATAGTGATATTTGATGCTGTAGAAGAGCTGCCCTCAGAAGTTTATTTTTGTATTAATAATCTAAGTGATGTCAGTAGGCCATGTGAGATCAAACCCCGGTCCAAGGTAGGATCCAATTTATGACATAACCCTGATGCAGCTGCCTGTACTGGCACAAAGCAGTGAGAAGGGCAAGGCCATTCCTATTGGCATGTCCTATATACAAGTGGTAAGTGTTGGTAGACAGCTTGATGTGGATGTCTGAGTTAGCAAAGCCTTCCTCTGGTCAAAGGCATGTTTTTAGGGTAATAGATATGTCAAAACAGGGAGAAGCTGAACTGCTCTGTAGAAATGGCTTGGGGAGAAATACTATTTAGAAAAGTAACTTGGAACAAGTGTATCTCAATTTGCAAAGGACTATAAATCTGGCAAACAAATAGGGGCATCTCTGCTACTTTTTAATACATTGCCTTCCTGCTGCCTTCTTCCCTGTAACTGGAATAGCATAACGATGTCCTCCTGGAGAATAGCCTGTCTTTGGGCTGTCTGCCATTGCATGTTTACACTGCATAGCTTGTCTGACGAGGGAGATCAAGACCTGACCTGCTAGATACGTTACTCTGAAGTTAGAAATTAGTAGGCAGTAATTCTCTCCAGCTACGGAGAGCATAAACTTTTGAAGAAAATAAAGCATCCCTGCTCTAACCCCATCTCCTGCAGCTGGGCCAGTATTTTAATAGGCAGATCTTGCTCTGTTAAAAGTTGAACTCTGATTTACATTTAAAAATGCATTGTACCTAAAATGTATTATACCTTCTGCTAATGGCATTTCTTGTGCACATAGAGGAATTTTTTTTTCTTTTTCCCCCTGAATGACTTGTTCTCAGCCCTGCCTCAGATTGTGTGACCTGTTACATAATCCAACAATTCTGCAAAGGGCATTTCTTTTAAAAGGTCGGTGTATTAAAATGTCCTGTTTCTTCATCACGGATGAGATGGAGCAGCTTGTACTTCTGCAGAATGCATAAAAGCAGGGGAAAAAAAAAAAAGGTTTGCCATGTGCTTCCTTCATGCTAAAGAGAAATGTAATCACTCTCCTTTCAAACACACATTTGTTGTATCAGGAAAGGTCAAAGCAAAATTGAGGAGTACTTTAAACCTTTAGCTCTCTAATAGCACAGTCTGAGGATATTAAATAATTAATCTGAACACAATATTTTTTTGTTATCCTCACTAGAATTTTATAGCATTTTTAATATCTCTAAGATGCAAATCTAGTGGTCTTAACATTTTTTGAGATGTTTAGCATGCAGGCTGCAGTTGCTGTGTTACATGTAAGCACTGGACAAATTTATATTGCTGTCTACTGTAACTCTGCTTTTGTGTTGTGAATTCCTTCCCATTTATTTCAAGGGAGTGGTTTCCTAGTTAATTATTTTTTTGCAATATACAGGAGCCTTTTTGGTCCTGTATCTTTCTGCTTTAGAGAAACTCTTGCATATTCCTTAGCTGCAACGATAACATTTCTGTAGTGACTTAAAAGGAATTAAAACCAATAAATGCTGGCTTATTTAACTTTTTTTCCCTCCGTGTGTGGATGATTCTAAGTCTTTTTGTTCCCAAGTTGTGCCAGGGAGAATCATAAATGGAAATAACAGGAGAATAATGCCTGCCTTTTCTGAGAATGATGCAAGCTTAATCTTTGGAAAAACCTTTGAGAAACTAGTCTACAAATTCTCCATGGAAGGAAATATCTTGTGATAAATGCTTCTTGATGCATTCAAACCAGCCTTCTGACAGCGTGGACTCTTTAGAGCAAGCAGGCATGCAAAAGCAGTGTTTGCTACACAATTACATAGTTTTAAAAACGCTTGGCATAGCATCCTGCTATGCCAGCATGAGGCAAGCAACAGTCCCAGCTCCTTAAGGTGATGAGGTTGGGTGCCTGATACTGACAGCCAGTTTGTTTGTACTGTAAGTGTCTGTAGATAAGGGGATTTTTTGCCTGCAGATTAGAATAGTTTATAGCTCAAGGTTTTACTTAAAGGGGGAGTGTGGATACTTAGTGAACCTGATTACCACTTACATGTCTGCTTTGAATCCCTAATCAGTTGACTAGAGAATGAAAACAGCCTTAAGTCACTTGACTCTTGCATCAGTCCTCCAAGGCAGAGACCTTCTGTTTGTAGTCAGCCCAGGGGAATGTTTTCTAGTCATGTGTGTAGCATTCAGGAATGTGATGATGACAAGCCTTTTTAGGATTTTAAGATATTTTAATATGAGGACTGGCTTGTGTTCTGCTGGTGCTGGTCAGAATTGAGATGTGTGTCTTCTGTGAGGAACAACTTGCCATTTTCCTGGAACTGCTCAAATGGCTTTGGCATCTACATTTGTTTAATTGGTGTTAGGCAAGTTGTTCATCTACATGAACAGCTGAATGAAGTTACCCAGACTTGCCTTTTTTAAAGCATGTGACTGAAATGCCACTTAGCTCAGTATCTTTCTGTTTAGGATGTTGTCCTCTGTGCTACTTGCAGTATATGTGAGCGACTTCAAAGATGGCTATGAGCAGTTCTTCACTGATGTTCTTTAATATTTTCTTTGTAATGAAGATATGTGCTTTTTAAGGCACTGAACAAATGCATGGACTTGCTGTTGATCCAGGTACCATGAACTGTTTCACAGACAAATTAACGTGTGCTTCATAGTGTCTCTGTTGCTCTCTTGTTTATTTGGACAGCATTGGTCCAAGTGTTATAAGCAAATGAGAGTTTTCTATACTTACTATAGAAGTGAATGCTTTAAATATCACTGCAGACATGATATTAAAAATGTCTCTCCAACCAGGATGTCCAAAGCAGAGAGAATCACTTTAATGCATAAACTCACAGGGCTTGGAGAGGCTTGGACCTTTCTAGTTTATACTCCTTCAACACCTCTAAGCAGATAGGTTTAAAAGAAAAAGCAGACTTCGATAAAGAAGAAGCTATAAATTGAAAATAGAGCTTGCGCTCGGTAGAAAATGAGCTATGATAGTGACTGCAGAACACAGTTCAGGGACAAGCTTGTGCAATACTAGCATCTTTTTACTCCATGTCTGCTCATCATGTCACCTGAATAGTTGGTTTATACATGTAAACAACTGCTTTAGTAATCAGCAATTTTAAGTCCTTTGCAGAAAAATATGGGAATTGGCAAGTTAGAGATCCTTAACAAAGCAAGCAATTAAATGTTGATATCAGGCTTTGCTTACTGTTTTAAAGTAGAATGTATTTCAGTTTTCTTCCATCATTTTTCTAGTAACGCAGTGAAATACCAAGTTTCACAGTTCTTTGTAAAAGACCTGAGTCAGTGTTACAGTTACCTCTTTAGGCTATATTCTTCTGGTTCTGTGGTACTATAAAGCTTTGTTCTTTTCAGCTAAAGAACTAGGAAAAAAGATCTGTGAACAACTACACTTCGATGTGTGACTATAGCCAGCAGGCTGACATCAATATGGAGCCAAAATGAGGGAGTAGATACTAACTAATTTCTTGTTCTGACTATTCTTCTCTTGCTGGATATTCCAGACTTGAATCTATTTTCACATCTTCTACCTTGTGGTATCAAATATAAAGGTATGGGGTTGTTGCAAAACTAGAAGAATTGTAAACAATGTCCACAACTCACGAAACTATGTGCAAATATGCAAGATATCCAGAGAAGGTTTCTGAACCTAAACAGTCCATAATGAGAATGTATTTGGGATGAAAGTAGTTTCCTGAAATTAGAAGTGTGTAGCTGTGTTTGCTGTGACACACCAGTATCTTTTCTACCCAGTAGTGTTTCTATGAACTGTTCTTTGATGTGTTTTTTTCAGTGGATTATGGTTACTGAGATAAGTTTTTGCACAGTAAAAGTGACCATAAAAATAATAGTTGCACTTGAAAGTCACTGTGGTGTGAAGTTAAGCATTGCATTTTTTATTCCAAGGAAACTCTTGAATAAAAGCATCCAGGGTGTGAATGTATGTGGGAGAAGATGAATGGGCAGCTTGAGGGCCTCAGCCTGATCTAAGGGTTTTACGCTTGGTGTAGGCAGTTGGACCAGAGGACCTTCAGAAACCCTTTCCAGTCTGAATTCTCTGATTTATAACCTAGAAGCTGATCCCTGTGTCCTTTCTCCATCCATCTGTGCAGAGAAGTGTCTCTTGGCTAAGTGGGGCATATTCCCACGATGGCCTCGCAACGGTGAAGGCTCTGAAACCATTTACCTAATGACTCTCTGCATTTTCCTTCAGCAAACAAATAAAACTAGTTTGTCCATCAGCCTTTCTGCATGTCAAACAAAGCAAGGTTTTCTAATGCACAGAGAAATGAGGAATGTTGGTCTGAATCCAGAAAATGTTAATCCTCATGTCTGTGGACCTAGAGAAAGTAATCCTCAGGTTTCTGTCACTGTGAAATGAATCTAATGCTACATCACAGCCCATGCGTTTTATATGATGCTCCCTGGGTACTGTTTCTCTGTAACAAGTCATAACCTACCTTCAGCTATATAAAGCTGCAAGATGAGATTGCAGGAATTAATTTCACGTATTGCTCCAGTTCTCAGTATGCTTATAGACAGTACAGACTCATCTGACTATGATATGCATGTCAAAGTGCTGGTTTTAAAGCTGTTTCTGTAGTTAGCTAAAGAATAGGGCAAAACAGACCAAGAAAATTAATGCTTTTTTTTTTTTTTTAGTTTATGGAACTGGTGCAGTGCATTTAGGAGAGTATACCCAAAGGTTGAGGTGGCACATAATGCCTACTGGTGCTATGGCAGCTGAGGACAGGGAGTGTTCTGTAAAACTTAAACCCATCTCTTATCAGTGAAGTGATTAAGACCAAACCCATTTCTTACCAGTGGTATGATTAAAAACGATGCTCTCTAGCGATAAAAGAATGGGAAACCATCAAACCTACTAGGTAATAGGTGAAAACAGGCAGGATACTTTAGTGTTTTCTATGGATTTGAATTATCTTCTCCTCTAGCTGGTGTGCTGGCTGTCACTCTTTTGTAGACTTGACTAATTTCAGATACTTTGGTTTAGTAAAGGTGAGCATTGAAAAGAAACAAAACATTAATTAGGCTGCCTTTTTTCCATCCTAAATGAATTCAAAATGCAGTACTTTGTCAAAGTGATGGTGGGTTGTTTTTCTGCCTTCAAAAAACTTATCACTTAATTAACACCCTTCAATGAAGAAGAAAAAGGTGTTAATTAGACAGAATACCAGTTTAAGTAGCAAACACCTGGTGCTCGGGTTTTCAAAGCCCAGATGATGGGTGCAGTAGGAGAATAGAGAGGAGGAGGGCAGCTTCTTATTGTGGTTTACTTTGATATTCTAATGCAAGCTATAAGTGAGACTGTTGCCATGTAATAAAGGTGAAAATAAGCTAAAGAGAGGGCTGAGCAAAGCCAGCTGAGAAGCGTTTTGTGGACTGCCCAAGATTATATGTGGTTTCATATTTAATGAAGTCTTTACAGCTAGCACATAGTTTCATCCTCTTTTCTGAAACTGCAATCTATGTTGTCGTTCTCTGGAGCTGGAGCCATGCTTTGAACCGCTGAGTCCCGGTGTCAGGACCAGACTTTCTTGGAAGGAGATAGTTGTCTCTGAGACAGTATATATGCAGCGTTTCAGGAGCATGTGAACTGTTTGCATCTGGTTATATTATATTTTTCCCTTTTGAATCCTCATAACTCCAGGTTTTTTTCTTAATTCCACTACAGAAGATCAAGCAATTTATCTAGTTGCTCTGAAGCATGTGCCAATGGTGGCAAAGCTTTGTTTCATTTTACCTGTGCAGAGCCTAGAGTACTTGGAAAAGCTGGAAGAATTTTTAATTTTTTTTTATTTATTTTTTTAGATTAAAAGAATCAGGCTGCACAATCCAGGATACCAATTAGGAAAAAGGTGTGAAAACAGTTTAATAAAGAGACCTTACTGAAAGCTTTAACCCTTAATGCCTGTTTTTGGTGGAAGAACTTTTATACCAAGGGTAATGGCATTTGCTGGAGTAACATACCAGTATCTCACCCAGAGCATTTTGGATAACGCTGGTCTATATAGAACATAAAAAAAACCCTTAACTTTGGCAAAGATATTTGGCTTTTTGATATTCCATTTAGGAAAGGCATTCCTGAAGGCATGTATTTACAAAAATGAATTACTTTATATTAATAAGGAAACTTTTAATGGGTTTTCAGAGACAAAGGGAAACAAAAAAGGGCTAGCTTAGCTCTGCTTTATTCAGTCCATAAATAAGTGGAATTGCAGGCTAAGCTGTCAACCAGTGCACAGAAATAAAGTGTCCAGAACTCTGCTTAACACCTGAGAGCAGTGGAGAAGCAGTGAAATACAAACTTAGGGTGGTCTAATAGGACAAATAGGAAACATCAGCCTCTTGCTGTTTACATGACAGTTTTCACTGTAAATATAGACAATCGGTAAAGCATTCAGTCCCTAAGCAGTCTAGATTTTCTGTGTTATGGGTTCATACTGAAAATCGGGTTTATTTTTGCACTAGCTTTGCAAACTCTCTCTTTTGAGCTTTGAACCTGAACCGTGTGTTCTTTCTTCGTGTAAGTGGAATTCCCCACAAGATAAAGTTAGGATCAGGATAGGAGCATTGTCTTGCTTGATGGAGATATGTGCTGCTTTGCCCCCAAATGTAAAACTGCTTTGTTACAGCTATATTCCTTGTGGTTGAAAACATCCTTGGAAATACATTGCATTTCCTTCATTTAGGCCACCTTTGTATGTTTGTGTGTGTGCATGTCCTGCTTTGAAGCTCTCCGAATAGCCTGTGGTGCTCTTGGAGCTTCATAGCTTCTTGTTTCCTGATCTTTGGCAGACCCTTTTCAAGACTGTCTCCTCTTGCTATTTGATGTTGATGGTCTTGTGCTTGTTTTCAGCTTTAGTCTTCATGCTTGATAAACGTAAAACCAAGATAAATTAGTTTGTTCTACGTTGTTAGGGCTTTTTGCAATACCTGCTTTTCATTTAAAGCTGGTTCTTTCTGTCTTTGCTGGGACTGGTTTAACATTTCCTTTCCTCAGCTTGCACTTACCTACTTTTTCTTAAGGCAAAACATAGCTTTATTTTTTTTAAAACCCTTTCTTTAGACCAGACTTTAACTTGGGGAGATCAATATTCTTCCTGCTTTGCTTCTCCAGTGCCACTGTCATTGATTCTTTTGCAAGCTAGTGCATCTTCTGTTAAATTTCAGTAACATAGGATATTTAAATCAATAGCGCAATCATTTCTGTGACTCAAGGTTGATTTTTGTCAGGTACTGCTTTCTGTATATTCTTAGACTGGTAGGTCGTTATGTTGCCAAAATCCGGAATAAAACTCCTTAACAACAATGAGAAGTTAAGAAGCAGGCACTCCTTTATTGCAGTGCTGGGCACACAGGGGATCGTTCCACCTAGCGTGTGCACCTGGCTAGTTTAACTGTGCAGGTTAAATACACACCTGTTATACATATTCATTAATTATG
>JANZLQ010000002.1:1742497-1768474 GCA_026212715.1 Elanus axillaris | reverse complement strand
TCCTAAATCTCTATAACTACATTACAAATATCACATGCCTATTTCACAATCAAACTTTTATCAAAGTACTTGCAACAACTGCTAGCATATTCTATAATGATTATTGATCTCTAACAAGGTCCTATTTTGTGTGTTCATTCTAGCAGGCGAGGAAGTTGGGAAGACCTTTGGTCATTGCAATATTGGTTTTAAGCTATTCAGTAGGGTTCCAGCCAAGGTAGAACACGAGCTGCTCTACAGGCTTCAGAAGCTGGTGAAAATTACAGTTAAATATACACTTCTAATATGTATAAATTTCTAGTTGTTTGTGTATTTAATCCTACAGTGATCATGTCAGCAAGAAGATGAGCCTTGTCCTTCTCCCACCTGCACCTCTTCTAGAGGTACTCAGTTACTGACTCGTCTCTGGCTTCTGTTGATGAGGGAAATAGCTGCAGTTGAAAGGGTGCTGCTGCCATGTGAAGTTGGAAGGGGTATTGTTAGTATGTAAAGCTGTGGTTCATTTATATGCCAAAGGTGGAATTTAGCTTGGCTTGGCCTTGCTTGCTTTTGGCCAACAGGTAGCTCATAAATATTGGCAGAACAAAAATTAATCTGAAAAGGTGTCTTTCATTGATAAAGCCTCATTAATGAAAACAGGTCGCTCAGGAGCGGTAAAGGTAAGCTTTTACGCTCATTTAAACTCTGCATCTTTAGGCTTCTTGTCCATTCTCCTCTTCTGAACTCTGCATTTGTTGATTATGGAGCTTTTCCAACTTTCTGGCTCTGGGAGTGTGCTGTACATGTTTTTTCTTACTGCGTATGGAAATTTTTGGCTGCCCTTTTGAATAGCTCTTAGCTTCTCCCTCACTCCCAGTTCAAGTGCACCTGTCTTTCAAAATGTGTTTTTCTTAATCTGCATTAGTAGTTCTTCACTACAATACAAATTCTAACATACAGGGTTTGTAAAAGTGAAGAGCCCTGCTGCGCACTGGATTTCATTAGTCTTTGGCAGAACTGTATGTGGAGACTAATTTGCTTCTCTAATTTTAGAGTGTTAGTCTATTGCTTTCCTCACCTTCACCCTCACAATTGGTGGAGATCAAATCTTCAATAAACAAACATCACTTCAGAAGTGATTTAATGTTATTGCCACTAGTTCTTCATCTGTCCTTCAGGCAGATAACCATCAATTAATTAAAAAAATTTTTTGGAAATATAATAGTGTACTTGAATAGCTATGCCTTCTGGACCATTGTGTGTTATTTGTCTTGCATTTTGGTATATCATGAAGACTTAAGGCGTGTTTAACAATAAGTTTTCCCTTGCTCTGTGCACGATAGCCATTAGCTTTAAAAATATCCAAAACCTGAACAACCCTCCCCCTCAAACATCTTTTTCTTTTCATGATGAAAACAGACTGTGTAACAGAATAACTCATTTATGACTATAATGAGATAAATACAGCTGTCAATATAATGAAAATTTACAGTATCAAAACCTCGTAAAAATATTTTCTAGTAAGCACTTAAGTGCTTATTCCTATTGTATTTGGTATTAAGGATTCACTTAAGATTTGGGCTGTTCTGCTGCTTCCCATGGGTCTATGTGATCTTAAGGTGTGATCTATGGATTATTGCCTCCTTCCTCCTACCCTCCCAAGAGCCCTGACATTTGTGGGCTTTTGAATGTTGGCAGCAGTTTTGCTCTGCTACTCTGTAGAGGGCTGACTCTTGCAAGCTGAGGCTGAAAATGATTCTTGCAACAAGTGCTTCCTATGGTTTACACTTTGGAGAGAAGACAGCTATGAATTACAAAGAAGGGCAGCTTTTCAGTTTTAAACAGATACAGTATGATCACTTTAACAAAACCCTGACCTTTTGGCTTGATCTGTTTGTATTTTGGTATGTATTTGTTCTGCTGCTGCTCCTGACTCTAGAATTGTGCAGAACATGGTAATAACAAAGCAGCAAGTACTATGCTTGGAGAAGACCAAGTAAGGAAACTGTTGGGCTCTGAAAGCCTCTTATGTAAGCAATGAAATGCTATAGTGTCATTTTCTGTTTGGTTTTGAACAATTATGGAAATCACTGACAATTGCCAAAAAGCAGGAGTACTTCAGTTTCCAGACTACTGTTGTGTGACAGGGAGCATTCATTCTCTGTAATATTTAGCCTTTTTTTTTTTTTTTAAACATGTCTGCTTGGTACTGGCAGATTTCATCTTTTTTTGCAGCTTCTGGCTAGATATCTTAATTGGAAATGGCCCTCTGGCAGATGTACTGTAGCTGGAAGCATTGCCTCAACTTACCGATGCTGTTTGATGTATTGCATTTGCTGTTTCTGAATGACTGAAAATGCAAAACATTAATCCCAGACTCGTGTAGGGTTTTTAATAGCACTGCCACTCCTTTGTAATGCAGAGGTTTTATTAATTTGTATATGGAGGCTTTTCTACCACCTTCATTCCTATTTGTCCTTCCAGGATTTTTCTAACCTGAAATACCTTTTTAAAGAGCACTTTTATCTCTTGGTGGGGTGGGGAAGGCCACCAAATCCAGTTTGTTTTTGATTTGCCATCATTATGGAGTTCTCTGTGCTGATGACATGGTTACTCAGAGTGTTACATTGAAATATGGCATAATCTGAGACATTGTTTTTCAAGAGGATTTGAGACTGATGGAAATGTAGGGTTTAAAACTTAAACTGGGAGAATATTTACTAAAGAGACCTTTTGATGCAGTTGTCCAGTTTAATCTTTTTAAATGATTTTTAGGCTTTGTGCAAAAGTTATAATACTTTTAACAGCTTAGAGAATGCAGAATCAGATTCAAAACCAAAAGCTTTTGACAGGCGGTTTTATTCAAATTACCAATACTCCTTTTAATAAGAGGATTTACAGTACTCTTTCGTACCACATATGTCTATTGTGTAGCCCCAGCAACAGTGCAGCTCACAGTTATTTTAAAATATACAATTACACCTGTTTATCCCTGCCACAAAGGCTAGGTAAGAAGCCTTTTCTTGCAGAAATGCTTGCTTAATAGCCAGGACAGCTGGAGAAGTAGGATTGAATTGCAGCTTTAGGGGTTTGGGTCACTTGGTCTTTGACTTCAGGGATGCATTTCACAACAGGAGAGTTCATCGTCTTTGTACTTTATTGGAAACTGGGAACCTATAGAAGGGCGATTGCTTTCTTAGCAGTCTTCCCTGACCTAGTCATCTCTTCAGCTGTGAGTGGCATTTCAGTATTATGGTGGTGGAAGGTAGGAAAAAAAAGGCTATAGTATAGGAGAGAGAACCCCTAAGATTTGGAAAGAAGCTAGCCTGTGCCATATGCTACTGCTTTAGCCTATTGCATCTAGTAAACCACATTGAGATAGGTGCCAATCTCGCTGTTTGATTTATGCCTTTATGGAATACAAAGCCTTCCTCGTTCAGAATCTCTTGAAATGGGGACAGTCCAGCAGAGCAAGATCATAACCTGGTCTCTTGTGTTACCTCAAGCAGCAGCATGAAAACAGCGTGATCCTTGTTAACCTCAAGTAACAACAACGGTGGTCTTAGTGCAGTTTGTAACTGCTAGTAAGTAATTAGGGCACTTCTAGTGCAACAGCTTTTCTTCTCTCTCCCTGCAGCAATGGATTATTTGCTGTAGTATTTGTACTGAGGATATAGCTCATCTCCTTTAGTGCTGGAGTACAAGGTTGGAGAATCCTTGTCAAATGAGTTTGTAATTGAAACAATTACTGATGTTAGTATTTTTTATTTTTGGGTGTTTGTTCTTGTAGCTGTTACTCACAACTGCAGCACAGTTGCTCTTCAAACAGGACTGTGCCAGCAAGGAACAGTTTGTGTGCTCTAGAGACTCTTGGTCTTGTTTTCTTGCCCAAATGATTCTTTAGAGATGCAACTATGGTGCAAACTTCCCATGTCATTGTCAGTGTACAACAGTTTGTTTCACTGTTTCATGAGTGTGGTCAAATGATGAGGGGGTAATGCTATTTAATGAGTGTGAACAAGGCTTTAAGTCCACCTCTCCATTTTCTAAAATCCTTTGAATTGTCTTTCAATCCTCTTCCTGGAAATAAGCTGTGAATTTGAGGAAAGGGATGAAACAATCTGAATTTTATCAGCTATGTGGCACTCTTAACTCTGCTTGCTGATGAGAAGTCCTGCTGCCCAGGGAACACAGCAATATGACGGGTTTTGCTGCATAATCTGTCTGGCCAGCTGTATTCTAATCTTTTAGTTTTAGGGGGGGCCTGGTGGGGGAAGAGACTAGCTTTAAGGCAACACTGTTTTCAATAGATACCTTTGAAAATAGGATTGAAGGACAATTTGGTATGTCTGTGCTCTTAACACAGCTCTGAAGCTGGTAAGTATTGAAGGATTTCATGCCATAATAAGGATATTTTGGCCTGATCACAAATGTCAGCATGGCATCTCATTTCATAAGGCAAAAAATCATGTCGTTTGTTGAAGTACGTTTGCTGTCTGTTTTCTAAGTAATAAAATGATCTTTTGGCCTCAGTGTGTGTATGTATCACTGAAATTCCCCTCACCTTAGAAGGTTATGAGACTCCTGGAGCTGTGGTGATCCAGCTACTTCAGGAAAGTAGGGTGCTTGTATCTTGGGGAATTCCCTGCCTCGGAAATCCAAAATAGATGGAAGAAGAGGTCAAAGCAGAGCTCACAATTGTGAGCTGCATAGGGCAGAAGGTTAGGGTTTTACCCTTTTTCCCATCTGTAGATAGGTCATATAAAGCAATAAAACTCTTCAGAGAAAAGACATCAGTTATGAACACTTAACACTTGTCAATTACAAGGTCCATGTGATTGAAAAAGGCTTGAGAACTCACCAGTCTGATCTGCAGCTTGGAGGTACCTCCTAGCTGGTGTGCGTTGCAGCCCAAGTACAGCTGCCATGGATGGATTCCCCGGAGAGGCGAGGATAAGCACTTCATGCCATTAAGCTGTGCTTCCCATGAATACTCTGAGTGGGAGTGTGCTGTTCTCAAAGTATTGACCTCCATCCACATGTGCTCCATATTGTGCTTTTTCTATGCAAGTTGTGTTATTGTAGATGCTAATGTCTTCTCTAATTCTTTGTTTTCTGCACCTCATTGCTTTGTTCTTTATAAGATCTTTTGTTTTCTGCTGCTCTGTCACTGCATTTCTGCTGCCCCTCCCTCTAGCTGGGTTTGTCAAGTCGCCCATGTCAGAAACTAAACTCACGGGGGACGCCTTTGAACTGTACTGTGATGTGGTTGGGAACCCCACTCCAGAGATCCAGTGGTGGTATGCTGAAGTCAACCGGGCTGAGTCTTTCAAACAGCTGTGGGATGGCGCTCGGAAGCGCCGTGTCACCATTAACACTGCCTACGGGGCGAATGGGGTGAGTGTGCTGAGAATAACCCGCCTTACCTTGGAAGACTCTGGGACTTACGAGTGCAGGGCCAGCAACGATCCCAGGAGGAATGACTTGAGGCAAAATCCCTCCATAACGTGGATTCGAGCCCAGGCTACTATAAGCGTCCTTCAGAGTGAGTCCGGCACCCTACAGTAGTGGTACTGTAGTATCTAGAGGCAGTCTAGTGACCCTTACCCTCCCGTTACCCCGATAAAATACCCTCTACTACCTTGTCCTGTTGTTTTGAACCTGAGACTGCTCCTCTGCCTGTAGTGCTGATGTCTGCCATCTGTGTCTCTTCTCCTTAGGATCAAGGGACTTGGGAAAATCTATGGATCTGTTTTATAGCTTCTGTGTGAAAACAAGCTTGGTGTTGAATTTGTGTTTCTTCCCTACTCCATTTAGTTTTGTAGTAGGTTTCCAGCCACACTAATGCTAGCTCCTCCATGAGTGCCTTTGTATTTGACTTCTGTGTTCTTCCCAGGTCTAACCATTTTACTTTTATTTCTTCTGTTCTCTTGGAATTTCTCTGAATGCCTTCTCACATGATTTTGGTTGCATATGTGCTTCTGTACAAATACTTCCCTTTCAGTTACCTGTGACTGTTAATGTTTGGATTTTTCCATGAAGTTGTGGTGTTTCTTTTCCTCTCTGAACAGCAGCATGTTCCTAATGAGTTCTCTGATGCAGCAGCACTGAACTGATGCAGCTATTCTTAATACAGCCTATGAAAGAGGAGGGGGAAATATCCTCCCCCCGTGTTGAACTAATAACTTTAGCTAAATGACTTTCATCTGAGAATGCAACTTTTGGCAGCAGGAAAGCTTTCAAAAGCAGAGAATATGGTTGACCCAGAATTGCTTTTTGTTCTTTGTTGTTACAAGGCTTTTCTGCATTCAGCTTGCTTTTAAAGCAGTCCCAAACAAGTTTGGAAATTTGTATCATCAGAGTCAGTAGAGAAGAACCATGTTTCATTTTGTGTAAGATGCAAAACTTGCATTTGATAGCAAGATGAAGCAAATGTCTAATGAGTTATAGGTCTAGTGAATTAAATCTGCAACATGAGCTTGCTGCGTGGAGGTACCGAACTTGCTTTCTCAGTGGTTTCTCAGTGACCTAAGGTGGCAAAGAATAGAGCATAGGTGTTGTCTAGCACAGAGCACAATATTGTAAGTAAACCTTTTCTGTACCACTTTGAGTTTTGTTTGGGTACAAAAATGTCAAACTCTGTAATTATGTCTCAGACCAAAACAACCCCAAAACTCTCCCTAAGGTGTGGTGCTGCAGTTGGCACTGCTGGATCAGAGACCTTCCCTCTGGAAAATGGAAACAACATCAATATATGTGGAAAAGTAGACAGTGAGCCCAGTGATGAGGTTTGACTTGAAAATTTCAGTGGCATTGGGTCATTCAGCTCAAACCTGCTCAGCTTTCAGTCCTAATGTTTGATTCCTCTTTTGTCCTTTGAGGTCCCAAAGGACTCAGATGGGTAGATTGCTTGCATGACCTACCACAGTAAGAGCCATGTAATTTTAGGAAATGATACTATCTTAAGACAAAGCTGAAAAATTTTGTCTTCTAGGAAGTAATGTCTCCTGCAGATCCCCTCTGCCCCTGTTGAGACCTTTAGTTTTTCTTGAGTGTGGCAAGCCTGTGGTGGTCTTGTGTTCTTCTCTTTGTGTCCAGTAAGTTTTAGTAACCTACTGAGGGAGAAAATCCTTTTCATATGAAAAGTCACCATTTGTGAATGAATTGTTGTGAACATATCTCCATATGGAAAGCAGGTTTTTCCTCTCTCAGGCCATTGACACTAACCTGCTCCAGGGATTGAAGTTTAACCTTTCATCTTCATCCCCAGTTAACATTGTCTTGTAATTTGGGAGTGTGTGTATTGTGACTTCATTGCTAAGTGCCTTGTGCCTGGGATAATTCTTCTGCTTTTGTGTTTTACTCAAAGTGTGGGGAAATGTTGAACCAAATACTTTAATGCTTTTACTCTGTAATATTGTGTATATTAAGAGATCTGACCAGCTACTGCTTGGGAAGCAGACCACTTGGACATCAAACTCCTGCGTGACCATGCTGGAAATGGAGATAAGGGGGGAGGCAGGTTTCTAAGCTGTCCCTGGAAGGTAGAGACCATCTTACCTGAAGTTGCCCAAAATGTCTCAGCTGCTGTATTGTGTGTGTGTGAACACAACTAGTCTTTGAAATGGGCATTTCCTGACTAAGCAGTGTTGGAGTTTCCAGCTAATGGTGGATATTTTGCTGCTGGCCTTATTTGATATCAACATCACTGAAAGGAAACATCAAATGTATCAAAAGAGCACAACCTCTTTCACTGTCCTTTAAATCACATCTTGTCTCAAATACCAGAACTTGAATGCAGACAGTTAAAGTGCAACTTGATTTTTAAAAGTTAGCATCCAAGAACTAGCATCTGGCTTCTATCTTATTCCTAATTTGGATAAAGAATTCCACCTACTGATGGTTTGGGTTTTTTAAGTTGCTTGGTTTGTTTTTTAACTTTAAAACCTGATCTCTACATAAAATGGGGAGTTTAAGTGATATGTGAATAAAATACTCTTCAGCATCTTGCTCTTAAGATCAAGTGGACATCTTTCTTTGGATGTCGCTGTCCTAGTAGTATTCCACTTGCAGTTTGCCTTCTAGAATTAAATCACACTAGGACTGCCCAATTGCTGCTTTTTTAATATATTTTATTTCATTAAATAAACTGAAGTAACATAAATGCAGGTAGAAGATGTAAATGAAACTGCAGTTGCCTTTAATTTTCTTACCCTAAAACTTAACAAGTTGCAAGTCAGACACAAAAAATGCTCCAGCAAAGCAAGCTTGAGATGGCTGTAAATATTTTCTGGACATCACAGCTTAGCAGATATGTAGGTAAAAATAGGTGTGAATTTGCCGAAGTAGTCATTGGAGCTCCAGGCAGGTTTTTCTTCTGTGTTCTGGTTCATCAGTGTTGGAGGCTAAAGAGTACATTATCAACAGAATATGAAAGCCAGAAGATTACCACTGTCAAAATCCTTCTGGATTAAGTCTTGTAACTTTTTAGTTTCTGTAGGGACTTGATTCAGATTTTTTTTTTCTGACTTTTTCCTATTGCTAGCATTTGTATAATGCTTTCTGATGGCAGCACGTATGCTTTCCGTTTCTAGGATTGCTGCAGGCTGATCACCACTTTAGGTTGCGTCTCAGCACAGCACAGACAGCATCAGCATCTGTTATAACAGTGCTTGCTAGATGCGTTGCGGTCTGTTACAGCGGCCTGAAGCCTGTCCTGCCAGCATCCTCCTTCTGAAAGGAAACCACTGCATTTATTTTGCAGGCTACAGACTTGAAGACACTGCTTTCATTGTCAAAGAAAAACGTTTAAAACAAAACCCAGTATGATCAGTGAATTCTGCCAAAAGTTATTTCTCTAGATAAGTGTTCTGACACTGAATCACTGTTCCAAACACATTACTAAAAATATTTCCAGAGCTCTGTTAGTGTTTTTTTGAGAATGGACACAAGCTTTTTGTTGAGTATGGAGAAGCATTTAGGGCAGTCTGGTAATGGTATGGCTTTAACAAAACAATTTTATACCCCATAGGATCCAAAGAGATCCTTGCATGCTTAAAATGCCCAGTATGGGAACAATGAGGCAAAACACAGTTGAAAGTGTGTGGTAATAGCAAAGTGTCTATGAGAAGTGTCAAAACTCCCTCCATTACTACACTATCTGCGTTTTTCTGCGGTTAAATGATAGTCCTACTTTTAAATAGCTGTAAAAAGAAGCTATGTAGCCAGCCTGCTGAAGAAAGGAGGAAAGGATATACAGGAGTCAAATGGCTTTGTCAGGTTATTAGTAGGTAGATAATTTTTCTCCCTGCCTCTCTGGGCAATAATCTAAGTACTGTACTATTGGATAGATGAATGTTTTATGTGATGAAAAATGCAGTGTTTCTGACGGTACTGGTATTTTCCACTTCCCCTCGTTCCATTCCATAATTTGTGTTCCAAGTACTTTGCAGAAGAATATCCAAAAGACTGTATGGATGTAACTAAATTTATATTCCAAATATGTTGCCACAAGGCATAACAAAATTTACAGGAATAAAAATCCTTTGCTGACTTGCAAAAATCATGAAGACATTCATTACTGACTGACTTCCTCATCCTCCTGCCCTTTGCTGCCTACCAGAATGCAGAGAAGGCAGCCATTGCATTCAAGAGAGGTTGCCGCTGCAGGAGTGTGGTTGGTGAAACAAGCAACTGGCAACAGCTACCTCCTTGGAATTCATTTCACCCTTTAAAGTGAGGAAATACATCAGAGAGAGGACACACAGCAGCATTTACATGGTAGAGACTGCTATAGCAGTGGTCTTTAGTTCAAGCTGTAACTATAGCCAATATTAAATCTAGATATTTTTGGAAGACAAATAGCAAGAATTCTTAAATATCCTTTAAGTGCTGTCATCTTGTGTTAGGGGTTTGGTTTTGTTTTGGGTTGTTTTGGTTTTGGTTTTTTTACAGAATACTTGAAACCAGCTCTGAGCCATGAGACCATCAATAGAAAGGTCTTTTTTCCAAGTTTGGGAAGAAGTGTGTCTCCAACTATGCTAAAAATTAATCAGCCTTATTTATTGGAGAGTAATATCTGTCTGCATGATCTTAAGAAAACGTTGTTATTAAATGTAAGGACAGTGCCCTCATACCAATCTTCTCACTAATGAAAGGCTTTCCCCTAAAAAATACGAATTTGATGTTACCATCAAATGTAATGTGAAACAGCCTGGGTTCAATTCCTGATGCAGCCAGCAAAGTGTGTAACTCTTGTGGTCTGTTTATGCAGTGAGGCTCACATTCTTTTTTTTTCTTCATAAATGTTTATGATTAAGGTTACTTTAGAAATGAAATGGTTCCTGACTCTAACATGGTGTATATTCTTACTTTTATTGTTAAGCATCAAGGGCTGCTTTCAGCCATTCTTCATCAGACTTGTGCCTTATTGACTCACACTGGGTACTTGCTTGAATTTCAGACATCAGAAAAGTTGTGCTATTTGAAATATCTTGTGTGCACAGGATGTTTTCCTTAAGTAGACATTAGTCTTTTTGCAGGGGGAAGTCCAGAAATATTAGTCAGAAGACTGTCTAATTTTGAGGGCTATTCTATATAGAAAATGGGTTTGTTTTAAACTTCAAAGTAAGTAGAGGAACCAAGTAATAGCCAGAAAGAAGTTGCTTCCAGCAGCTGAGACCAGCTGATCTCTTATATGTCACAGGACAAGTGTTTTCCCATGTTACGGTCAGTAGTGTGTAAAAAATGATTAATGGTGTTACACAGAAATTTGTAGTGATGTTAAATATGAAGATAAGCAATCTAAATAAATTTCTTTTTTCCATATAAGGGTGCTGATCCATAAGGTGTTGCCTTCACTAGTGGTCGGCTGTTCTCTTGTGACTTTCTCGATGTGTCCCAAATTAGTGCAGTAACATTCCTTGTGTAGTCTTTCTCCCTTCCCAATTTCCCTTTTGAATTTTAGACTAGTGTGGCACACTTGCCAGTGAAGATTTGTTGCTATTTAATATGTCCTTTGTTTCAGAGCCCAGGATCAATGCCAGTGAGGATGTAGTCATTCATCTGTATGGTCCGGCTGTCACACTGCAGTGTAACCTCACCACAAGCCCCAGCCCCCTTTCTGCCAGTTACTGGGTGAAGAATGGAGAGGAGATCCCTGGCACTAGAAAATCTTCAAACACTACAGAATACAAGTAAGCCTCTTTGGAATAATCTAATGTTACACTGGAGAACGACAAGCCTGGTAGACATATGGCTTTGGAATAGGTGATGGGATGTTGGGACTCCAAGGTCCCTGGTTCAGCTTCACAGTGGTCAGACAAATTGAATTGATCTGCATGAGAGGCTCCACAAAAAGTACATCTGTGAATAGCGTTAGAAGAACAATTCTGAAAAATTGCTGTCTACGGCTGTCCCAGTTAGCTCATGTAAACATAATATCATCAAAAACATACTGTAAACTTCTCTTTTCAGTCTAAACTCATTTAATTCTTTTCTAGAATATACATAATATGTGGACATAGGCACAGACATATAGTCTAGTTTTCTTTTCCTCTGATTATCTTGTGCAGTCTTAGTCTTTCTTATGTCTACATAAAGATGGATCTGCAGCTGTGCATTTTTAGTGTGCAGGGAAATGCAGCACATAAATCACTGCTGAAATAAGCTGTTTTAGTAATTTTCTGGCCTTGGGAGGTGAAAGATGGTGTTGTCCGAGTTGTGACTGATGAGTTGTCAGACCACTACTATGAAATGATACCAAATCTTGATTAAACTGGTACACCTGTATCACTTGTGCTTCTTATTTGTCAGTACATCCGCATTTTCAGTATTAATCTGTTCCATGTGCACATGCTCTGGCTTTGTTTCTACCTTCCATCTAAGGGTGTGAAGCAGAACAGAACGTGTACAGCCACCTCTTGTTTCACTATAGCTTGCATCGAGCAGAAATCCTTTGAGGGTTTCTGTATTCTTGAAATGGGGCTTTCTTGCCATGGAGTTGATGACAGCATATGAAGCTTGCTCAGTGATGCTATCAGACATCTGGTTTGTATGTGTAATTTTCTTGCCTTTTTTTTTTTTCCCCCCCTCCCGCCTTCCATTTTCTTCTCTTGATGCCAGCATGGATAGCAAACACAACTTTCTATTCAGTGTTAAGCTAGGATGAAGATCACTTAAGGAATGTCTTAATCACTGGTGGTAACTTACTCTTTGGAGACATTAGACCACTTCAGTCCCTCTTACTTGGCTGTTATGTCAGAAAGAGGTGGTTATGTCTGGGCAAGGCCCACTGTATTATAGTGCATCTGGTTTACTGTGCCTTGTCTGCACTAAAGCAAGGAAACATGCCTATACACTGAAATGGCTTTTTTTTCCTGCCTCTAGCAGAGAGTACTGTGGGCTCTTTACCATGCTAATGTTGCTTACTGGCACAGCATTAAGAAACATTCAAGGCTTTCAGTGCCTTAGCAAAGCATCCTTTCATCCACAGGATTATAGAAGTTGTGTTTGATTCTGATAAAGATGTGATCAAGTTTTTCCTTTTGTTTTCCACTTTAGCTCAGTTTGCATCATCTGTTCAACTTTGCAGTTAAAAAAAAAGTCTCATTTAGTTCTATAGTTAAATCCTGTTATTTCCTCAGTACAATGTGTAACTCTGGGTCTGAGTTTTAAAGGCTCTGCTTTCTTATCTAGCAATTAACTTGATGAGCAGTCTTGTCCAAAAGCATGAGCTTGAGTGCTACTAAAGGTACATTACATCAAGATTACTGAAAATTGCATGTTATTATTCAGGAAACTAAGTATCAAGGCTGAATTCTCTATAATCTGTTCCAACATAGGGTGGATTTTTCCTTTCAAATTTCTCAGTAAAGTAAGAATTAAACTTGCTTTCAGTTTTAATGTCCCGGAGAAGGAAGAAGTAAGGTGGGCAGACTGTAAGATAGTCACTTTGTTCTAGGTGAACGAAGGGTTGGTAGAGCATGCTGCAGTCACAGGACAGCTTGAGAATTTGGGAAAATTTACATTTGCAATGTAGACCTCAAATTCCTGCTCATTTATAAGCTGCTATGACGTATGTTGTAGTTTCAGGCTTTCTGTGGCATTTCTTCATTGCGTGTCGTCACACTGCATTTGATTTGTTCCTTAACTTCTAGCTTGCTTTGGTTACTGGTTTTGGGTGGGGTTTTTTGTGGTTTTTTTATCCAGAAATACTACATTCATGCAAGTATTGTCAACATAGTTATAGTTAAAAGAGGTTATTTAACTTCAGCACTCTTTTTATGTGATTGATTATTGATTACTTATTTTTCTTAAAAAATAAAAAATGTTTCAGGTTCTTGGTGTTTCAGTCATTAAGATGTGTTGTTTTGCTATGAAATGTAGTTAGTTCATTGAAGTTCAGTGTTGTTTACCGTTCGGAAAGCTTCAGAATTTGTAAGTGAAACTATGTACCTTAAAAATCCTGCATCATACTGACATTACAAATTGAATGCCTTTCCTAATTCTTCATTCAGACTTGATGTAGCTCCTCTTGCTGGTAGGCAGCTATAGTCAGAAAGCTCAGAGTTAAGTACAGCTTTTTAGTCACCATTTTTAATTAAAAATGGGGCAAGAATTATTTGTAGTGTATGCTTTTACAAGCAGAAAGTACCTGGAAGTGGTTCTGGTCATCCTGTGCTTTCATTCTGGAGGCTCGTCCCCTAGTCTACATTGATAGTTTGGAGGAGAAAAGTAGTGATTTCTTTCTGAATTCCTCATCAGTTAATTCAGAGTTAAGTAGCAGATTACTGAGCTAAATTGAAGAAAATGGGTTTTTTGCGTATTTTTGCATCTGCTGAGAAGTCTATGCCTATGAAAGGCTGGGCTTTTCCTAAAACCACAGGACTGAGGGAAGTTGTTGGCTAAGCAGACTTGTTTCAGGTACTTGTTTGTCTGTAAAACTTTGCAGCTTTATCAACTTACACTTGCTTTAATGGTTTACAGTAATAATACTCTAGTAGAGGCTGCCATAGTTTCACACTTTAGAAAGAAGCTTATGCAGAACTGAAAGAATACAATGTCTTACTGCCCCCCTGCTTTAAGCATTCACTGTGGTGGATAAAAAGCAGTGGTCAGACTGTGATTATTTAACTATTAACTTATTAACTTATTTATGCTATTACAGAAAACCAGGTACTTTCTCTGCCTTCCCTCACTATTGTAGAGTTGTAGGATAGCTTAGTAATGGAAGTAGTCAGGTAGAGTTGTCCCGTTGCAGCTGGGTGAGGACTGCACCTTTTCCAGCAATGTCAGCAGGCACTAACGTTCAGCGTTGCTGCATGTTTTCTAAGGATACTGGACCTGCCTACAGTTTAAAGACAGTTACTGCTTTGTTTGATACTAAGTAATCATTCTTTCTGTCATTAGGATAATCTTTAACTCTGTGAAAAGTGGTAATATTACTGTTTATCTGAAAGACATATTAACTTTATAACTAACTTCAAAGTTTCACTGGTGACTCTGTAACGTAAGTGCTGTAAACACAGTGAAGACTCCAGTCAAAGTATTGTGTTAAACTGAGCAGCTTTTTCCACATGTCTATGCAGTTTCCATGTGTAATTAAATTATTTTATTACAATGCTCTTCTGCAGGGTTCTGTTCGTCTCCATGCTGTTTACTTAATGTGTTTTTAAAAAATTAGTAATTAAAAAACAAAGCTAAGAAGCATTTCAGTAATGGGAGGGAGAGGTGGGGAGAACTCTGACTTATTCTGTGCTGTGTGGAGATGTAAACTCTGCATCACATCGTCATATGCCTGTAGTCTAAGATTGTCTTTTGTAGGTAAATATCTGAAGAACATACGCTTAGAGCTTTTAAGTCATTTGTATCCAAAAGTTTTTTCAAAGGACAGCAAAAGCTGGTGGACTTGAAGCTAGCACCATCTCGAATGTAAATTCATCTTGATTTTTTTTTTTTTTGGCATTTGTTGCAGCTCTGATTTTCTTCTGGCTGGCTTGCATCTGTTTTTTCCTCTACTAGTTGTTATTGTATTAGTCTTTCCTAATTTTAAGTGGCAGCAGGTTCCTGTGTGGTGTCTTTTTCCTTCATGAGTTGACCAGCTTTTGCAGTTTTTCCGCATCCAGTCTGAGTCAGAGAAAACTATTAATGGACCAGTTTCATTTCAGTTATGAAAAAAAACCCCAGCTTATGAGATGGCAGTGTTAGTCTTGATTGTATTTGTAGTCTGTTGCTTTCCAATTGGCCACGTATGATTTTTTTCAATGCAGGTAGTACATACAAATCACACTTCTCCCTCAATGGAGGTGATATTTGCCTAATAGGCTAGTGACTTGAGGATGACTTGTATCAAATTAACTGTAGTGCATAATTAACAAGTGTTGGGCTCCTGTCAAACTGCTTTTCAGTTAAATGCAGCTTCTCCAGCTAAATTAGTACTGACTTTCCAGACTAGAGCTCACCCTCTTTCTAGGCAAACAATATCCTTTATTTCAAGTAGGTATGTCTGTACAACATACCTGGAATTAACAAGTAATACCTGTGAAATTCAGTTAAAAGATTAAAGTGGGAGGTGGGTGGGGGGAGTAAATTCCTAGCCTGCTCATTTTTGGTTGCTTACACAGTACCTAACATGGCTCATGTGTTCTTTCCCTGTCTGCAGGATTTTGAAGCCCAGAGCAGAAGAGTCAGGGGAATACTTGTGCGTGTTTGTGTTTTCAAACTCTCCTATAGCCAACGCCACTATAGAAGTGAGAGGTACTCTTGTTTTGTTTTGTTTTGTTTCCTCTCCCTGAAAGTGAAATGCTTTCACTGCCTCTGTCATCTCACTCAGTGTCCATACAAGACAGCTAACTCAAGAGGCCTTTCCTCATGATGCGTCTAGTCCTTGGTTACAATTTCAAGGGGAGGTCTTGCATGCAGTCATAGCGGTAAGATCTCACAGATACAGGAATACCACCATTGCATTTGTGGTCCACATAGGGGATACTAAAACACCTTCTAGCACCCACTTCTGCATTCCTTTGGTAAATTTGTCTATCACAAAAGAGGGTGCCTGTCCATCAGGATCAAGGTTGCTGTAGAATATGTCTGTGCTCATGCAAAGACAACTGTGGTTTCCTCCCTGTTTCACAGTAAATAAGGCCTCCTGAATATTTTCAATGTACTTTGAATTTGTCTGTTCTGAATAGGAAAAAAAGAACAACCAGTATCTCCTGTGTGGCAATGTGGAACTGGTTTTTGTCTGCAGAGATTATTTCAGTTGCCGGGAAAGCCTGGGTTCTGGTTAGGACAGGCGCCCTGTAGTAGATTGGGGTTTTCTATTTTCATGCACCTTTTCTGTCTTGTGCATGTTAGTAGTCTTCTGACATCTTTATGACCCTAAAATAGTAGATAGAAACTGCAAAATGTGAAAGGTTTGCACAGAGTTTTACTGTAATTTTTGAAAGAAAGAACAGTGTTTCTGTTAGACATAAAACATAGAGGTAACATGGAGATGATGGTATCTTATACAGTGTTAAACTGCTGCCACAATACAGTGGTTTGTTCATTGAATAACTGTGGAAATTACTGGCCCACTGCTCTGCAGTAGCCATGGTTTGCCCCTTAAGTGCTGCAGTAAGATGGAATTGATGCATTATGGCAGCTTTGTTAAAGGCAGATGAGTTCATGCAAAGAAGTCTTGGAAGCAGCCTGTGTGCGCCTGGGACTATACTGGTGCTTGTTTATGAAGGTGTGCTGTAAACTTGCTTGAAATCTGAGTTAACATTACCTACCATCTTCCTTACATCCGCAGCTTAAATGTAGAGCTTCGTCTGCTGCTGTTTGAAAATAGTGAGTGGGGAGGAGGGTGCTTTACACTATTTCTCAGCACCCCTGTACCAGTGATGCAACCTAACCTGATCTGTATTGTCATCATTACTAATTAAATTAGGTACCACAGATCTGCAGCAAAAGCTGACCTCTTTCCTGAGAATTTCTGGTGCCTCACTGAAAACTGCATGGTCAGGTTCTTGAAGCCGAAGTGAGGAAGTGGGAGTAATACAGCAGTCTGTGTGAAATGACAAATGCACAGTATTATCCTGAATACGTTTTTCCTCTCTAGAGAACAGCATCTTTTGAACCATACAAACAGTTTCCTGGGGAAGAGAAATATTGCCATATAAATAAGCATTCTGTGTGATACTCTACCAAGAAAAGCTTTCTGCTTTCCTGTGTTGATTTAAAAAGTTTTGTTTTCAATGATCTTGCATAAAACAACCTATCAAAATATATCTAGTTTAACCAAATCTGGTGCAGAAGCTATCTCTGCAATGGAAAAGGAAATCTAAAATATGTGCTCATGCAAGTGCACCAGAAGTTCCTGTTGGCCTGGGATTAAAAGACTCTAACTGCACCTCTAAAAATAATTACTGCCTTGCTTACAGCAAATTGAATTCAAATGTATTTCTGGTGAGCTTGTCTTCTGGGTGTTCAAGGTACACAAGTGTGTGTGTGTTTGCTTGTATTAGTTGTTTTTTTTTTTTTTTTCATTCTGCTTTTAAGCTCTAATTGCTATATCTTCCAATATTATCTTAATTAAGATCTTAGTACTTTTCTGCCTTCTCTAGGCTGCTTTGGGTGTCAAACCACTTCCAGAGACAGGAAATTTAACTTCGGTAATAGATTAAGACCTTTTTTAGCTTTGTATAATCTCTTAAAAGACCTTTTGGAAATGTTTAGCTTAGGGCTTCTCTGCTCTTTAGTGCCAGGTGGGGACACCAAAAGAACTTGGCAGGGAGGTTTACAGGGAAGTAGGATTTAACATTGGAGAAAGAAAAGCCAATATATCTGATTGAAGTACTGGCACAAAGGGCACAGGGAGAAAAATAACTAATCCTGCTAACAACTTTTCACAGGGAATTTATATATACATACAAATGAGTAGTCATCAGTTAAAAGTTAATGACTTCAGCACTGCTCTTGGGAGGTATTACACCTGCAGCTTGCTCAGCAGTCGCAATTCCAGGACTCGGTAACCCTTCCAGGACTCAGTAACCCTACGCTCCAGCTCTTCCTTACAGCATCACAAGAGTGGCTGATGGGCCTCCAATTCCTTCTTGGTAGAGAGAAGTACCAGGGGTTGTCTAGAGTGGGAAGTACCTTGTCAAGTCTTCTGCAAAGCAAATTGGAAATTGGAACGCATGTGTACTTTTAAACTGAAAAGATGCTTTCCTATCTAATTCCTGTTACTTGGAAACTTACATAGTAATAAATTGGGAATGCGTTTAAAGCACAAGTTAGAGAGCGTTGCAGTCTCCTTGCAGTCCTAGAGCTGTACATAAATTCATTCTGATCAGAGAATACTCATTTGAGTTACTGCTCCTGGAAGAGCCATACAGCTAAACTTGTATGGTATTGCACATATTTTCTTGGATGTAAATGTCTCTGAATAATATCCATGCTAGTTGCAAAGGATACACAGTCTTTTTTTTACTTTGCAAAGGAAGGCATTCTCTGCGATTCCTGCAGTTTGGTGTAAATATTCTACACGTTCTGCCAAAACAGTTCTAGTTCTCAAAGCACACAGATTTTTTGATACTACTTTGTGTGTAGAGATGTTACTTAGTTGTTAATCAAGGCATATGTGGTGTACCAGTGATGCATGAATCTTGCTTGACCATGCCGATGCCATAATGTAATGCTTACCTGCATGTGTGGGGCCTGTCACAGTATTTGTGGTTAAACAATTGTACACAAATTTAATTGCTAATTGTAATTATATTGCATTTTTTAACTGCTGATGCGCATAGAAAAGATGGTTCTGAATATGAAAGAGCTTGTGGACCAAAATAGTGACTTTCTGACAGCTTGTGAACAACTTTCACAAATGCCTTGCAGCAGATGTAATTCAGGATATACCAGTGCCATTTGCCTTTTATGTAATGTTGCCTTTTCTTCCTGAATCTCTGCGTGTGCTAATTAAGAAGATAAAAAATGCAGAAACATGAGCATCGCCGTTAGAATTGCTAGGTGTGCTTGCATATTTAAAGCAGATTTTCTTGGTAAAAAAATTACTAGGGCAGCACTAGTGTAACAGCAGTTGAAAATACTGGGGTTTAGTGTTAGTCTGTTGGAATTCCCAGGAATGGCATAAGTCTGGTTTCCCTCATACAGTTGGCTTTTGGATGAAGTGTCTGGTGGAGACTTTGAGTATTCTTGCTCAAATTCTCAGAGCTGTTAGGGGTATTGTGTGAGTGCAGCTCTAAGCCTGAAACAACAGGCTGAGCAAATGCTGATATTGAGAAGATTCTGCCTTGAAATAGGGATCTTCTCCTACCCTTTGCTTTTGCAGTGAAGTCATCTGGCTGAGAGTGTTGCAGGTAAGCAGGCCACGTTGTATGATGTGGTTATTTTCAGCGGGAACAATGATGACGATTGTGCCAGGCACTAGCCAAAATGCAGTGTGCTATCTACTCCCCATCTGGAAGTAGGCTTTTTTAATTGCTCCCTTGTGACATGGTGGAAGTACCTGCAGTGCTTTTGCTGTGTTGTTGTGATGCTAGAGCTCTGAAAACTTGAGGATTAAAAGAAAAAAAACAAACCCCAAAATGCAACCCTGAAGAATTCTGCCTCTGCAGTCTTTCTGCTCTTATGAAGATCTTGGGAGAAGGAGGAGGAAACAAGTTTGTCTTTCTGTCTTCTGGTAGTCCAAACCATTGTCTGGTGCAGAGGAGCAGCAGCGAGGAAGAACATGCTTCCAGTTCCCTCTTGCTGCCCAGAAGTAGTGCAAGCATCAAGAAAGATATTGATGGAGGGTATCTGTTCTCTCTGCCATGCCTTCCCATCAAAGGCTCCCTTCTTTCTGTGCACATGGACAGGTAGAGCTTTTTTAATGCCTCTTCCTATAAGGCCTTTCTGTCATTATCTCATGAAGGGGATTCCTCTGACTTCCCTCCTCAGCCCTTGCTTGTTTTGTACCTTTCTCTTCTATCCTCCCCAGCTGCTATTGATTTCCCAATGGCAAGTACTCAGACCAGTCCTGTTCGCTCCTTCTAAGAGACATAAAACTTACCACTTTTGAAAAATGCTTATTATACCCCCTAACTTCAGCTGAGCTCTTGTTTCACAAACAATGTCTGCACTCAGAATGTTACTCTTCCACATTTGCTCTGGCTCCAGCCCAAGCAGCATGCTGTAAAAGGAGTGGTGATTTCAGCAGCCTTGGCAGATCTTACTTTCTTGAATCCTGGCTGTCTTAAGAAACCTCTGCTGCAGTTTCACAATGCTGTACCAGAAATTAATTAAGAAATCAGGCATCCTCTTAGCACAACAGCATCCCTAGAGTGATCTTAAGCATTACACAGAAAATGCATGTCACATTCTCCCTTCTTGCAGTACCTTTGGTTTCTCAGCTCTCCACCCAGGCTATAAAGGTAGTCATGGATTAGAATTCCAATGCAGAAAAATAAATCTTCCAGAGCCCTTGTACTGGGTCACCCATAAAACATAATAATTTTTACATGCAAGAATATTTTTAGGTGCTTTTGCCCTAGCTTTAATTTTGTCTGTTAATGGGAAAACTTAAAGGGGTTTTGTGAACTGGGACATGGTTTGGAGGTGTTATGCAAGTTAGTGCTCCTCTCGTTTTTAGCAATGCTAGTAAAATATCTTGAAAATACCTGGAAATTAAGGGCTGAATACCTCCTATATATCAAGAAAAGATATTGCATGGCCTCTAACAAGAAAAAAAACCACCTCTTTTCAGGGCTGTATTAAAAGCATACCAGTCAGAAAGTTGCTGCATAGTGTATTTTGTGCCTGTTGGGTACTTGAAAAATGGAGGTCCAGTGTTTGCTCTGGCACAAACCCCCTTTCTGTTGCGATTCAGTTTAAGATTATCGAAAGAAGGATGTTTATCAGAAGCTTACTCTTGTGTCAAGAATGGCTAAATCTGTATTTTGATTTTTTTTTTGGTAGCAATTAATTTAAACTAGCCCTGCCTGTCTTTGTTCTTCCTTATGCTGTTTCAAACAAATATTCAGTATTTAGTTTTCTTGTTTCACAATGTAAGAATATAAAACTTTCTTTCTTTTATCAGGGGTATTATCTTGGTTTTGTTGATGTTGGAGCTGACAGCATTTTGTGACCATGTCTCCACAGCCAACTGTATCTGAACAGAGACGTGGATTCTGCTGCTTAAAAGTTGAAGTGAAATCTAAATCCTTTCTGAACAAAACCTGCTTCATTCTGTGCTTTATCTGTTACTGGCACTGGAGCAGAATGGTGTTAAGAAAAAAGTTGACTTGAAAAGCTTCACAGGAAAACATTGCTCTGTTGCTAAATCTGTGACTGAGGTCAGTTGCAGTGATATTTTAATTGTAGTTTGTACAGCAGAACACAATTAGCCAAATAGGTTGGTAGAATAAGTACTGAATCAGCCATAGCTTGAAACTGGCTAGCATCATGCCCTGAAATATTAATATTTCATGTAGTGCTCCCCTCAGACTACATACAAAAATAGTCCCTGTCCTAGTAGAGCTGGAAATGGCGGCTATGTAACTGTGCCTGGCAAGGGAAGAGCAGAATGTCACTTGTCACTTATGCTTTTATTGGGATAACCTGGTGAAGATGTCCTCTTAAAGAAATATAATTATCTCTTGGCTGTAGGAGAACACTAGGTCACCCTGCAGTAGAAGTCAAGGTGTCCTAGAAAGCTTTCCCTCTATCTTTCTTTCTCTCTCTATCAGCAGCTTTATAGAAAAAGTGGGCCAGCTGCAGAATGCAGACTGACTGTACCCTTTTCTTCTGTAAGGTTCTGCTTTGACTCACTGTCTGCTGGTAGATGGCAGTGAAAACCAAAGTGCTGACAGATGGAGACTCCATGGGGCTTCAACTTTAAGCTGATGAATCCTATTTCTTCTTTTCCTAATGGGGGTAATTTGCAATCGCTTTTGACAACCCGTCAGTGCCAGTTTTGGGACCATCACCTTGCCACCTTAAGTCTGTCTCTTGTGCTGTGCTTCTGCTGGCCTTTCATTTTCATTAGGTTTCATTAGCTGCATATCATCCTCAAGTAGGCAAAACCCACAGGTAAGTCGCTGGGCTTACCTAGCTTCTGCTTAAAAGAGAACTTTCCAAGCCTAGCAAGGAAGAGATGACACCTTTCAGTAGATCACAAGATGAAACTCACTTCTTGCTGAACCACCATCTTTTGGAATAAATGTTATATTTCTCTTTGGGGCTGCGGACGGTGGTTTGAAAGGATGTTGCAGGTGCATATTGGTGCTTAGTATCCTGAAGATGTAATGCAGCACCCTCAATGCTAAAGCTGATTTATTTTCTGCTTGGAGAGCTTCAGCTTGAAAACATAATTTCCTCCAAGTATTATTGCCCCTTGTAGGGACAGGTATTATGTGATCACTCAGCAAGTATTGAATGTTCTTACCTGTCAGTTTCTGTACCTGACAGCTTCTTTTTGCACAAGACCAGAGAATTATGATCTGGTGTCTTCATTCAGTTCGTGTCTAATGTATCGCAAAGTATTTTCATGTTTGATGTGTAAGGATAGATTTTAGGTGTCGGTTTTCTTAAAGACAAATAAAACCCATAGCATCTTGTTCTTGTATGTCATGGTTATGGATAGCATCATCTTGCAGTTAGTCAGCATTTGTCTAGCTTCATCCATTGGTCTTGCTATATGATCATGTATATTGACTGTTGTTAGCCAAGCTATTTTTTGCCTCTGGATGCTTACAGACTTTTATCAGGTACTACTTTACCTTCTTAGGTATTCTATCATCCTTATGGGATGATAAAGTCTTAGTATTATTCCTGGGTAATGAGCTCTCTTTCAGCTCCCTGCTGAAGAGATGTTTACTTAAAAATCAGAAAAATAAGAGAAGATGCTTAACATATTAAAATATTCTAAAGTGGCATAACTTCCTTAAGGGTTCTACCAGAAGGCCTGGAGTTAATTTTAGTTTCTGTTGTGCAGTATCTCTGCTAAGGAAACTGGCCTCTGCATCCTCTGCAGCAGCATCCGGTATGGAGGATCTGTTCAGCTTGTCAGTGCTTACTGACAGCTCTGGGTGTTCCTGAGTTGGGGTGAAATCATGCCTTAGAAAATGCAGCTAAGAGTTAATAATTCTGTACGCAGCAAATGCATGTTTTTCTATATGGCAAATGGTCAGAACTTCTGCAAAGCTCATGTGTATGTTGGAAATCCTGTTTGAATTTACACAGGCATTTTGAGAAAAGCCTGGGTTGATCAGCCTCTCCTGATGGTGTCTTTTCAGGTGAATACACACATACTAAGGAACACTGTAGCTTAAGTATTCTTACAGCCATGATTTTTATGTTGTTCAGAAGCTTATTTTAATTCTGCCTCTAACAGCATTATCAATCAGCTGCATTACTATCCAAAAAGAATCTTGCAGGAGTAAGGCGTGGGATGCTTTCTGCATTTGAAAAGCCCTTGCCTTTGAAATAGGATAATTCCTTTAGCACTTAAATTTGCCAAACATTTTCCCAAAGAGTTGTCATGTAATCTGGGGGAAGAGCAAGTTTAGCTGATGCTGTCTGGTTGCACAAGATGTTTTGCTTGTTTTTGTTTGTTGCAACTCATCAGGACTGTGAAATTTGCCTAATTCTTTTCGCTTGTAGCTCCAGATACGCTGTCACAAACCTGTGCTCCCTCTCTATCTGTCTGTAGCGGTTGCTGGTGGTAAAGGGAACTCTCCTTCAATAGACCCTTGTAATAAATTCCAGTGTCTGGGGGTCTTTTCCTGGAGCACTCAGATAGGACTTTGACTGGATTAACAGATCAGTGTCCTGTGATCACACAGCAGGCCACGTGTGACATAATTAGCAAGCTAGAAAGCGAATGGGCTTTAAAGGTGATCACTACCGCACCAGAGCCATCTGCTTAAACCAAGGTTCAGCTCAGGCAGTCCATTGATCCATTGTAATCTCTCATAAGGTATTAGGCTGCAATGGGCTGCTGTGACAAATGTGGCAAAGAGCAGTGATGTTATTTATAGAGAAATTAATTCAGAAGACTCTCTGATATTCAGGGCTGTGTTTTGCTTGCAGTTGCCCAGCTTCACCTGCAACCCTTCTTAGAATATTTGTATTTGTGTATAGGCAAAACGAAATTATTCTGTGTTGGAAGGATTTTGACTTCTGCTGTGTTACAGATACCCAGTGGTACCCAGGAGAAGTGTCACTGTAAGATGTAACAAGCGTAAAGTGTAACAAGTCACAGCATGCGTGTGGACCAAATGTAAAAATCTTGCTGCAAGGAAGAATACCTTGATTCAGCTTTCAGAAATTCCTGTTAAGACAGTATCAGTTCAGAGTCCTGATGCCACGTGCAAGTTGTAACCAGAATCTCTGACAGCTCTCTTTCAAAGCTGGAGGTACTGGAGAGCTGCAGGGACCTCCTGATTAGTGGGGAGGGAGACATGGATGTCTCTCAGCTTCCCACACTGGGGAATGGCTGGACTGTCTTAGTTTTGTAGGATTTTGGTAGATAACTCAAGCCTGATGTTGAGATTTCTCCCTTGTCCGTCAATTTGTCTGGCAAACCAAGCCTGAAGGACATTCTTGCAGATCTTCAGTTGAGATGCTGCTTGGAGAGACATGGGAATCACAGTTTTTCTTCTCTAAGATAGGCTCAGTGTGGGAAAGGAACAGCTTCCAGGGAACTTGGCACTTATTTTCTGTTCAAATTCTCAGAGCTTGTAATAACTCTCTCTTTAACAAGCGGCTTGTAAACACAGTTTTTTTGTTTTGTTTTGTAGCTACTCCTGACATCACTGGCCACAAGCGAAGTGAAAATAAAAATGAGGGGCAGGAGGCCCTCATGTACTGCAAGTCTGTGGGCTTCCCGCATCCCGAGTGGGTGTGGCGCAAGAAGGTCAATGGAGTATTTGAGGTAAGAAAACTGGGGTATCAGGCATGTATAACCTGCAAATCCCCCAGTAAGGAAGGAAACAAGCACCTTGGGTTTAGGGATATATTATTTAGGGTGCCTTAGAACTTCTCAAAAGGCAGTTCCTCAAAAGTCTGATACATGAGTGAGTGAAGCTGAATTTTTTTAGCAGCAGTGAGTATAAAATGGGTATTTATATTGTTGTGTGAACAGAGTTGCTCATTCCATTGCTGCTGGGCAAAGTTATGAACTGTCCAGAAAGATATGAAGTTCAGGTTATCTGCTACAAATTTCAAGATGTGAGTTATGACATGTGATTTAAAAATGCATTTGGTTATCAATTTCTCAAACTGTTTTTCAGTTTTACTGGTTGAGCTCACAACACTTAATATGTTGATGTGGCAGTGATACCTACTAGTGTTTTAAGTGATCATATTTTTTCCATGTAGCAACTGATCTAGTGAGCAAGAAAATTTGACCAGCAATTGGAATAGCAGAAGAGAAGCTGGAAGTTGCTAAGTCCTTCAGCCCACCTATTTTTATGGTGCTGTACGATCTGCCAGAGAGGTAGCAATTTGATTGATAGATGAAGAAAAAATGTTAAGCAAATAACAGTATGGCTTGATTGTTCACTGTTAAGTGTGAGCTTAAATTTTTATGGGACAGTGCTATATGAGTGACTTACCGAGTGCTGAGAGTCATCAGAGTCCTCTGGTTTTGTACAGATTTCCCTTCACACTGTTTTTCTGGTGAAGTTATTTGATAAATTCATACAAGATTAACTTTCAGGAAGTTTGAACATCCATATTTTGTCAAAGTTTTGCCCCTTTTTGATTCTTTAAATGTAAGCAACTCTGGAATTCTCTTCTTCAAATGTAGAAAGAATGTGGTGCCTTGAATTCCAGCTTTTGTAAATATTCCTAAGTCAGTGGCTTAGGCTGCCCTGACCACAAATCTGTGAGCAGTGCATGTTTCTTTTAAAAAACATAGCAAAGGCAAAATTTTGTTAGGGCCATCATACCTCAGATAGTTAGAAAATGCTATCTAATGCAGTGTAGAATAATCTTAAACTGGTACTGCTTTTG
>JANZLQ010000002.1:1729746-1742477 GCA_026212715.1 Elanus axillaris | reverse complement strand
CCCCAATTATTTTGTCCCCTGCTAGGGAATGTATCCTGTCTCATCTGTTTAGGTCCACCTGTGTCATCTTAACTGCTGTTAACTGGTAAATGGAGTATAACAGTTTCTCTTGAAGCAAAAGGGTGGGAACATAAATGGCAACTTACATGATCACAAGCACTGGCATTTCATGGCTGATACTGTTAAAGTACAATGAAAATACAGGTTGTCAGTTAAGCTGGCATTTTTTGTTGTTGTTTTGAAGCACAGTTGACTTTAGTGAGAGACACAGATTAAACACTAGTAATGGTCTTTTCTGTTCTGTTAAGGAACCAGCCTCTTTGCAAGAATCCCTCAAACCTCTTCTTGTTGCTGTGACACAGAAATGAAAAGGCACCAGAACTTATATAAATTCTTGCTCTTTTCCTTTTCCACCTTTCTCCTTTTATCAGGACATCAACAACTCCTCGGGCAGATTCTTTATTTCAAATAAAGACAACTATACTGAGCTCAGCATCACAAACCTACAGATAAACGAGGATCCTGGCGAGTATCAATGCAACGCAACCAACCAGGTCGGCTCTGTCTCGGTCACAACCATCCTCCGTGTCCGCAGCCACTTGGCACCCCTCTGGCCCTTTTTGGGGATCTTGGCAGAAATCGTTATCCTCGTTGTCATCATAGTTGTTTATGAGAAAAGGAAGCGGCCGGATGAAGTCCCAGATGGTAAGTGTGCTCAAAGCCACTTGTAAGGAGGAAGGAAAAAAAAAAAGGCAAAGCGAACGTATGGAAGCAGAATGGAGTGGGGCTTTGTGGCAGGAAGGATCAGCAGCCCAGTTAATTCAGCTCTGAGCTCTTTGCTTTCTCATCTGTTCCCTCTCCAGACACTAAGCCCAGCAAGCACAGAGGGTCCAAGTGTTGTCTGAAGTCCTAACACTGGATTTCCCACAGATCTCAGACTACGGGGTGGGAAGGTGTTTATTTCTATATCTTTAAAGCTTTTGTTGCACAAGGGGTGTAGCACTCCCATCTCTTTACTGCTATAGTAACCCTGAGAAGTCCTGCATGTCAGCCCAAAGGAGCACGGGGCAGCACAGGGGGAGAGCTGGAAACACTCTTCCATGTGGCATCTGGATTGGACACTGGGCAGGTTTTGTAAGGAATCATTACACTTAAAGGGGCTGGGACTGCAAAGGTGCTTCAAAAATAAAACGTGTTTTCAATGAGTGGGGGTAGGGCTCTTATTTTTGTATGTAACTGAATTTGTATTTAAGAAATCCTCTGGAAACTGTATCTAATTGTAGTAGCCACTGACATGTTTTCTAAAGATCAGGTTTTCATTATCAGGTTTGAAGGTAGCACTAATTATTTAAACTGTTGTATAAAAAAAAAAGTAGTAACTGTTTCATCTTTGAGCTGCTTCTGCATACCTTTCTCTTCAAAAGATGGCAGAAGGGGCAATTTGAGCCTACAATGCGTATTTTAAAGAACTACATCAAGAAACAGTCTTTAATGTGACGCCTAGCTGCTTACCAGTGTTCCTCAAGAAAACCTATCCAAGGAATCTTTGTGAGAAGCGGTTGGTATGCCATCACGCTGTAGCAACATGACATGTTCAAGTAATGTAGCAGGTGCTTTAGAGTACGTGGAGGGCAACATGCTGAATCAGTACAGGAAGCACTTATTCATTAGTGTGTTCCTGGGTTGGACAAGCCCTATAGCATGGTAGATAACTTCCAAAGGCAGCTGTCTTGTAGCTTGTGCACCAGCGACATTGTTGTCGAGCTGCACAAGGGATTGATAACAACGCAGCATGACATTTGCCTTTTGGGATGAAAATACAGGTGCTGAAACAGTGATCTGCTTGTGAAGTTTGGGCAAAACCAACTTCACGGTTCCCAAGCTATGTTTCAGAGAATGAAAAAAAATAAAATTAAATCTTACAAAACAAGTAATAAATGTTAATACTTTGAGAATGGCTGAGGCTTGGGTCGCTTTTGTAGCAGATCAAAACTGTCTTAAATAGTGCATACCAAGAGGAAACTAGCTTTGGATCTTAACCAGTTGAGTAGCATTTACTAACTGCTTATAGAGCATGCATTGAGACTGGTCTAGGTTTGTAGCCAACAAAATATAAACTGCATGTTCCTCTGCATAACTAACAGCTTCACAGTTGCTAAGGGGTTTATAATGCCAGCAGTTAGTCCTCAAAGTGGCTCTCAACCAGCCCAGAAAACTTCAAAAAAGGCTATTTAATCGTCCTCTTGCACATCTCCCATATTGCTATGCCACATTAGCCTAACTCTGATGTCTAGATGGCCAGGGAGACACTCACCTCTTTGGTGACTGTTCATAGCTCCCCGCCTTTCAGAATTTCATTTGGTGAAGTTTCACAAGGACCAAAACAAGATATGAGATTTGGTATGTAATATTTGTTGAAAGCATCCTCAAATGGACTTAATCCAATACAAATTGGCTTTGACTTGACCAGATTGCAGTGCAACCACTGTGTTAGTGCATTTAAGCACACATTGGAGGTGAAGAGTTCACTACCTGTTTGTTTCAAGGGCTGAAGTTTTCCTGGCTAGTCTGGCTGCTCTTCAGATGCCTGAGGGATCCAGGCTCATCATCTCTGATAGAGGTGTCCAAGATGATGAGCCAAGTAACTGAGGTTACTAAATTTGATTGCTTGGTCTGCTGTCATTTTAAAGGCAGCTAAGCTTGAGTCCCGGAGAGTGATGCACCTCAGTGGTGGACAAATGTTTTCCCTGTCCACTTTCTGGGAGGACGAAATCCAGTACTGAATATCACAGTCAATATCTGCATATTGGGTTTGCCTGGATGAAGAGACACAGTTGGCATAACATCTTCTCAACTAAATGCCGACTTGAGTCCTACATTCCTTTGGATAATCTTGCATTTTCTGTAATGGCATTTGAAGCTTTCCATGATATCATGGTGGGAAACGCCCTATAAGCAGGGGCATTTGACAAAAGCATATGTGAGAAATCAGTAGTCTGCTGATTTCCACACTTGGATGTTTTACTCTAGGCTATTCTTAATTTTATTATTTTAAATACATTGTTATGAAATGCCAAAGTTAATGTTTCAACTATGGCGTGCTTATTTGGAATTTAAACTCTCTGCTTCCAAAATTGTACATCCTCCTCCGCATGCTGCAGTGAGCTGTAGTGGGTAAGATCAATGAGCCTAGAGCTGAGCCAGCAGCTCATGCAGATATTAATCTAAACCCCATATTACTTAATATAAATATTATTTGGCAATAACTGTGATCTCTCTCAACTATCAGCTGGTTTTCTGATTTTTTTTTTGTATTGGTTTTGATGTGTTAAGCTTTAAGGACAAGGGTTGTGGTTGTGCCAGATCTTCATGTGAAGCTGCTGCAGCAAAAATGATTGAGCTGTTAGTGCCTCCTTGCTAACGGGGAAAAAAACAGTAGTCTCATCAGCAGAGTAAACTCACTGATGGCTCTTCTTGTTGGGGTGTGAATCTTGCCCTTGGACCGCTCCAAATTTTTCTGTAGACACTGAGATTCTTTCATATTCCCCACCATCACCCCAGTCCCTGTCTTCCCATGGTGGAATAACTCTGGACATTCCTTAGTCGCCAAATTTCTCTGCTGTTCTTCCTTTGCTCTGGAGTAGCAGGTAGAAGCATCTGGAAAAAACCCAGCCATGCTTGAGGATGGATAGTGATTTTGCCTCTTTATTTGGACTGCTGCCTAGTGGATTGTTATCATTCGGCTTGGCACATCCTTCTGCTGCAGGCTGTCTATTCCTGCAGATGAGGTGTCTCCTAGCAGTAAACATCCTAAATGTTGGGGTGCAAGCTTTGTACCTGTAGTCTCACCCCTCTGCAATGCTTCGGGGTGTCATAGATCCCACCTTACAGAGATGTGTCTCCCATGCTCAAGTCAGGCTTTCTTTCCCCTTGAGAATCCTCTGATGTACTGGCTAATGTCCTGTTGAGGGGATCTCAGAAGTGAGGATTTCTCCATAGACCTAGCATAAAGATGACTTATTCAGGACACTTTAAGGATTTCTTAAAGTTTGGAGAAAAACAGTGATGCTAAATGTGGTAGCTTCCCCTGTATACAGAAAATTCAAAGCCTTTCAGGAGCTGAAGGGAACTGTTAAATTGACAGTCTGGAAGTACACCTGCAGCCTATGCAGAGCCTGACTGATAACAGTATAGAATGAAATGCAGTTGAGCTGCATTTATCTTGCATCTTCCTGGGAGATGCTGGTGCCCACACTGAGCTCTAACCTCGTGCGGTACCCAGGTGACGTTTCTAGGGCTGGCTTAGTTAAGCCTACACAAGTTACAGACAGCCCTTTGGGGTGTGCTGTCTTCATCCCCTCAGACAGAACCAGCCCAAGCTGAAAGCTGGAGCAGGGTTGCTCCAGACTTCACTACTAACAGGTACACTTAATTTGAGTCCTCTTGCCTTTTGCAGCTGTAGTAGCCTGCCTTCACTGAGGTGCCACCTTCCAGAAACTGCTCATCTTCCTGTTCCTTTTTGAGAACTGTATTGAACTATTTATTTAGCATTTCCACATCTCCAGAGAATCCTCCAGTTCAATGTAGCATAAGATAGTGAGGCAGAAAATCCTGAGGGTCCCCCCACTCCACCCTGACTGATGAACTGTTTTTGCAGGTTTATGATGTTTCTCAGGCAAACCTCAGAAGTATATATAACCCTTTGACAAACCAGATCAGTAATTTCGGTGTTTGTATTTGCAGTGCACTTGTAAACACACAAGAGGATACTTGTAAGAACTTCATAGAAAAGTCAGTGGTCTTACAGCTGCATCAGCCTTAAAAAAAAAAAAAAAGAAAACAATTAAAAGCAAGGCTTGAGGGCCATACCATTTTGGTGAGGCTAACCAAAGAAGTGCCAAAAAGGACTTTTGATAACTGATGCTGAAGAAGAGCACCCAGTTGCTAGGGGGGAATGTGACTGTTTGGAGAGAAACATTATCTCTGCTCTGGAAGGTGTCTGGGATGCTTTCCAGAGCACTTGAGAACTCTACCTGGCTGGGCAAAACAAAGCCAATTGAATTAATTCCCTTTCTCTAATCTCCATGTTCCACAGGCTAAAAATTACCTGTCTCAGCATGCCAGCTACCTCATCTCTTGGCAGATGGGTAGAGTGACAGATACCTGGTTAAATTTGGAGCAGTTCTTCTCAGTTTACTGTTTAGCTGTGGAGTGAGCGCGCTTAGGTTTCACCGTTTGGGGGGGATAAAGGGCTGTGTTACAAGACACACAGTGTGTTTGCTGGCCTTATGAAAGGTGTTACCTCTATCTAGAAGCACTGCCATGCTGGAAGAGCAAGGACACTCCTTTAACTTTGGCATTTCCTGACTGCAATTTTTTTTTGCATGGACCTTGCTTTTTGTGTTTAGTTTAATTGCTTTTTATGCCATGGAACAGGGCTGCTCAGTAGCAACTTTCCTCATATTTCCTCCTTCACATAATTCAGATTTGTGAGTGAATTTGTTTTATGGTTTTTTTTTTGTTCCCCGCCCCTGCTGCTGTATAGCAGAAAAAGGAACTTTGCACCTGTGAAATTTGTATTTCTGCCAGAAATGGCGCAGGGATGGCATTAGTGGATGCCCACTGTGGGTTCTTGCTGTCGTGCCTGTGGATTAGGGGCATTCTTGCCCTCCTGGGAGCGGAGGTGACTGCAGTGAGTACCTCCAGTAACCTGCCTGCAGATGTGATCCCTATTGTAACCAAATTATGTGCTGGAAGGAAGAAGGGAGGGCAGATTGTGCTCGAATTTCTGCATCCTTTCAAAATGAGAGTTTTGACTTGCTTTACACATGGTAAAGCAATGTATGGATCACATACCCTTTCCAGAGAGTGGCTAGGTTTTGTAAAATCAAGAGTGGGTGAATAACGTGCAGCTTCCAGTGGCTTTTGGTGATGAAAGCTGCATGTATGTGGCATGTTGAGGCCAGAGATGCTGGCACATTGCTGCATGTACGACGGGAAACAGTTTCAGCAGGGGATTGCTGATGCATTTTGCTCAGAATGCAAGTTGTTTGGACTTCCCTTGACAATAAAAGGAAGCAAATAGCTTTATATTCCTCTCTGGTATAGCTTAAGCTGCTTATTTTTGACAGACATAGCGATCAGCCATTGTGACCTGAATGTAGTATATAAAAAATTCCTAAAGAAAGTGTCTTTTCTGTTGTTGTTGGATCATATAGCCTAAAATTAGTAAAGATGCTGTTTTAAATGGTGTGTGCTGGGGTAAGTAGAAAGTAAAAACTTCTTGGCTACATTCCCCCATAGGAATGTAAACAGTTTTTACTTTAAAAAACATATTCTACATGATCTTTAGTTCAAAACCATGAGGTGACTGGGTTATATATAACACGTCTTTTTTCATTCTTCCCTTCTCATTTCTCAGCTTAATACAAAGACTTTCCATAAATGTTTTTTCTGCTCTGGCTCTGCAGAAGCTCTATCCATATCCCCACATTCTTTCTAATTCTCTTTTTTTTTCTTGACTTTCCTTGTTCCTGCTGTTACTGTAAGTAATTTAAAGAACAAAATGTTTTCACTGAAATGGTTTACCTTGTACCAACTTAATTTTTTGATTTTTCTTTTTCTATTATGTGCACCTTTCTCTCCCACACTTAAAATTTATCAAGGGGAGACGATTGTCAGGCAGGCGCATTGCATGCAAGACAGTGTAGTTATTAACTATACCTGTATCACAGTGGTAATCAAATAGCCTGGCTCCTCCAGGCCTTTATATACTAATTTGTTAGATGCTATTGTAGGATCAGAATTCCTGTAGTCTGATGTAAGTAATCTTGGCCAGAGAGTCTCTGTTGCTGATACGCTTGTGCTTTCCTTCCATTTCAGAGCAACTGCTTTATTTTTATTGGTTTGCTTTATGGAGCAAGATGAGCATCTTCACCTCTTCTTCCCCCTCCTCCCCCAAAATATTCCTGTTAATGAAGCTAAAGAGAAGAGCATTGCTCCAAACCCAACCTGCATGGTGGTGGTAAATGCCACCTTTGAGTATTTGCGTGCAACCAAAGCCCTAAATGGTTAATGAAGGTTGTAATGCTTGTTCTGTCCCTGCAAACAAGTGTCACGGTCCTGCACACCTGTGGACTGCTTTGAGTGCTTGATGTGGAGCCTTCTGAATGTTTTATGAGTTAGGAACTGAAAAATTTTGAAAAAATCTGTTATTTTTTCCAACTTGGGCAAACATCTAAATTCTTATAAATGTTCTTCTCAAAAGTTTTCAAGCTACTGTCAAATTTTCTCTTCCCAGAAAGCAAAATCTTAACCTAGCTTTTCAGTATAAAAATTCCCCAGCCATCCCTGTAATAGTTCCAACAAATTGCTTTGCAGACCTTAGAAGATGTAAGACAAGACCCCAAAGCTGCCACAGACACTGGCTTTTCCTTTTGAGCACTTGAACAGAAACTAAACATGAGTTTCGTTTTAAAAATGCTCCCATTCACTATTGATCTGTAAAGGCAGGTCTGAGGGTTGCCATGTGCCAGTGTAAGAATCTTTGCTTAAGCTGCTGGTGTCAGCTCCTCTCTGTAGATTTCTTTGCAAGTTTTAAAGAACAAGCAGTAATGTGGAGTCCCTTCACATGCAAAAATTTGAAACTTAGTGCTGTAAGTACCCATTAGTGTTTCATTTTTAACTTCTACCAGTCATAGGAGGCTACACAAGATTAATTTGATGTTAAAAATAAATCCTGTAGCTTTCCGAAGGAGGTAAAAGAAACTGAGTAACATCTAAAATGCCTTATAAATTAAGGCTGAAAGTAAGGGGGGGAGAAGGGGCACAAAACACCCCCTACCCCCCCTTCTCAGACTGCCAAAAGCATTGGTTACATTCCCAGACAGTTAATACAAGAGGAGGAGCTAAAGCAAATAAATTTGTCATCATCTTGCAATTTTAATGTCCATGTATTTTTGCCTGGAAGGATTGATTACATGTCTTACGCAATGCATTAAAGACAGCAGCAATTCTAACCTTTCAGTTCAGAAATGTGCTATTTCAGGGCAACTCTAAGCAGATAATCACTATACCCACAAGAAAGGCTTGGCTGGTGGTTTTGTTTTGTTTTTTTTGTTTGGTTTTTTTTTTTTTTCCTAAATCTTGTATTATATAAAACAACAGGCTTTTTGGAGTCTGCAGATCCCCTCCAAATTCAGAAGGAGGTTCCTGCAAAAGGAGGGGTTTACTGTGGCCAATTATAAAATTACAGCTCACCTGGCAGCGTTTTGGGAGCCCCATGGGTGCAGAATGGAATGAAGCAGCATATTGGGAGGATGTTCTCTATGGCCATAGATTATACATACTATTAGAAACACTCAGTTACTAGAGCAGGTCTTCTGGCATAAAGTTTTTGAGTTATATTGATATTTGTCAGTTACTATGACTTCTTTTTTTTTTTTTTTTTTCCCCTTCAATTGCATCATACCCTTTAAAAAATGGTGGTAAGTGAGAGATCTGCATGCTTTGGAGTTTGTTTAATCTCCGCTTCAGTCTATACAATGCACAAGTCATAATGTTAACACTTTTTCTTAAAACTTCTTCATTCACGTTCACAACTAATTTGGATTTCAGTTTGCTGTTTTTAATCTTTATTTAGTCTAATTTTGTACTTATTTTTCTGTTGTTCTGTTGCCCCCTGATTTCACTGAGGTTTCGGTCTTTGTCTGTACTGTACTGGGGATGCTTTTCCAGTAGTTAAATGGCTGACCAGGATAGTAACGCACAGAGAAATTCTTCTCAGTCTTATTTTATCTCTGTTTAGGTTATAGATGGGAAAGGGACGAGTGGTGGTGATCCACCATGTAAGCTTAAATATTCTAATAGGCATTATTGTTGGATCTTTGTTAGGAAAACACCCGATGGCAGCGTTTATAAATGTGAAGCTTTGTTGTTTTGGGGTTTCTTTTTTAAACACATGAAACTACTTATCTGAAATAGGCATCTAAATATTTTAACAAAGAAGGAAAAATGGTTATTTTATAGCAAGAGAGAGCTTGTATCTTAATAGTGCAGTCTGATATTTCTGAAGTCCAGCCAAACAAACTCTCAAAGATGTCGATTATGCTTGTTAGAAAGCTGAGATAACAGTCTTAAAGCAGAATGGCATTGGTAGCAGTACTGATCTGGGGGTGGGGGGAAAGAAGGACTTGACTGTCTGTCCGAGGCTCTTCCCAGCCAGCGTTTGGAGTGCGAAGTGCAGCCTGCTTTAAGATCTTTTGTGAATCAAAAGATGTTTTTGGAAGGAAGTTCTAGATTTACTGTGCTTTATGTTTCAGTACCTGATGTGTCTCTGTATATCTCCACTGTATATACAACAGCACATTGATGTCTGGTTGTCCTTACTAGTCCTAGTTCTCTCTGTATCTTGTCCGATAGTGTACTGTTGCTGGTAATGGACTTCTGTGGACACTAGTGTGTCGCTAGTGTGTTATTTTGGCTGTAAAGCTCTTGGTTTGTGGTTAGTTCTTTATTTTTTTGAAGTATTTTTTTGTTCCAGTCACTGTCTGTGCTAGCGGTGGCTTTGCCTATCCGTTGCCTTCAAGGTACAGGTGGAGTAATGTCCCCTTTGACCGACATTACTCCTAGCGTGTGCTCATGCGGATGCCTACACTGTTAAGACTGTAATTTCCATAACTGCTTCATGTGCACTAAGCACCCTTGTGGAATCCTGCTGAGAGTTTCTTAAAGACTTCAGTGAAAAATCCCCCCAGCGTGAGGTGGGAACAGTAACTGTTGAGTGCCAAAACCATCAGGTCTTGAATTGGTTCCCCCAAAATACTTCCACAGGAACATTAACTTTCTGGATTTATTTTTGTTGTGCTGTTTAAATGCAATTCTGTCTTCTGTACTGCAGCTTGGGAGCAAAATAAGGTATTTTATAATTTAAAAAAAAATGTTCAATTGGTCATGAAAGAGTGAATGCGAAACATTACTCATTGGCAGATTTTTTTCCAATTCTTAAAAGAGAATAGTTTTGCCAAGAGACACAGGCAGAACAATGCTGTCAGTCTTCTGTAGCTGAAGTCTGTTGTGTCTGGCGGTATTACAACACCCCTAGCTTTCCCTGGTGTTTCAAGCCCTGGGCTCTGTCAGGTGCACGCACAATGCTCGCTGCTGCCCAAGGACTACATTTGGGTACTTGATTCAAGTATTGCACCTTCAACCTTCTCCTAACGTGGCCTGTTCTAATTAGACATAGAGAAAAATGGAATATGTAGAGGTTGTATCATCCATGGGGGAAGATGAGTATACAGTATATATACCCTGTTGTGTATATACCAGTAATTACCAATCAGCAGCTGAAGAGCGGCTTAAAAACCATATGTATATTAAAAAAATAAAAGAAAATCAATGCAAGAAAACAACCAGCAGGATTTTACAACTGAAACGTTGGTTTGTCTTCTCATCTATTTTTTATGAGATTGAACCACTGGAACTTGGGGACAAGATGAGTCTGACCATATTGCCAACAATCTGTCCGCTACAGTTGCAGTTCTTCATGACAAGCATTCAAAGTGTTAACTAAAACCATCGAAGCAACATACCTGCCATTAAAACTTGAAACCAGAAAAATAACTCCATGAATCTTTGCACTACCAAGTGGAATGGCCTTTAATGCTGTAGATAGATTGGTTTGCTGTTTGCAGTTCAGCCAGTATATGGTGCAAAGACTGACTCTCTTTTTCTTTCCTCTCCTTGTCTTTTCCTGGATTGCATTGGAATTCTTGCTGCAGATGATGAACCAGCTGGGCCAATGTAAGTGCATTTTAAGAAAAAAAAATACTGAGCTTAATCTGAGGGTTTATGAGAGTTGCAGTACATCAGGTTGATATTACGTGCGACATTACTAATGGTAATGGAGCCTTTGGTTTGTTGTTTGTTAGCATTGGAGTAAAGAAAAGCGGTATCTGTGAGGTCCTTGCTAGAAAAACAAATACTGCTGGAGGAGTTCAAAACAAATACTTGTGCTGAAGCCACAGTGGTCTCCCTGACTGCCTGGTGTAGCCAATTTGATACACTTTTTACAAATACAATAAGCAAAAAAAAAAAGCTGCTTCAGTTGTAAAAAGGAACCAGTAAAACTAGGAAGCAAACTGACAGATGTAGGTGGTGAATTGCACTGGGCAAGAAGGTGGCAAGATACAAAGGCCATAAGTTGTGTTGCCCGTAGCCACTTGAGGAAGAATGAAACGCTGCTTGTATGTACAAAGACATTTTTTCGTATGCTTCTGACTGATTTTGGTGCATTTTTTAATTCTTTCTTTCTCCAGGAAAACCAATTCTACAAACAATCATAAAGATAAAAACTTACGCCAGAGAAACACAAATTAAAAATGCTTATCATGTAAGTATGACTTGCACACATCTCAGTCAGGCTAAAGTCCTCCTTTTTCTGTAGTGGTTGGGGTGCGTAAGTGTAACTTTTTCCATGTATTAAAAAGTTACCAGCTGCTCAGAGGATGGCGCTAGCCTTCCTGGCATGCTTCAGAGAGCACTGGGGGTTAGCAAAAGATTTTTTTTCATAAAATAAGCAGGTAGTTAATGATGCAGTAGCTGTCGTACTCCACATAATCACTACTCTTGCTAATAAAAAACCCAAACCTTTCCTCATTCAATCTTAAAATCTGGAAGCTAACCTTGGTTGGGAAGCCTTTATCTTAATTTAAGACAAAAACTAGATGTTAAGCGCTTTGATTGCACATTGTTATGGCACGTGATGTTGAAAATGCTGCCAGGCATTGACTAGCACCTTTTCTCATTTCTTTTTTAGAGCTTTAAGTTTCTGAGAGACTGATGGCAATATGACCTGCTAAATTTAAGGGTTGGAACTCTTGGTTCTAGAACTCCAGTTCTGTCTGATTTTTTTTTTCTTTTCTCCTCCTTTTCAAGTGAGCAACAATATGACTGTCTAAAGCATGCCTTATTTAGCCTCTCCTGCAAGGATGACCTAGCCAGATAAATTTTAATAATGCTTCAGTGTAGAAGGTGTAAACTATTTTGGGCTTGATGTGCTGTGAATGTTGGTTGCTTTTTTTTTTTTCTTAATCTATTTAAACATTAGAAGTAGTAAGTCAATTCACGCATGCGCCATTTTTTACTTCCTGTAGCTGTTAAATTGGCAAAGCTCTAAAACGCACTGCTGCCATCTAGTGATACTTTTTGTAAAGTACAGCAAAACTTAAAAATATATACAGTATATATTTATATTTTGTGGGAGGGGGAAAACCAAAATACAGTAATTGTGTCTCATTTTTAAGCTGCTGATATTCATTCCTTACTGTATGTCTGAAAGATGAGAGAATTTTACTGTTCTGGTACTTAGAGAAGTAATATAAATTGAAATTATCCTAAGGGCTTAACCTATATAGATAGACTTGGGTGTCCTATAATCAGACTTCAAAAGCTGGAATGGCTTGACGTGGTGGTGGTGGAATGCAGTTTGAAAACAAAAACAAAACTTCAGTTTATAAATATATATATATATATGATTGCTTTTTAAGTGATTTTTTTTTTGTTAACTCATGTAAATTCTCAAATCCTTTTGCACTGATGTGTTCAACATATTCTTGTACATTCAATTCAGGCAAACTTTTATAATTTTCTTTTTGTTTTGTTTAAATGATGAAATGTTACAGCATGGTGATATTCTATGCAACTAGTTATACTCTTTAGTTTGACACTGTAAT
>JANZLQ010000002.1:1714609-1727966 GCA_026212715.1 Elanus axillaris | reverse complement strand
ATGTCCTTTTCCTTGTTTCCCCCCCCCCCTTTTTTTTTTTTTTTTATGTGCTATTAGGAGCAGCATAGGCTAAACCAAACCTCTGTCTGGGAAAGGTGGAATTGCTGTTATCTTTAGTCAGACCCTATCTTCTGCTACTTGAACCTGGAAGTGTGAGACAACTGGCAGGTGGACCAGGCACACTGACAGCTGGAGTGTAGCTGTGTTTGACTTGTGGGGAGCAAAAAAACCCCAACTAATCCCACCTTAATATTTTTGTTAATCTCATTGTTGGTTCACATTGCACTATTGCTCTTTTCCTGGTGGAGGAAGAGATCTTTAAAGGTAATGTTGAGTATCTTTTTAAAAAACAACTGCAAGAGAGCGCTTAAAACCCACACTTTGCTAGCATCCTGAAGTGGTGGCAACGGAGAAATTTAGTTCCAGAGCACCACCTGAAAGGGTGTTTCTAAAGTTGAAGTAGGGAAAAGGAAGTTCAGCCCTGAGCAAACTTTGTAGGGCAAGCTTGTGGGCCAAGGCATGGGAGATCCCAGTTGGCTTAAGCTGACTAAGACGTAGAGCAAGTAGAGGGGGATATGGGAAACTACTACATCAAGGAGTTGTCTTGTACTGGGGAATTTGTTAGTAATTCAAGTGAGGGACGGATGAACGTGTACAGCAAATACAGGCCTCACTGGCAGAAAGCTTTGTTTTAAGCAGGTATCATTTTCCCATCTTACACAGGGACCACAGAATAGCAGTTTTTGGAAGCTAAGCTGTTTATAATGTTGGTTTTAATTTACTTTTATTTACTTTAATTAAAATAAATTTTAATTTAATTCATAGTATTACCTCTTAAAGCAGAGACTGGTCATGAACAATACAGTTGCTGAAGGCAAACTGCCCCCCCGTTTGACCACTGCTGCTTGTTGGTACACTTTTGCTGTGTTGTACAAGGACAGTAACAAAACTGTTGGGAACCAACCAGCAGGGCATGTAATGTAGCACTCGCCACTGAGAGTATAGGGAACTCTGCTTTCTGAGAAGAGGTGTTTAAAAGGCTTTTTTTGGATTTAAGAGATGACAGATTTCTAACAGGGAGGATAGGAATTGTCCTTCATACCACTGCTGTGAAGAAACATTGACTTGATCATCCTGTGAACATGGAAAAAGGGTAAGGAAGACCCCTAGAAGCAACTGCACAGCAACAGAGGTTGGCAAGAGTAGTTTCCTCCTCAGTCATCTGATTCTGCACTGTCCCAAGTTCACAGTACATAAGCAACAATTAACTTCAGTTACTGTTAAATACAGCTTTACCCTGGACATTCCAGGGAAGCTGTCAGTTGCATTAGGGGATCTTTTGCTGTGGGTCAAGGAGGATTGATGGTTTCAGACTTAAGCTCTGATGGCAGAAGTCATTTCTGCGAAGTCAAAAGAGTGACAAAGCCATTTATTTGGATGTGACCTTTCAGTATTTATTTGCTCTCAGTGTGTGGTTTGTTCTTATTGCAAATGGAGTAATTACACCGTGAAATACCTGGTTTTGCAGCTTATTTCCTAGCTCCAGATCATTACACAAGATCCTGTGGTTTTGTTGGTATAGATGATGGCATCCTGATGTTCAGCGAAGTAATTTACCAGATGTTTACTGAATATGAGAGAGCTTGCTTTCTCTCTGTGCCCAAGAGATCAGTTACAGGATCTAAATAATAAATTTTTAGTTTGGCTTTTGTTTTGTTTGTTTGTTTATTTACCTGTGCTAGCTGTGTTAGAGATCTTCTTTCTCCAAGGCTTGTACAGGAATCTGATAGAGGCTCATCTGGCTACAAAATACCAAATGCAAATAAGGGCTTGTTACCAAGCAGAGTGTGGGTATGTGCAAGAAGGGAAGTAGTTCCATTTTTAGAGCTAACGGGAAGAGAATGTGCTCAGCTACCTTATGCAGTAAAAAGGCATCTTTTATGGAACATGAATGCACATCTGCTCAAGTATTTAAAAATGAAAGACATGAAATAATGGGCTTGTAGGTAAACTGTCTTGTCTAAACTAAGATAACTTTTAAACTACATACTGAAAGTAACTGAAAAACGCTGTTGTGTGAGTGCTCCCCAGGAGCATGCTTTTTTCCTTCCCATGGGTCACATTACTGAAAAGGTGGTCTAAGTTGTCAATTCTATTTTCTAAGTGAAGTTTTCAGTCTAACTTCTCGAGCAAGTGCACTTTTAATACCAACAGTATGACTGTTGGTGTTCAGTAGCATTCTGCCATGAAATACTTTCTTTACCTGTCATTCTTTAGCTTATGAGGAAATGAGCAAAGCCCAAAATATAGGTAATGTGTGTAAAGAACAAACAATAAAACTTGAATATCAGCTGTTGAAGGTCTCCCATATGCATTCCTGGAAATGGCGTATGTCAAATTAGCAACATATTCCCCCCACACACACACTTTCTCTACCAAATATGATTCCACTGTCCAGTAGAGTGGGACCTTCCTCGATTACATCATGAAAATGATGTAGGTAAAAGCTTTGACATTGCTTTTTCAGGGCTCAGTCTTGGTCCTGATATTTTTATCACGTACCCAAGAGATTTACTGGCTAAGTTACCTGCAGGGATGTGTTCTAGAGCTTGTAAACATGATCCTCTGGATACCCAAGAGAACATACATATAAGAATTAGTCACCCTCAGAAACACTATCTGCCTTTGCCTTTTCCATTTACCTTAGGTCTTTGTTTTGGAGAGGGGAAACATTCTGTTCCAACTCTGAAATCACTTTAAATGTGTCAGGTGAAGCTCAAATTGATACAATTGCATGTTCACAATTATTAACACTGTAAAACAGGATTAGGGAAACCCAAAAGGGAGGGTGCAATTCATGGTTACTTAAATGGCTCTGATCATTCTTCTCACCTTGTATAATTTATGTGAAAGTCTGCCAGGTTGTTCCCAGCAGTCTTAGCTGAAATCCATACTGATGAAATTGTAGACATGGTTTTTTGGTAACTATTCAGCTCTTGTCTTCTGCCCCCTGGTTTTGTTTATTTACCTCAGCAGAAACCATCTAAGTCTTCCATCAAACTATACCACCATTTATTGGGAACTGGTAGATAACACTTGGCTGTAGTGTTTGCTGCCATTTCTTTTAATGGTTAGTAATTTCGTATGTTTGCATGAGCCCTGCATAAATTGTTTCCAGGCTCTCTAGTTAAGGAGAAGTTCAAACCTCAGAGCAGAGCTTTTTATCCCCACCTATATATCTCATTCCACATGCTTGCTAATATTTTTCCTATGATCACATGAAATGTATATATTAATTTTGGTTAGTAGTGACCTCTTAGAGGCCAAAATGAAGGCATCTCATTGCTCTGAGATATGTTACAATAAGCTTGAGGAGCTAGAACCACTTTTTTGAGTGTTTTTCTGGTAACTTTCTTAAGGTACACCAAGAAATTGGGAAGATGATAGCCAGCTTCAGCCACTGACTTCCTGAATAACTCTAGCCCTGTTCACTAACTAGGTTTCCCTGCATGTAAACCGAATTTTGGGCTTCCCAAATTGTGTTTCGTATAGATGGTCTTATAGTTGCAAAAAACTTTTTTCAGAATTAAAACTTTTCATTTACAGATCTACCACTAATAGCTGGTTATTTTTCTATTTTTCTGTCTGTACATTCTTGCTTACTTACTGTATGTAGTACTGATGCATTTTGTTCAGTGTCCTTTGCTTGATTTTCACCATTAGCCAGCTGATTGAGATTATGATAGAGCTTCTGGCTTTGTTCATCAGTTACTTGAACGGGTACATACTCTGCAAGTTTGTGAACGCAACTGCAGCAGTGTTCCAGCATCTTTTCTTTTGAATATCCACCAAACTGAACACGAAACATGCGGCATTCATTCTGCTCAAAAAACAAAAAAGAGAAATTAAATTAACTGTGAATGCCCTCAAACTGTTTTGATTTAATTAAATTCCTATTTATTGAAGTTAGGAAGAAGGCAATAAATTTTCAAATTGCTGCTGTATCTTCAGTTTTTTCCTAGCAGCTAAACCAGAAGACTATGATTCCCAGTTTGAAAATCAGTTCAAAACAACCCCAAGAAAATGGTAAGTGAGCAGGGCCACTTGTCAACTAATTAAAGGTCTAGCCAAGTGAACAAACCTTGCCATGATGACAGTTTCTACATGTGCAGCAGGGAAATTAAGTTCTTATTGTTGCTGCAAGTAGTATCCTCTAAGGATATGCCAACTCTGAACAGTTGCTTGTGACAAAAAATGAAATTACACTAAAGTAAGCAGAAGTTAACTTTGGAATCTAAACTAAAAGCTCTGGGAACTGAATGTTCCATCTAAGATTTTTGTTCCTGTCTGCATCAAACCCAGCCTTACCTACCTACCTTGTCTGCCTGTGTAAACATACAAATTCAGTTTGGCACTCCAACTGAATGCTGCGGTTACTTGAACAGATGCTAATGCAGTTGATGAGGAGTGCAAGAAACTCAAATGCATTACTTTAAATAGTGAAAGAATGCTAAAAATAAAACTGGATAGCTCTGACCCCAGTATAGGTTGTCAGGCTGTGCCATAATAGATATTTTAAGTACATGAGGTCTAGCAAACTGCGCTGAAAGAGGAGGACTGAAGAGTCTGTGATGCATGATAAGCTTGCCCTAAGACCGTTCAACTGGCATAAGGCAGATATTGAAGGCTCTTGTTTAAAGAGTAACTTAATGGGACTTTCAGTTTGTTCTTGAAATTTCAAAGTTAAAACACAGTTAAAGTACTAGAAAAGTTTTCCTTAGACTGACCTAGCTTAGTTGAGTCTTCATCTTTCGGGGTTTCAACATCAAAACCATTTTTTTAATGACTAGACATGCTGCTAGACTGCTGATTACACGAATACAAGGACATCTTTCACTTTGAAGATTTTTTTTTTTTTTTTGTCTCGAAGATGAGCCAGCTCTTATGACAGCTTGTATGTTTACATGCATGTTATTTTGAGATGCTTGTATTGCGTAAAATGATTTTCAGGGCATTGTAAGCATAAAAGCTTGTCTCGGTGCCTTTTAAAGGGAAAAATGTCAAAATAATTCGAACTATAGCACTCATTTTACCAATGCCCAGTTACATTTCCTCTAATTAACTAAGATGTCAACTTAACTGGGTCAGCTTCACATAACTGAAAAATTATTTGTGGATATGCCAGACAGGTGACTTCTCATTAAAGTGACAGAAAAGTAACTTGCATCTTAATCTGAATTCCTTTTCGACACTTTCAAAGAACACTTGTTTTCATTATCCCTACAATCCCGAAATCAATTTTCAGTCTGAGCTATTTGTATTGCCCTCTGCTTTTTCCACAAGGACTGGTACATACTTAAGACTGTGGTTTATAAACAACAACCTTTGTAAATTAAACATTCTTCCGTTATGGAAAGAGTGCGCTCACATTCAGCTAAGATGATTTCAAGTTTTAGCATAAACTGAGTAGTGGGCAGTAACACCTAAACCAAACAAGAGCTGAAGTATTAGAGAACCTTGACATCACCTAGATAATCAAATTTGCATCTCTTCCCATGCTGGGGCAGGTGGCCAAGCTCAATGAAAATAGTGTGAAGGAAAATGACTGAGTATAAGAATATTAAGAACACTTGTCTTGCTATTGTTTACAGATAGTTTCATATAAAAAATTTTATGCATAGATGCACATCAAAGACTAATGTGAGATAAGTAATAACTAGAGATGGAGCTGTATAAAGGGCACTCACAGCCGCACAGCTGTTTCTTTCAGCTAAGTTTAAGACAGAAGTGTGCATCTTACAGGTACGGCTTCAGAATCAGACACTCGTCTGCTTCATAGAATAAAATTTCCACTAGTACAGCTGAGTTTCAATAGTGATCCGCAAAAGGCATCTTCTCTACATTTCTCCTTCCTTTGAATATATTAACACTAAGCTTCTCAAAATATAGTTTAGAAACTTATTCTGCTAGCTGAGAGTCCACAGTGCCCTATTAAAATCAGATTTCTTAAGAAATGAATGTTTCACTATAAATGCAATATTAATGACTTGGAAAAAAAAAAACAAGTGCAAGATAAATCAGAAATGATAGTGTAATATTTAGTTGCCCATGTTCCTTATTTGTCCTGTGCAGTAATATAGAAGCTGGTTTCTGAAAACCTAGCTTGCTTTCCTCTGCTTAAATGGCTTCTGCTTGACTCCTTCCTTACTTGGGTCTAGCAGGGTTGAGGTGTTACCCCTTACACAGTGTGGCTAGCTTCCTGAACTTAAGTATTTTTGAAGATTAGCATGAAAGCTATATAGACTGTCCACATGTACAGAATCACTTCAGCTACAATTTAGGGTGTAAAGTAGAGAAACTGTACAATAGGACCACGAGTGCCACTAAATCCAATTTAAGTTGTGAATTGATGGTAAGTAAACATTTAGATGCACTAAATTCATTTAAGACTATGTTAATATTCCTCCTTTTCTGAACTGCCCCTCAGAGCTTTGTCGAAGCCTCAAAAGTGATTATGATGTTGATTTTTGTGTTTCTTGTGAGATGCAGCAGAATCCCTTCACGCTCTGCTGGGGAACTAGTTCTATAAACTGTAAAGGAAACTGATCTGATTCATCAGAACTAACTGCTGCAACAGTTTGATAGTCTTCTTCAGTGATACTCCACGTTTTATAAGAATCTGACAAAACTCAGAGAGCAAAGGTGTTTTGGTTTCAGGCAAGCATAACCCATGAATTTAAAACAGTTTAAGATACTTATTTATGCAGTTCCTAGTTGCCACCATTAGGCCAGGCTTATTCTGAAACAAGATGACTCCTTACATTTAAACAACGTTTATTAGGCCTCGCATCTGCTTTTATCTTGCAATTAGCAAGGCATTCTCCCCTCTGCAAACTGGAGTGTTTGGTTTGCAACATCCTATAAAGAAGTATGTATGTGTCTTTCATTAAAAAAAATCAAATAAAAGATCAAAATACGACTAAACAGGCATTTTTAGAGTTTCCAGCTATTCTGGATATTGGCATTACCTGCAGCTACAATAACCCAGTCTGCACCAGAGTTCCTGTCAGGGGAGAATGCTAGAACATCTCTAAATACTTGAGATGTTTTTATGCCTTTATAGTTCTGTGAATGGGGCAAAGAGTTAAAATTGTTCTCTAGCAGCTACTGAACAAGGAGCTCATATTTTTCTAGAATTCCTGTTTCTAACTTAGAGATTAATTCTTTTGTCAAGTAGAGATAGTTAAACAAGAGGCAGCTGTTTCTGCTGAAAAAAAGCCTAGAAACTATCAGGGGAGAAGGGAGAGCTCTTCTCATTTTGAAACAGGTTTTTTTTCTGAAAAACCTGGTGAGTGCTCAGTGTAGATGAGTAAGAAAGTTCTCAGAGTTCATCTAAGAACCAAGAAAACTGAGATTTATGCATAAGCTGGTAACAAGCAAGTGCCATGTAATTACTTAAAGGCTAACCAACCACTTTTCATGAGATCATGAGGGGAAGACCAGAGATCTAGGTCCCTTTCATTGCCTTGTATACCAAATGCCTGAATCACCAGCCTTGCCAGTACTGTGCCAGGTGTCAGGGGCCACGAAATGGCTAAATAATTGTTTGTTTAGATACTTTGGCAAACAAAGTGAAGTATGACTCAGAGGTAGCATGCTTCTGTACATGCAAGAGAATCACTTAATCTTTTTAATCACTAGCCATGGCAGATAAATTCTAAAACACCTGTCTAGCTGTTTCAGTAGCTAACTCTCAGAAAGCAGTCTAATAGACCTGAATATTAGCAATTACAAGAGACATTAAAGATTATTCAATCCATTCTTGTTTAATATCTAGAATAAAGAAAAATCTTTTATGTAGATAACTTAGTTATCTCAGAACTTCTGGTTTAATTTATCCAATATTAACAAGTCTTACACAGAAATGTTAGCTATTAGAAATATTAAAAGCAACTCAACTTACCTTTGACTGTGCACAAAGCAGCAGGCAGTCTGCTCTTCTTACTACCTTTAGCCATTTATGGGAATCAATTAATGAAAAGCCTTCCTGAAATCAAGCAGAACACATACTACTTGCACAGCAAACATGTAACGCTCAGAAGTACACACTTAAGTTATGTGATGTAATCTAAACCCCCATGAAGATCAGTCATCTGGATATGTGGAACTTTTGTATGTGAACAATTGCCAGTACGTGTAGTTTTTACCACACTAGGAATTAAATCTGAATCTGTAGCTCCAGTAACAACACTATGTCAAGGTACATTATAATTTCCATATACAGTTTACATTTATATTTGTGCATGTTACAAAAGTCTCCATGAAATGCATAATAAAACAGCTGCAACACGGAGAGCATTAAATTCTTCTGCATCCCATGAAGTTGCCTGAGAGGGCAGCAGAGGGCAGACAAACCTGAAAAATAGGACAGCAGTTGGTTTATCTAAGGCCCAGAGAGGCATCTTTTCCAGATGGAATTCAGGTAAACAAGAAGCAGCTTTGATAACTCGATAAAGATGTTTTTATACTCCAGTTGCATTAACAGCCAGTCTCTTCAAACAAGACAGACTGCTTGGCATTCTGGAAAAATACCACAGGAAGCTGAAAACGTCATAAATATTGCAAGGCAATGGACTGTGTCTCCCAGGGTGCTTTCCACAGACTGCCACATAGTCATTAGTTAGCAAGTTGGGGGGGGGGGCGGGAAGGGGGGGGAGGAAATCACATACCTGTTTTATCTGAACTCATAATGCTTTTAGTGACCACAGCTTTTCACATAGGCTGCTTTTCATTGGTGCCGTGAGGGTCAAGAACCACAAGTCATGTCCACCCTGGACCACCAGCAGTGTGGTTTTGCCAGAGTTACTATCCATCTTGCACAGGTCCAGGCTGGAATGCCATCTGCCATTCTATTTTAGTACAAGAAGTCACCTCAGTAAGACGCTGCTCTTAACGTGCTGGTACTGGCTTTAGAGTCTCATGCAGCAGTTGCATGTAGATTTTTAACTGAACTTTTACAAGAAGAACGTCTAGAAAGCAACTCTAGAAAGAGTTGAACCAAAGGCAAACCGGATCACAGACACATAGCTGAGCAGGTAAGTGCTATGATAGATTCCAGAATGGTGAGACAGCATGCAGGTTTCATTACCAAAAGATCTGAGGCGAAAGGGAGACAAGGATTTCCCTCTACACCATAAAAATGGGTGCTGACACCAAGCACTCTCAAAAGGTCTCAAGGTCAGACTTGCTAAGGTGTGAAAGGCCTCAAGGTCAAAATAGGAAGACCTCACTTTGCAACTGATGGGAAGTACCAAGCTATCCTCTACTCTTACAGGAATTAGTAAAGGAATCTGGATCCTAAGAGGGACAAACTGCAAACGACAGACCTTGCAACAGAAAGGAGCATCTTATTTGGTAAGTCGGTGTTCTCCAGCCATAGTACATGATGCAATTAGACTGCTGAAGCAGGCTGTGTCCAGCATGCTGAGAGCACCTTCCTTCCATTCCACATGCAGACAAAATCCTCTCTGATGTCAAATATTAGAAAGTCTCTGAAGAAGGTCAGTTTGTCATGTAGTCTGAATTTATGCCTGACACAGTAAAGGAACCTTGTGAAATACCCTTATACATCTTTACACTTGGCATTTTAGCACCTCTGCCTTTGGGGTATGCAGTTTTAGCCTCTCTTGATAGACCTGCCCAATAACAGCTTGGTATATGTGGACATTAAAGTTGGGGTGGGGGAGAAAAGATACTGAGTGGAATACCTGAGGAATGAGATGAGAACAGTAGGCGAAGAAAAGAGTGCAGCACTGGTAGAAAACTTCTAGAATCAGCAGTAGCACTTCACCTGTCCTATTTTCAAATGCAGCATAGAGTATGTTACTTTGAAATTTGGCTAAGGACATTCATGGCTGTGTGGTTTGGCCCCAAAATACTGTTTAATGCTGAAAATGGAAAAGCATCAGCAAATTAAGCTAGCGATTGTGTACAGAAGAAAGTTATGTCAAAAATCAAGAACTTCAGTCATGCCAACATCACAGAAATGGAAAGCAGCATCTGTGACAGCAAAAAATCAGCATTAATTGTGCATGTGCATATGCATTGCAAAGAGGTCTTGGTACATGGCTGTACAAAATACAAAAATGCAGATTTGTTTTGTGTACATGAGAAGTACTTTAGAGGTGACATAGAGTGACATCTATCTATGATGCTTATCAGCCTGTGCTGTGCTTGTGCTGCCATAGTTTCCAGAAGGGAATCTACTAAGGAAGCAAGCAAGGAAAACAGAATTGAAGTTAGAGGAGTAAGGTACAGCTGACAGCACATTCAAGAAGGGAAACATGGGGTGGCAAAAAGCATACATGGTGCAGAAGAGCTTGAATGGGGCAGGGGATAGGTTCTCAAGTCAGAATAGAGGGAAAGATGGGATATGTAGAACTGGAATATATAAAGCAGAAAAAATATTTTAAACTGTCCCTTCCAGAAAGGGTATATCCTTGATGTTTATACAAATAACCTGAAAGTAAAGGTTCTCACTGTTTGGAACGCAGTAGACAAAGTGCCTTTATTTTTGTGAAATAAACACAAAGTAACATGAGATGAATTTCATCTTGGCACAAGGAATTATTTCTCTAATTTAAACCTATAAATGTTGAGTATCTTTTAACTTAACTTATACTGAGGGTAATATCCATACCTTCTCAAAACACACAGGCCAGTTCAGAACTGCTCACTCTTGATAAGCAGCCAGGCTGAGTCCTGGACAACCAACCAGCCTAGGAAACGATTTTGTGTTAGGAGTATGACAGCTGCTTGTGCTTATATGCTTAGCACTTCCTGCCATTTCCTTCCAGGCAATTTCTCTGCTGCCACTTGGTCTTTCTCCAATTCCACTACCAAGCCCCAAAATGCTGTTAGTGAAGCAATTCTAATATCCCATTCTTTCACTAGGCCACTTTAACTTGTGGCCACTTGTGCTTCCTTTATTCATTTCAAATAGTTACTGTTTTTGATACACACGGTGTTTATTTAAATATAGCTGTTCCCACATTAAGTCTATTTTTATAGTAGTTTTCCTTTCACTGTAAGACATAGGTTGAACAAATGTTGTCTCCTTAAAATAAAAACCGTCTTCAAAAAAATCATAAAAGGCAGCCAATGTTTAACTTCCCTACCAATTATTTGGTGTTTCCCAGGTTGTCATCCTTTTATATGTCCTATTTCTGAGGTAAAGCAAGCTGGAAAAAAATGGCATTTGAGATTTTTATTTATGTACTCCTAATCATTCAACTCCAATCCCAGAATCTGATTAACTGAAATTTGATTTACTTCAAGTTTAATTAACTGAAGAACAAAGCAAAAAGTATTTCCTTTCCTCTTGTACCTTTGGTTGATTGTATATTGCCAAGCTGAAACAAATAACTAAGAATAGTTAAACCAAATAGAAAAACTCAGTGCAGTACTTGAGCAACACAACAGGCCTGATTTGGCACAAGCAAGCTACCTGAAAAAGGATAGGGAATGTTTTTGATAAAACTTGGATCTGCAGAACTACTCAGACTGAACTCCATTGTTAAATTGTTTACATGAGTAACTGTCATTAGTCAGGATCCTCTAGATGTTCTTCAGCTCTAAGCAGCAAGTAAGCCCGATTTTGCACCATGTTAAGGTCTATTCTGTTCCTTATGGCTCTTTCCATGTTACCTCAATCTGCATAGGCTGTATTTGAGGCTGCCTGAATTAACACAAAATACAGTTCTTCTTAATGATGACAATTCTCTCTTTTGTCAACAATGAAATAGTTATGAATCTGCATATGAAGTTAGGTGAATTAATTCAATGCAACAATAAGGAAGACGACAATAAACCTGTCCCTTGTTCCATCACTTGAAGTTGGGAGGATCTCTGCCACCATCCAGGAGCTAGGCGTGGGGTAGATCCTGGAAACTGCATGGCAATATATAGAGATTATAGCCCACTTGTGCCTTTCTAGAGATAATGAATTTACTCTAAATCTGCTCTGGACATATGTACTGACAAAAAAAAAAGTAGTAGTCCCTCCAGATTGCTGCTGCCACCAGGCTGACAGAAATACAGAGACCAAAGCAGCTGTGGTCAATGTTCTCCTTGAGCAGGCAACATCCATAGCTGCTTTACTTTCAGAGCTGGGCGTAGCTGAGCAGTATTGGGCGTGAGCAAAGACAGATGGCAGTGTAAGATTAGTCAGCAATATAGACAAAAAGGTAGCCTAGAACTGGGCAAGAATGCAAGACCTCAAATGTTTACAATTTCAAGAGGTAAATGGCAGCACTTTTCTAAGCTTGATCATTAGCATTCAGTCATGCATATACGCATGTCAGTCTTAGGATTGTACTTGTAAGAACACTGTATTAAAGGAAAACAGTTTCATTCAGCTCTGACAAAAATCTAAGTCTCTCAGAGGGAGGACCCTGACAGGAATTAAGCTGAAGCAGAAAACAAAGGAACATTTAGGAAATGTTTTGGAAGCAGGCAATATGCGACCACCTTACATGAGGCAGAAAAGCCAATAATGCTGGTCCAGTCTTACACCCACCTAGTCCATCATTAATTGGGAAATACTTTTGTTCTGATTTTATATTTCAGAATTCAAAAGCCGTTGGATAATGAGGCCTATGATCTATGTTGGAAGGTATTGCACGTTATTTATGAATATTTTTATTATTGTATCATCTAGAAACCTTGTGGTGCTAAGCAACACAGGAACAGATCATCCATTTTATGTTAGACTGTAAGGTCTTTAGGCAACCCTATCTTAACTAAAAATTAATATACATTTAAGAAATGTTATTTGTGTAACAGTTCAGCTATGCTGGCTTGCATCAATTACTTTGGATTCACTCAGTCATGAGACAGATGTTTTCAAATGAAACTGAACTATGTGTAAACAATAGCTTAGGAAGAAAAACCTTCTTTTTGCCACAAACTTTACTCTGCCCTTAAATTACAAACAATTCTAAAAAAGACAAACAAAACTCCAGAATGCCACACAAAGACACATATATTCCAGTTTTGGCTGCCACTTAAAATAGGCTGATGAAATGCAAATAAAACAGTTTGTGCTCAGAATTCACAGTTCAGAATGAATGTATACATTGTATAATGTAATGGATTAAGAAGCCAGCTGGGTATCCCACAAACTGGGAATGTGCATTTGCAAGAAATGAGTTCAGCATGAGATCAAAGGAATTTTAATGTATTAATTAATATCCCTGTGTGTGGAGACATGGCTATCAGAACGTGGACACGATCTTGTTCCCATGAGCAATCCTGGATTCATAACTGAGCAATAACGGCTTCTGAGCAAGAGTTTAGG